>CM052657.1:95046228-95166339 GCA_028533165.1 Leontopithecus rosalia | reverse complement strand
GTTATAGGCAATCTGTACTCTATAGCATCGTCTATTATTTAAACCTAAGATAAAGCATGGGTCCCAGGAGCAGATTTGGAAGAAAAGTCCTTATGCTGTTTTGGGTTACAATTAATTACCTTCATTTTCCTAGAATTTTATTTCTCAAAGCCATAGTGTATACCTGATCATAGCTCAGCCCTCATCAAAGCGAGAGCGATATGAACTTACAAAGTTTAAGTTCTTAAAGTGTTTCTCTGAAAGCAATCAAATACTTGGATTTATTTGAAAACCAGTTTTCTACTATGTCCAGATGTGAACCAGGATGCATTTAATTGATTTAGAAAGCTTTAATACCTTACATGTGAAGCTGCTGCTTCTTCTCCTTGTATTCACATATTCACTCTGGTACAGATGGGCTAGCACAATTGTCTGGCCTTCTTATTATGCAGATTTTAGGTACTCCAATTGATGATCCAATTTTCTTAAAAGCATTTTTAAAACTGTCTGTGTTTCGGGATTCCAAATATTGTGTGGTCATTTTGGGAACTCAGTCTTGTTCTAGCAGTACCTGTGCCCATCTCAGAGAAAATCATTCTATTTTCCAAAGATAAACTTCATTTTCTATCTGTTTTACATTTTTCCTTTGATTATGGTTCTCTCAAACTGATTGAGCCAATATGAGGATATGTTATACAGCTGATTGATAAGAGTGATTTCTAGTTAACTGTGTTTTCAAATCACAGCCTTTTCCCTCATTTGAATTCCTATTTATTCATTAAACAATGTGTACCATGTATCTCTTAGATCTAGGTATTCTTCTTGATGTAAGGGTGCATCAGGAGGCATGGTGGACAATGGTTCCTTTTATATGGAGCTTACAATCTACTGGGGGTTCACCAAAGGTAGTGGCAAGAGAGAGAATAACAAAGTAACTAAATGCAGCAATCAGAATTTTTATAGTACTAAGAGCTATGAAAATAATTAAACCTGGCAATATATACAGAATAGTAGGGTGTTTGTTTAGATTTCATTTGTTTAGATTTAGTCGGGATGCTTTTCTGAAGTGGTGGTATTTGAGCTGAGGTCTGAATGATATAAAACAGCTCTCCATGCAAAGACCTGGTTGCAAATAGAACCGTTAAGTGCAAAGGCCCTCGGATAGGAACAAGCTTGCAAGTTTCAGTGACAAATAAAAGGGTGGTGTGGCTAGAAAGGCAAGAGTAAGATGTAGTATCTCAGCCGGTGCTCCCAAATGCCAGGTCCTAGACAAGTTTTGTAAGAGTTAAAGAGGAAAGAAACACAAAACATGGCTTGACTGTCAAGGACAGGTTTATTTTAGAAAAAACCTGTGAAGGGCTTCTGGCTTATTTCAGTCAGGAGCACTTTCTCTTGCAGACTAAAAGTTTATATTGGTTTCAGGGTGAGGGGGCTTATTACAAGCTTGGAATGTTTCTGTGTGGGGGAGCAGTGTTACGGTGGGGTTGGAATGTCTCAGGGCAGAGGGGAGAGTATCTTGGGCTGACTTCTTTCTGGCTGGAGGATGTTATCTTGGGGCTAGCATGTCTCTCGTCAGGGAGGAGTTTGGAATGTTTCTGGTTTGAGATGTTATTTGTGGTTTATGGTTATGCTGACCTCAGCATTAGGCTCATGCCCTTTGGATTTAAGCAGTTTTTGATTAAGGTGAGCTTTAGAATGAGGTGCTTATCTATGATGGCAGTGTTCTTGCTTGGTGAAGGTTATGTGTCACTACTGAAAAGTAAAACCCAGGGAGCAGAAGCAGGCACAAGGAGGGTGAAACCTAACAGAAAGTGGAGCCAATATGAGGAGATGTTATCAAGCTTTTATCAGGTAAGAGAGACTGTTGGCTTACTCTTTAGGAATTCTCTGAGAAATCATGTATAATGTCTCAAGAGGAAGAAGTGAGAAAAATTACCCACCACCTACCATTGCCCATTGATCAAATGTTTGAAACACAATGTATTATTTTCCTGCACATCTGAAATGTGCATGTTTTGGCAACAAGTGGGAGTCTTGTTTTCCCACACTACAGCATCAATAAAGAAGCCCAGGATAGGAGGTGTGGGGCACACTGGGAAGCATGAAGAAAGTTGTCAAGTTGCAACTATGTGAATACAGTCAGGGCCTACCAAGAATGAACATCCACAATGATGACTAGAACAAGAAACCAGAAGAATCAGAAATGGCATGTAAGTCATTTATTGCAGAGAGAGAGAGACATTCAAAATGGCTTAGGAAAATTAAGCAAGTGTTAGAACTTATTCAGTCTTAGGGGTCGTGATACAAGATCTTGATTTTATTCTACGTATGTTGGAAAGACCCAGGAAGTTATTAAGCAGTATAAAATTTCTTATGTTTTATATTTTAAATAGATTACTCTGGAGTTTAGTGGAGAACTACATGTCAAGAGTAAGAGTGGAATAGTTTTGTTAGAGCAGAAGCTGGCAAACTATGACCTGTGGATAGTCCATCTCCTGTTTTTGAAAAAAAAGTAATTATTGGAACCTAGCCACACTTATTCATTCCATATTGTCTGTGGTTCTTTATACACTATTGAGACAGAGTTTAATCATTGCAACAGACACCATATATCCTGCAAAGCCTAAAATATTTGCTATGTGACCATTTGCAGAAAAAGTTTGCTGAACTTGAGTAATTTTTCTACAACATAGTCTGACTGTGTTATTATCTGGCCACCATCCTTCAGTGGTTATCTGCACTCTCTCTCTTTTTCTTGGTTATCTGCTCCCTTTATGATGTGTTATTACAGTAACGTTAATATGTAATAAAGCCTTATTTAGAATGCAAATCTTTCTTTAAAAATGTATGTTACTTTCTATATGCCATGTTGTTTATCTAACTCAAAGCTAAGTGATATGCTAAGAACCAGTGCTTTATAAATGTTAAGTGTATTAGTCAGCTTTGTTGCAGTTTTTAAAACAGGCAAAATCTCAGTTGCTTACCAGAGCAAATATTTCTTTTCTTTTGCATTGCTTGTTAGCAGTTGTGAGTCAGCTGCTAAATCTTTTCCTTAGAGTTTTCTTATTTTGGAATCTAACTTGAAGGAATAGGTATTATTTGGGATATACTATTTTCCTGGCAAAGGAAAACAATAATAACTTGTGGAAATTCACAAGTCTTTTTAAAGTTTTTGCTTTAATGATACACACATTACATCTGCTCATATACCATTAATCAATGCATGTCAGATGGCCAAACTCAAAATCAGTGGGGTGAGGATGTGCATTATTCTGTGGTTGAGTGAATTCAGCAAATCACCTATTAAGAAAAAAGTAAGTTACACTTTTCTAATAGGAAAGATTAGAGGAGGGAAATCACTGATGTATTGACCCAGCCCCAAATCTGCATTTTATTGTCTTCCCTTGGGATACTGGAGCTGGACCCTGTAAACATTTCTCCTTAGTTAATTAGCTCAATTTTGGTCAGTAGAGGTCACTGGAGGGACACTGCAAAGCCATAGCAGGAGCAAAGGGTTTTCCTTCCCCAAGTTGCAGGATTTAGCAAACAAACAAAGGATTTCCAGTTAAATTTGAATTTCAGATAAATAACAAATAATTTATTTATAGTATAACTATACCCCAAATATTGCATCAGACATACTAAAAATTATTCATTGGTTAATTTATGTTTAGCTCAGTGTCTTGTGCTTTATCTGGCAAACATATCATGGTTGCAGTGAGGGTTTTTTAATTTTAATTTTTTATTTTTGTGTAGCAGTCAGAAGCTCATTGTGTAGGAGGCATGGTAGGTCACATCAGAGGTCCCCTGTCAGCTGCAGTCTTACCCCCAGCAATTTTCTCTGAATACATACAAGCTTCAAATTAGACCAACAGGATGCATACTCCTGTGGTAGGGCAGATACATTATCTCCAAAGCATTTGAATCTCAGCCTTGAGGGGACAGTCTTCTAAGCAGTTTGTCACTTCCTTGTTCTCTCTCATTTTGGTAGCAGCTGCTCCCTGCATTTGCTATATGTGTGCCCATTAGAGTCCTGTTTTATCTTTTTTCCAAGTTAATCAAGCACCTTATATTAGTTTATGGTAAATTATACTAAAATTTTCATGTTCAAATTACTGATGTGTTATTTGTCCTGACTAGACCCTGTCTAATATGATTGAGCACAATAATACAATCTATCACACAAGATAATTAGTACCTATGAGAAACTATTTGATTCGATTTCACAGATAAGAACCTGTCTTAAGGAATTAATATAGTGATGAAAAGTCACAGACCTGGTGAGTAATGGAAGGTTGAGTCAAAAGTAGGTCTGGATGTTTGTGCTTTCATGTTCTCAATTTGTCCCTATTATCTTTCTAGCCACTAAATGGAAGGTAATTTCAACATTTAGTCTACATAATTAATACATAACCCTGTAATTATCAGCTGGAAGAGTGAGTGATGCCTTCTGCTGTTTATGCCTACTGAATGTAATCACTTCATTGTTTCCATAGCACTTTTTTCCCATCTTACAAGAGATTTGGGCAGAATGAAACAGAATTGGGAGAAATTCTGTTGTGGGTTAAACTGTGTTCACCTCAAATTTCTTAAGTTAGGCTGGGTGTATTAGCTTATGCCTGTAATCCTAGCACTTCAGAAGGCCGAGGCAGGTGGATCACCTGAGGTGAAGAGTTCAAGACCAGCCTGCCCAACATGGTGAAACCCTATTTCTACTAAAAATATAAAAATTAGCTGGGCATGGTGGCAGGCGCCTGTAATCCAGTTACTCAGGAGGCTGAGACAAGGAGAATCTTTGATCCCAGGTGACAGAGGTTGCAGTGTGGCAAGATCTTGCCATTGCACTCCAGCCTGGGCAACAGAACAAGACTCTGTCTCAAAAAAAATAATTATAAGTTAAGGTCCTAAACCACAATACTTGGAAATAAAGCCTTTATAGAAGTAATCAATATGACTGATGTCCCTATGAAAAAGTGAAATTTGGACACAAACATATATACAGAGAAAAGACAATGCAAAGAGACACCAAAAGAAAACGGCATCTATGAACCATAAAGAGAGGCCTAGAAATTTCTTTTTTCAAAGCCCTTAGAAAAAAGTTAAAGCTGCCAAGACCTTGATTTTGAACTTCTAGCCTAGGACTATAGGAAAATTTCTGTTGTTTAACAACCCAGTCTGTTAAAAGTAATGGCAAAAACCACAATTACTTTTGCACCAACATGGCAGCCCCACCAAATTAATATAATCACAAGCAAGTATTATTCTTTTCATAGGAAGATGCTGTGAATATTTCTCTCTGGTGTTTTTCTAATAATAGAGAGAGGTGTTAAAGTTGTTTTATTTTTCTGTCCTTTTTATGAAAATAACATGGATTATAGTTGAACTTATTATAACCTCTTGCTCCATGAACTTAATGTATGCAGCAAGAGGTTATAACACCAGAATACATTCAAAGTCTGATATAGGGATTAAAGTGTTACCAACTTGGTTCATATCTCTATACCTTTATGTGGTTCATGAACCAGCAGCATTGACGTCACCTGGCAATTTGCATTTCAGGCCTCACCCCAGAATTACTGAATCAGAATTTCTATTTTAACAAAACTCTTAAGTGATTATTGTGCATATTAATGGTCAGAATTACCCTCTTCCTCTACAATAACAACAAAAACAGAAAAAACCGAACAACAACGAAACAACTTCTATTAATTTACCTTTATTCTTATTTTTACACATTCCTAAAGTGATATTTTAGACTATTAGCGTTAAGTTGTTGGAAGTATTGGAAACGTTTAGTTGGTTACAAGCACATCTATTTGATTCACAGCTGATTTGGAATCAATTACCTGAAACTGAAATACCTCTCAAAACTCAATAATGTGATAATTGTTCTTGATTATTTCACTGTGAATTTTTTACTGCCTAATTGTTACTTGGATCCTAATAAGTGGATTCTCAAAACCAGAAAGTTTTTTGTTCTACCACTGCTAGATGCAAGAAGCCTTGCCACATACATTCATTTTGTAACTCTTTAATAGGTGAATATTTCAGCCTTCTGGATGAATAGGTAAAATCAAATGGGACTCAAAGAAAATCACAAAGCACGCAAAAATGCACAACATAAGGAATTTCTAGCTATATTAATCAATTTTTGTCATCTTCAGATTCACCTTTGATAACATTAATCATAAGCAGAATTTTCACAAATCAAAACACCTAACAAATATTATCTGCTGAATTTGTAACTGAAATAAAATTCTGCTGGAATCCATTTCATTTATGTCTTATTTTTATATAGTTTTTCCTAACAAAAGAAGAATCATTCTTCCCTTTTGTCATTGAAGTTGTATGATTTTGTTTTTATTGGGGACATGGAAGAGTTCTCATTTATCTTCAGATCAGGAAGAGAATTAAAACTTCACCAATTTTGCCTGTGGGATTTGGATACCCAAAGCATTAAAAAGAAGACACTCTCATTCACTGCTAGTGAGAGTGTAAGTTTGTGAAACAAATAGAAGGAGGTACTCTGGCAATATTTACTGGATTTATAATTGTTCATTTATTTTAATTCTACAATTAGACTTCCTAATTTTATTCTAGAGCTATATTTGCATAAGTTCAAAATTACATGTGAACAAAGTTATTTATTGCAACATTATTTACAAAGGCAACATTATTTACAAAAGCAAACATTTTGAGACATCCTAAATCATTTAAAACTGGTTAAACATAAACGTTTTATATAATGTGTTTTATATGCAAGTATTTGTATAAAAAGAGGAAAAGATTGCATAGTTTTAGCTGTTCATGTTTACATAAAATGTATCTGGAACTATATACAAGATATAAATGCATATGAGGAGAAGATATGGATGGAGATGATACTTTTTACTGTATTATCCAATTTGCTTTCTGATTTTGGAAACATTCAAGTAAAAATTCAATTGAAAAATAACAAAAGTTAAAAAAAAAGAGATTATGTCCCACTGCAACAGCAACAAAATAAACTATAAAATTCTGTATAATTGGATCAGTATTGGAAGATTCTAGAATAACAATCTGGTTACTAAAGTCAATGCAAAAAAATCCTCTGACTTAAGTTTAATATCTAGACTAAGCAAGTATTTGTTTTAATCTTGTGTCTGGAGAAGGTACACATTGTAAAATGTTCTAGGATGACTTTACACTTGCTTTGAATTGCAATGCACATAATTGTCTTAACCTATTTTTCTTGTTTGGTTCCCCCAGTTCAGTGTTTGTGTGACCACGCTGTGCTAGGCAAATTCTGATTAAATAAACTGCATGAATGATGAGAGATTCCCACTGTCCCAAAGAATCTAAACATGGCTCCGTCTGTTTCATGCATCAGGGTCTCTTGGTCACTCCCTGTCCTCTAGTAATTAATTTCCTAACATGCTTTCTTTTCAGTATGGCAAACTGCAGGTGCTGGTCACCTACAGAGCACCCCCTTCCTGGTAATTAGCCATCACTAGTTTCCTGTAAGAATATTCTCCATAGACAATGCAGGTTACTAATCAAGATACTCATATTAGATTTTCACCTCAAAAAATGATTATAGAATATTAGGAGAAGTAAAAGCACAGAACAGAGACAATATAATAAATGGGCTTTTGTGAAAGTGCTAGATGGCTTTATGCTTATTCTCTTCCAGGACTATGTAAATCACTTTTCTCTCTACATTTATAGAGACATAATATACTGATATAAACTATTTGCTCTCATCCAAACATATCCCACTGTTTTACCTTTTTAAGGCTTTGAGCATTTTTTTTGCTCTAACAGAAATGCCTTTCTCTTGCCATCTATCTTCTGAACTATGATTTAGCCTTCCAAATAGATGGTGCCTTTTGAGTGAACTTTCTCGATTTGCTTCTTTGTGTCTCTCATTGAATTAATCCCTCCATCTGGGCTGTTGCTTTCTGTATATATGTCTGTTCCTACAATGGTGGCATAGTGTTGAAATTATTGTTTATATACCTGGGGAACACATTTTATTAAATCTGCTCATGTGTTCTAATAAGAGACATAATTTTCCAATTTATACATTTGATTTTTAAAAAGGTCTATAAATATAAAATCACATTAAATTACACATTTTATAGTTCATTCTTGTTAAAAAATATGCTTACATATTAGGACTGTCTCACAAAATGTGTGGCCATTGATATATAATTATAAAATAAAATATGTATAATTATATGTATGCATACATAAGTATATATATAGTACATTTGCCTTATATTTTAGAGAGTCTGCGAAGTGGCATTCATATCTAAGGAAAGGCATGTCTTCACAACCTCCTCTATATGCTTCCATCTTCTCTTGTCCTCTAGAGGAAGAATCATGATTTTTATTGGAGAGATTCCAGAACATTTGCTGGGTTGTGTTTATAAAAGAGTGAGATCACTGGCTGCAGAGGGTCAGCACGTGGCACTGGAATTCTGTTTCTGTCTTTTCCGGCTGGATCTGGCATGTGAAGTGTGCCTAAATTCTAAATTGTATTTAGCTCCTATACTCATTAATTTGATCTAATCCAGCTCACTGGAGATTTTCACCGATGTGTCAAGCTTAAAGATAACTTATGCGTTGACATTTATTGCGTAATTTCTTGTGTTTTATGTTCTTTGAGGACCTTGTGAGGCAGAGAAGCAAGGCAGCCTGAGACAAGAATCTGAGGTTTCCTAGTTTCCTTACCATAATATCTTCTACTAGTATCTCAATCCCGGCATTGCTGCTGAAACAGTTAATTATTTTGTTCCTTAAACGTGTTACAAAAAACTCCTATTATATTTGTGTCTTCTTTAAAATACTTTTATAGAAGTACTACTTGAATATGTATATTTAGACCCTATGGAAGGTTTGAATTGGTGTAGACACCTTTAGGCCAGCATGGTTAATGGAGAATATTGCTATTCATTGGTGTATGGGTAGAAATTCCAGAATTTATTAGTATGGATATCTTGAGTTATAGTATTAGTATTAGTGTGTTCGGCATGATGTTTGTGATAGGAGTAAGGAAGAGACATTTTTGGTATACATTATCACTTAAGGAAATGTTCAACCTGTTCTTTCTCAAGGGTTCAAGACTTCAGAGTTGACAAGAATGCTGTCATAGTATAGCGCAAACCTGAGAACAGATTAATCATTAAAAAAAAAACATGGTTGGTGAATTACAGGTTGAATGCTGTATCTTTTTAACACCTGGCAGTAGTATAAGGAGGGCATCATAATTTATAAGGTTTCATGTGTTTTTCCTCCTTTATTTCCTCAAGGAAATTAAAACAGGACCAAATATTTTGCCAGGAAATCTAGGAAATTTTATTCCAAGATCTTAAAAACAATTTGTACCACCAAAATTCAGGTTGACTAATATTCAAAGAAACATACTTCATTAATGAGACCCTGCATGGAATGTAGAGCTTGGTTGAATTTGAACAAAATAGTTGTTTAAGACTTTGGTCTTATACTCAATCCCTGAGGCTTTAGCAATAGCAACGTTTTATCAGCCAAATATATAAAGTATGAAAAAAGCCCCTCAAAGTGACTTTAACAACACCCAGGCTGATCAATGTAACACATTGTAATGTCAAGCTACAGTTGTAAAAGAAAAGTCTTAAGCAAACATCTAACAACAAGGTACTTATAAGCAAGTCAACATGCAAGATAGGTTAATAAAAATATTCCTTCAGCAAGAAATCGCCTTGTTATGCAGTACTCAGAAAAATACAAATGCTGCAGGATTCCTTAAAGACAGAATGTCATTATCGCCTTTCCACACAGGTGCTGCCTGGGTTTATAATTTAGAGTTCTGATTTTTTTTTACAGATATATGTGTGTGTGTGTGTGTGTGTGTGTGTGTGTATATATATATTTGTAAATGTATATTTAAAAATTATAAATTGAATCGAGCCCACATGATCTTTGCTTGTGCTATACTGAATGAATCTGCCCAGTAATTATTAAAAGAGAAAAAATTTCTATTAACTGCTGTGATTCTAGAATTGAAAATTCTATATACATTTTAAAAACAACAACATTTCAGGCTACTTTCAGACAAATATTTAGAAGATCTGGCCACCCAGAACCCGCATTTCCTTAAGATATCTTGATTTCATGTTTCTAGCTTCCAGAAATATGAGATAATAAATTTCTGTTGATTTAATCCACCCAGTTTCATGTAGAACTTTGTTACAACACCCCTAGGAACCTGATGGAGTCATAAAATCTTTTCTAAACTCAAAGGCTAGACAGATGCAAAATACACTGACTCCTATTTTAATGGCCTTCAGTCTTATGTTAATCTGTTCACATATATGTCTTTACACTTAGTACACGAGGCTACTTACCTTTGAAACCATGTCCAAAAATTGTGTATTTGGGAAATGTGGACTTGTCATTTAATATATGATCACTGGAAGCATGTCTAGTAATCTCATTATAATCAGTGCACTTTAAATGATATTTTTTTCATTTTATAAAGATGCATAACTAAGTACTGATGAATTTTGCTTTTGATTTTAAGGAAACTTGTAAATTCATAGTAACATTCACACTACTGCTATTAAAGAATGTCAGACTAGCAATTTGCTTTGAAACTGGTTCCTTTAAACTTAGGTGGCAAAAACTGCTCATTGCTTCTCCAATAACCATTCTACAACCCTTTATTCATAGAATCACACATGTCGACCATGCAGCAAAATTTGGACTAATGAAGTATAGTCAGTGGCTTGATTTCTGGGACATCTTAAAAGTGGGGCATCTAAACTGTCATGCTCTTTAGAGTTCTGCCTTTTGCCTTCCTCCAGCCTGGAATCTGAACTAGATTGCTAGCAGGCGTCTTGTGACCATAAGATGACAGGGACCGTGTTGAAAAGATACCAAAATCCCGGGTTGCTTACATTTATATCAACTCTGAACTGGTTTCCTTATTATGAGAGAAAATAAAATCTTTCTAAAAGCTGCTGTAATTACAGATATCAGTTTGTAGCAGCTAAACTCAAAACCTTGATAGATACTCTCATCTAGCTTCAGGTTAATTTTGTAAGCTTAAGAATTAATACTGATTAAATTATTACCATATGTCACACAATTTAGGTACCATTTAGTAGACCTTAGAATGTAGGACTATTATTATACACAGTTCACAAAAAAAAGAAGGGAGATTCTAAAGAAGATTTAATGACTGGTTTTATGTAAGATATTGGGAGAAATATTTTATCTTTCCATGCCTTAGTTTCCTTAACCTGAAAAACTAAAATAATAATGCTAAACTACATTCTAAGATTGTGGTGTGAATTAAATAATCTGAGATCACTGTGACGTAATGAGGGCTATGTAACTGTCAGCCATTATTGAAATTTTAATGGATAACTGGTCTGACTACATAACATTTTAAAGACCATATGATACCATGTTATCTTTTCAAAAATTTGCATAAAAGTAAATATGCTAATTTATAATGGATATCTGACCTGTCTCTTAGGACATCATAGATCACATACTCTCATTTTCTGAGGCAAAGATATAGCAACTGCCATTGCAATTAACCAGGTGCCATACTAGGTATTTTTATATCTTTGATCTTAAATACTTCTAAGGACAACAAAGTAGACATTATAGTCTCTATTTGATTATAAAACAAGGAACATATAGTTAGGGGTAATAATTAGGGGTAAATATAATTCTCAAACTAAGGTCTTTTAATTCTGAGTTCAGTGATTTATCCCACAATAGAACAGCTGCCTCAGCTTCTGTACATTAAACATGAGTGTGTGTGGATGTATGTGTGTAATTTAAAAAGACCATATTTTGGAATTGTATCCTTATTGTTCCAATTTTTAAGGCAGCCAGCATTTAAATTGCCTCAATTAAAACTTTTACAACCATAAAGTTGTTTTACGTTTTGAATTGATGTTGGTAATATCTTCATACCTCTTTTTGAAATCATAATTCCAAATAATTTTACAATGTTTGAACGTCCTGAATCATATTGCCATTTTAAATTTCTACTTTTAACTTACTTGTCATGTAGTGTATACTAAGAAATCTCTTAATTTACCTATCAAACATATCATACAATAATATGTATACACTTTTCCTTCTTCTATTTTTTCTAATCAAATTATGTAACTTGTATGAGAAATACCAGTTTCTTGTTTAGAAAGCTAGGATTTTATAATTTATTGAGAAAGAATCCAGGCATTGGCTATAGTCTGACCAGCATATACTGGTGCTGGTATCACAGATAAGACACTATACAGAAAAGAATTCTCTCTTACCTGCAATCTCTGCATTCCCCAAAGGATCATGTGGGCTTTGTCTAGGGGAAGACCAAGGAGTAACCTAAATTTCAATGTCAAAATAACCTTGCGAGCTCTCTGAAATTTCACTGACAACTAGCTTTCCATTTGTAATTGGAGTGAGGTCTAGCTGTCATATTCTGCAGGCAGAATCCATGGAGAATTGCTGTTCAAATTGGAAAGGAGTTTCCTCTCATTAAAACCAAAAGAAACCGAGCGTAAATAGCACGCTGTTAAGACAACCACATGGTATTGGCTCTTCTACTCCCAAGAGCTATTCTCTAATTCCAAGAGGGACAGTGAATGGATCAGGAAGAATAGCTTTTTTCATAGGCTATTAATATCTCACTCAGGGGAGGCCCTAAAGATGCAATGCTCAACAAGGAGATCTTAATGACAACTGTGTACAAAAATGAAAAAACAATTTGGATTAAGATAGCATGGGAAATAGAAGTCATCTTTCCTTTACAATAAGTCTTCATCCTTTCTGTATTTTCTTATAAATACAACTATTAATGGCTAATCTTTCATGTTCTTGTCACTTTATAAGCATTAGGACATTTTAATCACAACCAGAGTAGATTGGAAATATGTTAAAATATTTAATATCTTAGGCTTTAGAAACAAACTTCTGAAGGTCATATATCTGTGAGATCTTGGAAAATACTTATCCACCTTACTTTTGATTTTCCTCCTTAGCAAAGTTTTCTTACTAACAAAAATGGCAGTATTTGCCTTAAAAGATTATACAAAACAGTTCCTGTAAATATAGAATAGTGTCTGGCATAGATTAATCACTCAATTATTCTTATTGTTGGGGTCAATTTTCAGATGAGGAAACTGTATCAACACTCTCCCAAGATGAGACAGTGATTGTGCTATACAAGGATTTGAACATAGCCAATTTTACTCAGATATTTTAAATTCCATTTTAAATTCTCATAGTATTGTGAAAATTGAAAGATGCAATTTATACTCTAAGTGCTCACTAAAGTGTACTTTCATTACTTTTGTAGCTGAATGAGATAGATTCCCTCTCCTAAGTTAAAATATGTTTTCACCTAGAAACTTTGTGTGTTTTTATATTTCCTCAGTTGCATTAGTAATAGGATGCCAAATTCAACCTTTCCTGTGGTTAAGCAGACACATGAGGTCAATAAAATGATAGGTATCAAGTTTCTCCACATTTAACAGTGGTGTGATAAAATATCCATTAAGAACTTGTGAAGGAGATGGGTCAAAATTAGATCTACCAGTATTAGGTATTTATACATTTCCAGTGTATATGACAACATAAAGGTACAATTTATTTATTAACTAAACACCAGAAAAGATTTGGGACCACTCACATATTTCAATGGTGAGTACAAAAATAACTAGTCTACAGTATGAATTTGTAGATATAATGAGAGAAAGAATGAAGTTGTTTTCTGCTAAAATTCTTTTGGAGTTAACCTATGTGAGAAACCAGTAACACATTAGTGGCTATGTGTCTTATATTCACTGTCTGCAGTATATTATAAGCTATCTGGGTCCAACAACATGCCTTCTTTTCTTATGGGTTCTTACAGTTTATGCCAGAGTTTGTGCTTCACCCATATTATTGACAGATTGAAGATGCAATCAACTCACTAATCTCAATGATTTTGATGACCACTGATGAAAAAGCGGGACTTTGGTATGGATTATATACTACCATGTACATAGCATAATTTCTGTTTCAGCAACTCTTTGGACCAACTGTATGCACTCATCAACAGCTCCCACTGATTTGCAAGTATGCACAAAGACTGAAGGCAGAGTGTTGCCTTCAATATCATTAACTCAATATCATGCATTCTGTCCTTTGATATTCATTCTATCATCTAATTATGTAGGCTTGGAGAAAAATTAATTTGTAAGTGATTATATCATAATTTCCTTTCAGATAGTCAGAAATAAATTGTCATTGGTAACTTCAATATTACATAATGGGACAAACCGAACTTTGCAGAAAAAGGCATATCTGAAAACTTATGGCTTCACAGCAGTACAACTAACATGGAAAAAAAAATAAATATAGGCTGGGTATGATGGCTCATGAGCCTGGTGGCTAATGCCTGTGTAGTCTCAGCTACTTGGAAGGCTGAGGCATGAGAATCTCTTGAACCAGGGAGGCAGAGATTGAAGTGAGCTTAGATGGCAGCAGTGAACTCCAGCCTGGGTGACAGAGCAAGACTCCATGTCAAAAAATAATAATTATAAAATAGTTTTACGTTTACAAATGAGCCAATGTTTAAAATGTGGAAAATTGTTATACCTGGTAACATTGGACGTGTATCTTACATAGACATCATTTTCTTTAGCCTGGGAACATGTGAATACTTTAGAGTAAGATCTGTATCCTTCAGACTGGAACAGTTTGCTCTAGTCACAACCCCTCACACAATATATGGATAAACATTTAACACATAACCTGTGTCACCCAGGTACCTTTCCTGCTCAGCCACTTTACAACATTTTTCCTCCAGCATTGATCTTAAGTACATGAATTGACATGTGGAAATAAATTTCACTTGTTCCTGCTGGTCTCAAAGTGTTCATTAGGGTAGGATAAGTCGTTAATGTCAGGTGTACTGCTTCTCATAACCAGACTCACTGCAAACACCACTAGTAGCTTATGGCACTGATTCTTGAAATTCAAATGTGACTGCAGAATCCTTCTTAGTAATCCAGGACATCTAACAAATGCTCAGAGTTGGCATATGAGGTATATTAGTTATTTATTGCTGTGTAATGATATTATTAATACCATAAACTTAGTGACTTACAGCAACACATATATTATCACATGGTTTCTGTGGCTCAGAAGCCTGAACACAACTCAGCGAGATCTTCAGGCTCTCACAAGGCTTCAATCCAGATGTTGGCTGGGGCTGGATTATCAGCAGAGGTTCTACTGGTGAAAAATCTGCTTTCAAGATCATATAGTTGTTGGCAGCAATCTGTTTCTTTCTTTTATTTATTATTTTTTTGGAGACAGAATTTCCCTCTTGTTACCCAGACTGGAGTGCAATGGCACGATCTTGGCTCACTGCAACCTCCACCTCATGGGTTCAGACAATTCTCCTGCCTCAGCCTCCTGAATAGCTTGGATTACAGGCATGCGCCACCATGCCCAGCTAATTTTCTGTATTTTTAGTAGAGACGGCGTTTCGCCATGTTGACCAGGATGGTCTCAATCTCTTGACCTCGTGATCCACCCACCTCGGCCTCCCAAAGTGCTAGGATTATAGGCATGAGCCACCGCACCTGGCAGCAATCGGTTTCTTACAGATTGTTGGCCTGAGTTCCTCAACTTCTTGCTGACTGTTGAAGGCCAGTTCTCAGTTCTCTGCCATGTGGGACCTCCCAGTATGGTGATACAAACAGGATACAGGAAAATACTGGGTAGAAGAGGGAGATTTCCTGCCAAAGGCCCCACCCTTAAGCCTAGAAACTTGCAGCACTAAATGGAGGCATTTAGTGCACTTGCAGGCATTTCTGTTTTCATGACCAAAAGTTGCCTTTTGGCCCACCATACTCCTCTATTCTGCACCCATATAAACACCACATTCTAGAAGCAGACAAGGAGATGAAGAGCAGAAGAAAGGCATAAGTGTGGCAGAGAAGGAGAGAAGAGAAGGGGCATTTGAACACCAAGAGGAGTTTGGCTGGGGATGGTCAGAGAGGAGATGAGCCACTGATCATCTCCAGGGAAGATCATCTTCCCACTCCATCCCCTTCCCAGCTCACCACCATCCTGCTGAGAGCTACCTACACCACAAAATAAAACCTCAGCATTCACCATTCTGAAGTCCATGTGCAACCTGATTCTTCCTGGATGTTGGAGAAGAACCTGAGTACCAAGAGGGTACTGAGCTGGTTGACACTTAAGCCGTTTGTGGACAGCAAGGCTAAAATTGAGAATTGTAACACATGCCCATTTGGGCTTTGGGAGTTGCAAGTTCCCAGCCCTGTTGCTATGGGGCCAGAGCCCAGGGGCACTTGCCCCAGGTCCTGCACCTGCCTGCCTGCCTTTGTCCCCTCTCATAAGGGATTTGAGCAGCAATGGTGGCCAAACAGATGATCCCTGTCATGCAACTTGAGAGGGGTGAGGGAAATTTCTTGTTGCACTGACAGCTTCTTTACTCAGAGGCAGCAAAGGAAGAGACTCTCCATGCAAGATGTGGTACCAATCTTGTGTAATGTAATAACATATATATAATAACATATATTCTGTCATTTTTGCCATATTCTATTGGTTAGAAGCAAGTTGCAGGTCACTACATGCCTAAAGGAAGAGGATTACAAGGGAGTAGATACCAGAAAGGAGGAAATATAGGAACCACCTTAAAGTCTATTGACCACATGAGGGGAAAATACTTACCATCCTCGACAAAGGCTCATCAGTATTAGTTATATGGAAGGCAATTTTGACCTTGCTTAAGAAAAATACCTTCAACAATTAGAGCAACTTGTGATGTAAGTATGATGGCAGGGACAGTTCAAATAGAAGTTTGTAGGAGATGGAAACATTTAATGCAATGGAGTGGGGATAAGATTTGGCTGCTTGAAATTTCCTTAAAGGCCTAAAATTCTGTGCTACTTTATTAGTATTATAGAAAGTCATAATATTTTGTGTTTTAGGTGGAAAGAGAAGAGAATGTTTGATAAGTGCCTTAGTCCATTTGTGCTTCTATAACAAAGTACCTGAGAATGGGTAACTTATAAAGAATAGAAATTTCTTTTTTTTTTTTGAGACGGAGTTTCACTCTTGTTTACCCAGGCTGGAGTGCAATGGCGCGATCTCGGCTCACCGCAACCTCTGCCTCCTGGGTTCAGGCAATTCTCCTGCCTCAGCCTCGTGAGTAGCTGGGATTATAGGCACGCGCCACCATGCCCAGCTAATTTTTTGTATTTTGAGTAGAGACGGGGTTTCACCATGTTGACCAGGATGGCTCGATCTCTTGACCTCGTGATCCACCCGCCTCGGCCTCCCAAAGTGCTGGGATTACAGGCGTGAGCCACTGCGCCCGGCCCAAGAATAGAAATTTCTTTCCCCCGGTTCTGCAGGCTGGGCAAGTCAAGATCAGGATGCCAGTAGACTTGGTGTCTGCTGATGGCTGTTTTCTGCTTCCAGAATGGAATCTTGTCACTGTCCCCTTCAGAGGGGATGAACAGCGTCTTTACACGGCAGAAAGTGAAACAGCAAAAAGGACCTAGCTAGTTTCCTCCAGCCATTTTATAACGTTTCTAACCATATTCCAGGAGGACCCCACCTTGTGACTTAATCACCACAAAAACATCCCACCTTTTAATATTATTACATTGGGGTTTAAGATTCAACATGATTTTTGAAGAGGACACAGACATTCAAATCATACCAGTAATTATTTCAAATTCACAGCTTTGGGTTCATTACAAAAACTGAATACTTGCATTTGATAAAATATGCATAATTATAGAATTGTAAGAACATCCAAATAGAAACTATTTTCCAAAAGTATTGATATGGACAGGAGACAGGAAAATACTGGGTAGAAGAGGAAGGTTCTTTGGCAAACGCCCCCACCTTCAAGCCTGCATACCTGTGGCCCTAAATGAGGACAGACTTTTCTGTTTTCATGCCCCAAAAGTTGGTTTTTGACCCAATTTGGGGTTTCTACCCATATAAACCTCAAAACCCAGAACCCGGAAGCAGATGAACAGACAAGGAGATGAGGAGGTGAAGAGGTGAGGAGACAAGCAAACAGAACAGCATGGCAGGGAAAGAGAAGAGAAGGAACATCTGAACACCGAGGGGAGTTCAGCTGTGGGGCAGTCAGAGAGGAGTTTGGTCACTGGACAGATTAACTCAAGGGAAATATCACCTTTCCATACCATCCCCCTTCCTGATCCTCATCCATCCCACTGAGAGCCACCTCTGTCACTCAATGAAACCGCTGCATTCATCCTTCAAGTCCTTGTGTGACCTGATTGTTCTAGGGCACTGGACAGGAACTCAGGATACAGATAGCTGTCACACTTGCCCTCTGCCTTTTCAGAAAGGTGGAAGGGTCATTAAGCTGATTAAGTCTTCAGCCTTCTGTGGATGGCAGAGCTAAAAGAGCTTTGTAACACATCACAGGTACACACCTCTAAGCATTATCTTGGGGCCAGAGTCCAAAACACTTGCCCCAGCTTCTGCACCTGCTCATCTGCATGGTCTACCTCCCATAAGGGGTTTGAGATCACTGCAGTTGAACAGAGAGCCACACCTCTGTCACATACCTTGAGAAGGAGGCCAGAGAACTCTCCCGTTTCAGTATTTATTGAGTATCTACTGAATGTTTGAGGCCATTCTTTCAATGGAGGATACAGAAATAGCCAATGACATATTTTCTTGACTTTATAAAGTCAAGTTTACAATTGATGGTAGAGAAATGGGGTTCAAAATAATGCTAAAATAGGGTAAAATAAAACATTAAATCAAACATCACACTGAAATAGATACACAGTAGTTGGACTCAGTTTTCTTCTTTCTGACTGGAAAAGTAAAAAATGTGTAGACATGAAACTCCAGCTTTATAAATATTTTCCACTACTGTTAATACGTTAAATAGGGAGTTGCTCAAACAGTTGTGAGAAATGTTTTCAGAGCTACACTTGAGAAAAAGAGCATTTCATTGAGTCTTGGAGAATAGTAGAAAAAGACAAAGGTGTTATTTATTTCCATTAGCCATGTTATTTTTGTTAGAAGCCATGTAAATTTTGAGATTCATACACAGAAACAAAAAGGCATTAAGTGTTTTTTTTTCACTATAAAACATGTAAACCATTATGCATTTTGATTGCAGGTAAAAACTCAATTAACCACTGATGGACCACATCCAAAATTAATAGCAGAAACAGAAAAATAAAAGACTCCTCAGCAAAGACAAGTAGAATGTAAGCATCACATAGGCCAGAAACTTTGCTGTTTTCTGTTTATTTTTGTCCATTCTCTTAGGTGACCCAAGCATCTGGAATGAGGTCTGGCACATACCTACTACTCAATAAGTGATTGCTGATAAAGAAGAATGTTGGAATTCTTTGACTTCTCTTTATCAACTGTAGGTAGCACTAGCCTGCATGCAGGAAAGAAGGATACAGGATTAGTGAAATGAAGAATTTGGGAGTGGTTTACTCTAACAGTATTTTGTTGACTCTCCTTTAGGATCTATATTTGTATTGAAAGGTGCAGGAAATATGATTTGCTCCTGCACAGAATGTACTGAAACCTGTGTTTCTGAGTCTGTAATTAAATGTGGCACTTATCTGAATGAGCACATGCCACTCTTCTTGCTATACAGTGCCGCTTAACACAGCCGAAATAGCCCAGCGATTGCACGGAGCACACAACAGAGTCCTGTTGTATCCTGTGTTATAATTAGTTTCTGTGATTATGTGGATTTAAACAAAAAGATAGGTGTTTATCTTCATGATGCACAGAGTGGCAGTGGTAGGTGGCTCCATTTCACAGAATATGGTTCCAGTCCAGGATGTCATTTGGAGAGGTGTCAGTTGCCACAGGGAAGTTAAGTCTGTGTGAAACTGAAGAAGGTAAAGTTATCACAGGGGTTTTCTCAGACTTCTCTGTAGGTGCCCACCTTTGCCTCAGAATTCAGTTGGTGCCTGCTGTGGAATCAATTGTGTCCCCTGCCCAGAAAGATGTATTGAAGTCCTAACCCTGGTACCTGTGTCTCCGACCTTATTTGGAAGTAGGATATATGCAGGTGTAAGCAAGTTAAAATGAGTCATCCTATGTATAATTCATGGAGCCCTTAAAAACAGAGATTTGAAAACACAAAGGGCAGAGGAAATAGGTCACTTGATGACCAAGGCAGAGATTTCAGTGACTCGACTGCAAGCCAAAAAATGCCAAGGATTACTGGCAACAAGCAAAGCTAGGAAGGCACAAGGACAGATATTTTCCTACAACTCTCAGAGGCAGCATGTCTTTGTAGATCTCTTGATTTTAGACATCTGGACTCCAGAGCTGTGAGGCAATTTATTTTTCTTGTTTAATGCTACCTAGTTTGTGGGAATTTGATATGGCAGCACTAGGACATTTATAAGATGCCTCAGGTGGAAAAAATAAGCCCTAGAGTCAGAAGTTTCCTTGCCTAATCTCTCTCACCTCGGTACCTCATTTCTACTTTCTTTCAGGGAGCATGAGCCCTGACTTAGGGAGGAGTAAGTATTCTAAGCCTTCTTTCAGAGCCAGTAAGTTTCTTCCAGTTAAAAATCGTTTAAACTAAACTAGTCATCTTTGTTCATTCAGGCTGTGTGACAAAAATACCATAGACTGGGTGACTTCAAAAAACAAACATTTATTTCTCACAGCTCTGGAGGCTGGGAAGTCCAAGGTCAAGGTGCTAACAGATTGATTGTCCCTGGAAGGCCTGCTTCATAGATGAGCATCTTCTCCCTGTGTTCTCATGTGGCAGGAGTGAGGGCAACTTTCTGGTATCTCTTTTTCATAAGGACACTAATCCCATTTCTGAGGGCTCCACTCTCATGACATAACATCAAGAAGGTCCTACATTTTAATGTCATCACACTGAGGGTTATAATTTTGGCATGTTAATTTTGCTATGACACAAACATTCAGCCTATAGGAGCAACCCTCCCTTGAAACTCAATGCTCTGTGATGAGGTTCACTAAATCTAAAAATATTATGATATAAAGCTGAAAAGAAAATAAATTGGGGACAACTGACAACTGTTTTTGGAAAGGAAACAAATTAGCATAATATGCTAATATATAGGTATTTAAAAGCATTTTCATTTTTAGAAAATATTGCTAAAGAAATTATAAAATATGTACACAAAAATTTAGCTACATGTTAAGTATTAATTGTTAAACACCATATTACTTGCAATAGGGAAAAAGCTTTAAAAATGGAAATATCTATGAATATCAGATTATTAAATAAATTATGTTTTTCCTATATGAGGATATACTACATAAATATTTTAAAATGAAGCTGTGGAATAGTCATTTTAATTTCTTAAGTTTTAGTTGTATTTTATTTATGATTCAGCCATAATAATTATACATATTATGTAATACAATGTGATGTCTCCATGCATGTATACATTGCATAACAAGTAAATCAGAATAATTAGCATACTTTAAACATTTATCATTTTGTGGTGATAACATTCAAAATTCTTCCACCTATTTTGAAATATACAATACATTGTTATTAGCTATAATCACCCTATACTGTAATAAAATATGAATAGTCATTTTAGAATTATGCTCCGAAGAAGATGTAGATATCTCAGGAACATTTCAGTGAGTTTTTTAGGAGGCAGCTGAGGTCAGGATCCTCTGAGCTTTGCCCCATTACCTTCATTTAACCAGATCTGCTCTATTGCATCTCTTTGTTGAGTTTCTGAGTAAAATGCCATTAAAAAATTATTTTGTGTTGATTTCTGTCCCCGCAAAAAGTGTTGAGGTCCTAACACCCAAGACCTGTGAATGTGACATGATTTGCAAATAGAATCTTGCAGGCGATCAAGTTAATCTTCATAGTGGGCATAAACCCAATACAACTTTGTTTTTTTTAAATAAGAAATTTGGAAACAGAGGCAAACACAGGGAGAAAACCATGTGAAGATAGGGGCAGAGTTCAGGGTAATGTACCCTAAGTCATGGAAAACCAAAGATTACCAGTAAACCAGCAGAATCTAGAAGAAAAGGGTATAAAAAAGACTTTTGTCATAGCCTCCAGAAAGAACCAACTTTGTCAACACCTTGGTTTCTGACTTCCAGCCTCCAGAACTGTGGAAGAACATATTTCTGTTGTTTCAGCCATCTTAGTTAAGGTTGTGGTACTTTGTTGCAGTAGCAGTTGGAAATTAGTGCATTTCTAGTGCTAAAAGAAAGTTGGGCCGGGCGCGGTGGCTCACGCCTGTAATCCCAGCACTTTGGGAGGCCCAGGCAGGTGGATCACGAGGTCAAGAGATTGAGACCATCCTGGTCAACATGGTAAAACCCCATCTCTACTAAAAATACAAAAAAAAAAATTAGCTGGGCATAGTGGCATGTGCCTGTAATCCAGCTACTCAGGAGGCTGAGGCAGGAGAATTGCCTGAACCCAGGAGGCAGAGGTTGAAGTGAGCCAAGATCGTGCCATTGCACTCCAGCCTGGGTAAACGAGAGCAAAACTCCGTATCAAAAAAAAAAAAACAAACAAACAAAGAAGAGAAAGTTGGATGCTCCTTTGTTACAAAGAGATATATATATTTAATATATACACAAATTATTTATGACCTCTTAAGTCAATAAATTTTTCCTCTTTCCATTTTCTTGCTCTTGGTTTTCTCACTGTTAGTTTACCTCTTGAATTAATCGTTTTATTTTTTTTATTTTTTTTATTTTTAAGAGATGGCCAGGCTGGTTGCCAACTCCTGACCTCGGGAGATCCGCCCACCTCCACCTCCCAAATTGCTGGGATTACGGGCATGAGCCACTGAATCGTGTTCATTGTTTTAGGAGGAGCTATAATAATGGTAAAATAAAAGGTTTGTTCTTGAGCTCTGAGTTTGAAATTCATATTTTCTAGCTCGTAGTTGAGGTCAGAATGTAAACCTTCCAAATATTATTTATCATTGCACTCCATCAAAACTCAGGGTTAATACAAAGAGAGTCATATAGATTAGGGGAAATTTCAGAACAAGAAGGCCCCTTAACCCAAAGTGCAGACCAGAAGGACTCAATTGTCTCTAGAAATTTGTTGGAAGGACACATGCGGTTCAACCTGGGGTTACAGCTGAGTAGTCAAGCCACATCATCAGAGCATAACACATGAGAATCCTGGCTACTCTAGATTAATTGCTTTATCTCCTGGAGCATGTAAAGCTCTGTCTTCTGTGGCATTTAAGTTGTTTGTGAGCACTGTTGGGTATGGTAGCATGTATTACTGTCCATCAAATATTCCCTCCCCGTTACCCTCAGCCATGAGAAGCATGGATTTCCTGTCTCATCTATTGTGGTTTTTGCCATTAAAAGTAATGGCAAAATTATTTTAATTGCCACTACTTTCAGTGGCAAAAACCATGATTACTATTGCCCCAACCTAATACATTGGGCTTGATCATGTGATTGGCCATAGTCAATGAAAGACACTGAGACATAACACACATTTGAGAAAAAACTTTAAAGGTATGTGAGCTCTTGTTCTTCCCTCTGCTATGAGAAGAATATATCCCAAGTAAACATTTCTCTTTCAGCTTGGGTCCTGATATGAGAGATGTATGGGGAAAACACCTAAATCTACCTCATAACCTGGAGCAAACCTACCAGAGCCTCAGACATGTAACAAGTATGGTTTTTACTCTCTTGCATAATTTTATTTTACTAATTCAGAAACCTCAGCAAATGAAAATCTTTTGGGAAAACTTCTTTTGACAATTGTGTGAAGTTTTCCAGTACATTTTTTTCCATGCACATGGTGACCCTCTGATCATCCTGTGTTTCAGTGATAATATTTTGATTTCACTATGCAAGCCACAATTTTTCTGCCTATATGGAATTTAGCAAACTACTGTCATAAACCCAGGAGCCCATTTCTGCCTGGTATCAATTGCAGCAGCTGTAATAATGATGTTCACACTTACTTCGTCATTGGGGGCAGAAGATTTCCTATTTGTTTTGAGATGCTCTATGAATCTTTTTAAAATGATAGTATTTTATGCAGTGTTTCCTCTCTGTGGTAGTTCATATCAACTTGGTCAGCTAGTTTATCTTTTGACACCTCATAATAAAATTTTTTAAATTACCTATCTATTTATTTGTTTCCAATCAGAGTTTCTCAGCCACAGTTGCTACTCAGCAACCCCTCCAAAAGCATTTGGAAAATGGAGGGGGCATTTTACATTTTGCAGTAACTGATAAGTGCTATTGACATGTAATGCCCAAAATCCTGTGAGGCTAACTGTCCTGTGTATACCGTAAAGTCCCATACAACCCTAATTTTTCTAATTGATTTCTCACAGTGCCTCTTGAGAAATTTTTCTTTAACATAGAATCAACTATTGGCTTGTGAAATGGGTGTCTGTATTAGTCTGTTCTCATGATGCTAATAAAGACATGGGCAAGACTGGGTAATTTACAAAGGAAAGAGGTTTAATTTACTTATGGTTCAGCATGGCTGGAGAGACTTCAGGAAATTTACAATCGTGGTGGAAGGGGAAGAAAACTGGTCCATCTTCACATGGCAGCAGGAGAGAGAAGAATGAATGCCCCGTGAAGGGGGCATTCTTATAAAGGGCCTCTTATAAAACCATCAGATCTCATGAAAACTAATTCACTATCATGAGAACAGGATGGGGGAAAGTGCCCCCATGATTCAGTTATCTCCACCTAGTCCCTCCCATAACATGGGGATTTGGGGAACTGCAATTAAAGATGAGATTTGGGTGAGGACACAGCCAAATCATAGAAGCTGTGATATCCATGGAAATCCCCTATCATGATCCACTGGGGTGTTTCTTCTCTTATGATAGAAAAAAAAAACAAAGAAATCTAGGATAATCAAGTGAGAAGTCTTGAGAAAATTATTGTCATAGACATCAGCAGACAACCAGTGAGAAAGATAACTTTGATCCTACCTTAGGGTAACTTTACAAGGTTCTTCCTGACCCTCAAGACTCCAGTTACATGGATGACACAAGTCTTCCCTATGCACAGACTCAGAAAGAATGGGAAATTAGGAACCTCCTTCCTGGGAGCCTTCTATGTAACTCAAAATGGGAGTTTTAACAGTCTGTTCCCACACCAGCTATCCAATCACTGGGAAACCACTACCTCATAAGATATGACAATAACCAGACCTACTACTGATGAGCCATGACAAAGTTTCTGCCGAAGCATTTGAGTTAAATAAATAGAAAGTTAAATAGAACTCCTGAATGAGAAAGAGAGATAAGCTAATCAACAAAAGGTATAGCAATGTTTATAGGCTGTGCAAAAACCATGATTTCTAATTATACATTCATGGCCTGGAAGATGAAACAGAAGAAATATCCTAACATAGAAGGCAAAATTATTGCATAAAGCCATATAAATAATGAATGAAAATGTAAGAGGCTGGCAGGAGAGCTCTAGGAGACCCAGCAGACCAAGCTTGCAAATTCAGGGATACCCAAAAGGGAGATTAAAAAAGGAAGTTTCAAAATACATAAAAATTACTCTAAGCTTGAATTATTATCAAATTGTTAAAATTACCTTAAGTTAAAAGAAAATTAAATCTGATTCATTAGGATAAAAGAGTTTACGTTACAAGTTGAGTTGGTGATAAAAAAATAAGACACATCTAATCAGAGCTTCACACATTTCTGAACTATAGTAATAAAGAGAAACTCTTGTAAGCTTTTAGGAACAAAGAATAACTTATCCCTACAGGTGGAAGCAATCAAGTAAATGTCATTCTTATCTGGAAGCTAAAAGCTGTAACATAATACCTATGCCATTTTGGAAGAAAGGGACATCTACCCAATAATACTTTGTTCTGCTGATGAGTAATTAAACTGCCAAGAAGAAGAAATAAGAAAAAAAAAACATATTATGGTTGCACAAAACTCCCTAGTTATTATCAGTGTTCCCTGTGTGGTAGAAATATCGAGAAAGAACTCTGAAGTGTTCATGTCCATATGTTGTAGTTATCCATCAGTTTGTGAACATTTTATTTCTGTTTGGAAAATGTTATTTGATTTATCAGGTTCTTTTGCAGCCCATGCAAAGCAAATAAACTATGTTTCACCAACCATGTGTTGCTGAGCTCTTGGATTCTGTAGAGAATGACGTGTGAAAAGGAGGTGTGGCATGGAGTTCACATGGCAGGGAAGATGAAGAGGTGGCCAGTTTTCAGATCTGGTTGTGACTGGTACCTGATCTATGGTTCCTATGCTTCACTATGGCAACATGAGAGGCTTTTCTGGAGCAGTCTCATGGGTTCATGTGGGCATCATAGTATATGTCCTACAAGTCTGACTTTCTGGATGTTTTTGAGATTTGGAGACTACTGAATTATGCCTAGTGTTCCATTATTGAAATGCTAAGCATGTGGGAGTTATTTATACCCTATTGCTCAAGGTCATCACCAAGGTCTGATTGCAAAAATTAAAAAAAAAATTGCAACCTCAGTCATAAATGGGTTAATACCCTTATTTTTCATTTGTTTAAATTAAGAATGTGTTTTAGTATTTGCATTCAAGGATCCTCACTTACAGAGACTTTTACCAAGCCTGAAACAAATCAGAACAGAGACTTCAAAATAGGTGAGGGAAGATAAAAACAAGAGGTTCACAGTTAATAGTTTAATGTAAAGGGATACTTATACATTGTCTGGGAATGTATAATATGAATCCATATCAGAACTCATGACTATCTGGAAAGGGAGAATCTATAAAAGTTTGCTACTACAAGGATTAGGCTTTCTCAATAAAACTCAGAGACGACTGGGGAAGAGTTGAAATAATTTAAAATTTTTCAGGTTATTGTACTGTTTTGGTGTGTTAGTGAGGGTCCTCCAAGAAAGAGATGCCAAGATAAGATTGAACATGCAAGGATTTTATTAAAGAAAACACTTGTGAAGGAAAGTAAAGAGAAATCAGGGAAGACGGGGAAAGGTATCAGACTTCATGTACTTGTGATTCCTAAGTTAGGGAGAAAGGGAAGGGAGTTGAGGTGGGGGCAATCTAACCTGCCATGTAATCCAAGAAAGTTGTGGCAAGTCCTCTGAGGTGTCTTTGAGCTGAAGTCAGATATCGGAGGAGTCTCCTGTTTTCAGAAAAAAACTACCATGCCTCTGCTAAGCTCAGCCATTGACTGGTAGCAATCTGCAATGAGCATTGTCTCAGCAAAACACATTGATAGATTTCAGAACACAACACATAAAGCCTTACATAAATTCTACAGTCTGTAGCTAGACATCTGCAAGGTGCATTCTCATGGCCAACATGCATGCTTATGCGAGGATGGAAGAAATATTTCTTCGTGTAAGGAGTTCTTGGTATCTTATTTAAAATAAATAATAGAGAAATACAAGTTTGAAAAGAGAAGGTAACAATTAAATTGAAAAATAAAATAGAACATCTGTTCTTTAAAAACATAGGCAATATGAAATGAATAGAAACTTCATTAAACTAAGAAATCTAAAAAAATAGTGAACAACAAGGTAAAATAATATATGGAAAATTAGAATAAATAAGTGAATATTTTATTAATACCATTGCATGTGAACAGATTGAGTTCTTCTTTGAAAAAGAAAGACCATTAGATTTTTTTAGGTTATATTGTATTTAGGGTAAACCAAATTTAAAATTAAGTATGACAGAAAATTTTTTAAAATTAGCAAACAAACAGCAGTCAAATAAAAACTAAAAGAAATTGGGATTGGTAACATTCAGTAAAAGAAGTATTTTTTATTTTAAAACCCTGTTGTAGATGGTGTTGTGTCCCTTAAAAAGATATATCTAAATTCTAATCTCAGTACCTATGAAAGTGGCGTTATTTGGAAATAGGGTTTTTGTAAATGTCATCAAATTAAAGTGGGGTCATACAGGATTAAGGTGGACTGTAAATCTAAGGATTGGTGTTCTTAGAAGAGAAGAGGAGATTTGGGCTCAGAGACACAGGGAAGAGGACCATGTGAAGACGTGAAGACAGAGGCAGCTACAGTCCTAAGAATGCCAGGGTGGTGGGCAGCCATCAGAAGCTGGAGGACACGGGGACAAATTCTTTCCTACAGCCTTCAGGGGAAGCATGGTCCTGCCAATGCCTTGATTTTTACACTTCTAGTCTCCAGAAGAGTGAGAAAGAAACCTTTGTTGTTTTTTTTAACCACCCATTTCGTGGTAATGTGCCGTAGCAGTCAAAGGAAACTAATACAAACCTTGAACAAGACAAACAGAAATAATAAAAGTTTAAACAGAAGATATTACAACTATGTTGTCCTATAAAATATTCACTAGTCATCTATGTGGGTATATAAATTTAAATTAAAATAAAATAAAATTTATTTGCATCCACCACATTTCAAGTATTCAGTAGCCACATGTGATTGTGGTAACCATATGGGACAGTGCAGATGCAGAATATTTCCATCATCGGGAGTCCTACAAGAAAGCTCTGCATTACAGTTATAGATAAGTCATGGTATCAAATTGTAACTAAATATATGAAGCAAAACCTACTCAATGCAAGAAGAACTTGACAGAAAAAAGGGAGCTTTTAATATATTCCATTAAGAATTAGGAAGATGCATACAGAAAAAAATCAAGTCAGATAATTGAGTAACTCAATCAGTATTCCTAAATATGCATCTCTTGGATATGTAAAATATTTTCTCTTATGTTCACAAAACATGTATGCATTATAGGCCAGAGGGTAAAGCTTAAAACATTAAAGCAATTAGGGTCCTCGTAGGCCCATTCTCTAATTGTGATCCAACAGAAATGAAAATAGCTGGGCATGGTGGCTCACATCTATAATCTTGGCACTTTGGGAGGCTGAGGCTGGTGCATCACCAGATGTCAAGAGTTCAAGACTAGCCTGTTCAACTTGCTTGTTAAAACCTCGTCTCTACTAAAATTACAAAATTAGCCAGGTGTGGTGGCAGATACCTGTAATCCCAGCTACTTGGGAGGCTGAGGCAGGAGAATCACTTAGGCCTAGCAGGCAGAGGTTGCAGTGAGCTGAGATTGTGCTATTGTATTCTAGCTTGGACATGAAGAGGGAAACTCCCCCTAAAAATAAAAGAAAAGAAAGCAATGAAAATAATTGGTGTAAATAGAGTTTTTAAAAAATTCACTCAATGGTTTGTAATTGAAAATTATGTCCCTAGAAATTCCTTGAATTGAAGAATATTTACAAAGAGAAATTTCAAAGTATTTTGATAGAAGGGAAGTAAAATATAAATACTATACAGCAAAACTTATAGCTCTCAGCAAAAAAACTGTACCGACTGGGAAGAATATAAGCCTACTGATGATGGAAGATTTTTTAGAAATGGAAAAGAAACTTACTACCAATCTTGATAAGTAATAAATATCAACACTATGAACCAACAGATATGAAAAGTAAATTGTATCTGTAATCCCAGCACTTTGGGAGGCCGAGGCGGGTGGATTATGATGTCAAGAGATCGAGACCATCCTGGTCAACATGGTAAAACCCCGTCTCTACTAAAAATACAAAAATTAGCTGGGCATGGTGGTGCATGCCTGTAATCCCAGCTACTCAGGAGGCTGAGGCAGGAGAATTGCCTGAACTCAGGAAGCAGAGGTTGTGGTGAGCCGAGATCGCGCCATTGCACTCCAGCCTGGGTAACAAGAGCGAAACTCTGTCTCAAAAAAAAAAGTAAGAATTATATAGCAAAAATTAAAATATATATGTACATTTTTGTAGAAACTGATTTTTATCCCCAAAGGCCAATACAAGGCATTATTGAGAGCAAAATTATATAATGTTGGGAATGATAAAGAATCAGACCCTCCATTTTAACATGTGCTGTTAATAATTAGTATACACATCAACAGCTGAAAAGCATTGACGTAAGGATGGGTAGTAGACCTTGTCTGTAGCTATATTCCCTGCCTAACCTATGTGAGCTCATTCATTTACATGTCTTAACCTGCAACCGTAATCTCACTGAAATGGTAATGACTAATAGACTTATATCATCAGTCTCAATTCACTTTGAGTTTCCTACTTACTAGATATTTAAATCTAATATATCCAAAATTGAAGTCCATTTTCCCCAGTCTGATCAAACCTGATCTTCACTCATCTCAGTAAGCAGCATTCACCTAATTGCTCAAGTCCAAAACTTGGAGATATTCTCATAAATCTTCTTATATCATATGTTATCTTCTATTACCAACCTTGTTGACTATGTTCAAATTTTATCTCAAATCCAACCTTTTCACATGATCTTCAGGCTTCCACTAAGGTTGGCTTAACTGTTGCTAGACAGTCCTCCATGGACTTTACTGAATGAAGAGGATTATTAACTTGAGATTGGCAAAGGCAAGCTTTTTATCTGGGGCATGACAGAGGTTTTAAGGATCAAGTTCACTGTGTGTTTGAACATTATAAATTTAACATTCAGTGGCTTCTTTCAAAAGTAAATGCAGTAGTCTCACCCTTACTCATGGAGGATACATTCCAAGACGCCCAGTAGATGCCTGAAATGACAGGTAGTACTGAACCCTATGTACACTAGGATTTTTCCTATACTTGCATACCTATCATAAAGTATACCTTATGAATTAGGCATAGTGAGGGATTAATAACAATAACTATGGTAAAATAGAACAATTAGAATATACCAGCATTGCTACTCTTGCTCGTTGGGGCCATTACTAAGTAAAATAAGAGTTACTGCAATTCAACTACTGAAATACCATGACAGTAGATCTAATAACCCAGATGGCTACTAAGTGACTGAGTGGATAGCTTAGACAGTGTAAATACACTGGACAAAAGGGTGATTCATGTCTCAGGTGGGACAGAGTGAGATAGTGTGAGATTTCATCACACTACTCAGAAGAATGCCCAATTTAAAACTTCTGAATTGTTTATTTCTAGATTTTTTCATTTAATATTTCTGAACTGTGATTTAACTCAGGTCACTAAAACCTTGAAAAGTGAAACCACAGATATATGGGAGACTACTTTAGCTGTTTCTACAGATAAAGAAACTTAAAGGAGGCTGGACCTTGTATGAAGTTGCTCAAACTGTGGCAAAAGTCATGTTGGTTGTCTCAGAAAAGGGGAGGAGGTACTTTGGTCTTGGCAGTAGTAGGAGGAGATTTAATAAACACAAACCGGCTCTACAGAGTCAGCAATGAACAGGACAGAAGGGCCTTTACAGTCACCGTGGCAAAAGGAAAGCTAGTGTCTTACTACCTTTAATAGGAAAGCTACTGTATCTTATTAAACAGGCACAGCCTTTTCTGAGCAGGAATTGCTAAGGCATGAATTTACATGAGATTCTGCTCATTTACATACCTTTGGTTCTTCCTAAGGTGTTTGTCAGCTATACTAAGTTCAGAAAACTACTTCTTTCAGACATTGTCTAAAATTCTTTTCAAAGTTATTGTGATTTTGAATTGTCACCAGTGCTTTGGAAGTAAACTTTGGAATAATTAACTTTGAATTCCTGTGACTTGCCCACAGTCTCAAGGCATTCACAGATTCAACTTGAACATAAATGCTCTGATAATAACTTTAGAATTCTCACACTTAAATTTTGGTTTCATCCATAGAAGGTAGGTACATTTTGTTGATAAACAAAGGAAAGATTTGGAGTACTTTTTGAAAATGTTATTAAGATGATATGACATTTTTTTCAAGTTGAATCTGAAGAAAAAAAGGTATAAAATACTGTGAGCCTAAAGGCTAAGAAGGTTTCTAAAGAGTCCAATACAAAAAATTATTGGAAGTTCTCTTTTTAAAATTGCATTTAGGGATCCTGTAGTAAGGATCACTGGGAAAACACCTCTCATAGATTCAGATAATGATTCGAAAAAAGGTTTCTGAAAACTAGATTATTTTGGATACAAGATGGCTACTAAGATGGGAATAATACTCAAGTAATGTCTAAGAAACTCAGCTACCATATTTTATTTTTAGGTGAAGATAGTGGAATTGCCTGATTGTACCCTGAGGAAAGTGCTCCAGAGATTTAAAGAATTGGAATGTTAATGAACGGCACAGCAAAGATGAGGCATCCTTTACAGAACACAGGAAGACCATGATAGATTGAGTCCAGGTTTGGGTTAGATATTAGTCAAATAACAGTGTTTCCAGGTGGGGAACATCTCAGGGAAGCAAAAGTAGACAAAACTGAACAATGACTGACTCCGGTAGGTGTAGAATGCACTTATTTTTTATAATGGAGGAATGTGCTAGAAAACTTCTGAAGGAAGTTTTGTTTCAGCAAAACAAACATCTGGCTAGGAAGCAAAGTCAGAGGGAAAGGAAAGCAGGTGCTCGATAATAGCAGAACCCTAACTTATGGTGCATGTGGTTGCAAAGAAAAAGAACAAACTTAGAAACAAGTTACACTGTGAGGAATTTAATGGAGCTTCCTATAGGGAGGCAGGGAACACCAGGAATTGAAATATCAGAAGCACATGAGAGACCTCCTGGAGAGAGAACACGGAACATCCCTTAACCCTACACTCTCCTCGAAGCTTCTACTTTCCCCATCACTTAGTATTATTAGTTTCTCTTCACTCTCTTCTAATAGCTGTGTAGTGGTATCTTTCTGAAGTTTTATCTTGTATTTCATTAATGGCTAGTGACATTGAGCTTATTTGATATCCATGTATTATTGTTGGTGAAGTTTCTGTTCTATTCTGTGGCCTGTTTTTTTTTTTAAATTTTCTCTATATATTTTTAGAAGCAAAGTTTTAAATTTTTATGAAATACATCTTTTTTATTATAGATCATGACCTTTGAGATATATATAGATATATATCTATATCTATATATATCTATATATATCTATATATATATATATATATATATATATATATATATATATAAACTCCTTAGTCTAAAATCGCAAAGATTTCTTTTATGTTTAAGGTTTTTTTTTTCTTTTAGGTTTATAGCTTTAGTTTCAGATTATAGATCTATATTATTAGCATAGTTTTAGGTATTATCTTTAGGTTCATGAAATGGGTTGAAATCTCGTTAAGATTTATTTTTGTATGTATGAATGTCCAATTCTTCCAGCACTATTTGTTGAAAAAAACTCTCTTTCCACCAATGATTTGCTTTTATAATTTTGTTTTAAGTCAGTTGACTACATATGTTTGGATCTATTTCTAGACATTTTATTCTGTTCCACTAATCTATGGTAGTGATCTTTCACCAACACCACACTGTCTTGATTACTGCAGCTTTATAGCAAATTTTGAAATCAGATAATGTTAGTTGTTAAGCTTTGTTTTTGTTTTCAACTTTCTTTGGCTATTTTACTTCCTTAATTTCCATATGAATTTTAGAATCAGCTTGTTGATTTCAGTGAAAAAATATCTGCTGATATTTTGTTTGGAACCCCAAAAAGTCTATAGACAGATTAGTGGAGAATAGAAATCTATCCTACAATGAGTCTTCCAATTAATCTTAATATTGCTTTCAATTTATTTAGGTCTTTGAATTCTTTTTGAGTGTTTTGTGGTATGTCTGAGTTCACAATGTCGGCCTGATGCTGTGAGTGAACTCCTCATTAGATGCAGTACATATTCTGTTAGATGTATACTTAAGTATTTCATTTTTGAAGGTACTATACATTATATCAGTGTTAAAGATAGCTACCTTTGACTGGGTGGCTTATGTCTGAAATCCCAACACTTTGGGAGGCCAATGTGGTTGAATTACTGAGGTCAGGAGTTGAAGACCAGCCTGACCAACATGGTGAAACCCTGTCTCTACTAAAAATATAAAAATTAGCTGGGCATGGTAGCAGGCACTTGTAATTCTAGCTACTTGGGAGGCTGAGGCAGGAGAATCGCTTGTACCTGGGAGGCGGATGTTTCAGTGAGTCGAGATTGCAGGATTATACTCCAGCCTGGGCAACAAGAGTGAAACTCCGACTCAAAAAAAAAAAAACTACCTTCAATAATTTTATACTGCTTCATGTGATATACAAGAACGTTAGAACAATATATTCCCAAGTTCTTCCTTTCATCCAATATGATACTGTTCTCATGTATATAACTTTGCATAGTCTACAAATTCAAAACACATTGTTAATTTCATTTTTTACCTTAGAGAACTGATTATTTTAGGGCAACTAAAATGAGAACAAAGGACACATATTTATCTAAATTTTTACCATTTCCATAAATAGTTTTTGTATGCATGTGTGAATAGTGTTTCTGTCTGCTATCAGATTAAAGAAACTTCTTTTATATTTTTTTAATGTTGATCTGTTGGTAATAAATTATTTTAGAATTTGTTAGTCTGAATAAGTCTCTTTTTCATTTTACAAGTACATTTTTACTGGGTCTAAACTTTGGGTTGACAAATTTTATCTTTCAGTACCTTAAAAATCCCAATTTTTATCTTCTTTCTTACAATGTCTCTGGCAAAAAAATCTGTTGTAACACTTATTTTTCTCTCTCAATAGAATGTGTTTTGTTTCTAGCATCTTTCATGAATTTTCTATTTGTCTTTCACTGTACTCAGTTTGACTGTGAAGAATTTAGAACTGTGCATGTGTATGTGTGTGTGAGAGAGAGAGAGAGCGTGTGTGTGTGTGTGTGTGTGTGTGTGTAATAGTTATATTGTTTTAGGTTATTTGAGGTTTTCAAATTTGGGGTTTAACTAAGTTCATAATTATTAGAAAATTCTTGACCATTTTTTGCATATTTTATCTTTTCAATTCTCTGTCTGTTCTCCTTCTGTTATTCCAATTTTTTAAAAAAATAACAGCTTGTATCATTCACAGAGCCCCACAGAAAGCCAGCACTCACATTTTGTCTAACCTTTGAGGTGCCTGTCTGTCCTTAAAGTTTGAGCTAATCGTGCTGCAACCTCAGCTTATTAATAGGTTGAAGAATGGTAATAATTTTCTAGATTACATCACTTTCCATGTTGTTATAGTGCTAACAACACTGTTTCTTTCTGAATACATATTAATCATAGAATGAAAGTGATAACTACAGTGTTATACCTTCTTTCTTTCTTTCTTTCTTTTTTTTTTGAGACAGAGTTTTGCTCTTGCTGCCCAGGCTGGAGTGCAGTGGTGCAATCTTGGCTAACCGCAACCTCTGCCTCCCGGGTTCAAGTGATTCTCCTGTGTCAGCCTCCCGAATAGCTGAGATTACGGGCATGCGCCAACACACCTGGCTAATTTTCTATTTTTAGTCTAGACAGGGTTTCTTCATGTTTGTCAAGCTGATCTTGAACTCTTGACCGCAGCTGACCTGCCTGCCTCAGCCTCCCGAAAAGTTGGGATTACAGGCATGAGCCACTCAGCCCAGCCTATACTTTCTTACATAGAGCTTTCAGAAATACATTCACATATATAATAGTTATTCTGTATCCATTTTATATAAATCATCATTTTAGTTAAATCAGTATTTCAGTTTTAACTTTTTATAATCATGCAAATATTATTTATAGCAGGATGAACATTATTTTAGGAAATATATCTTTCTTATGCAATATTTTGGGTTTTTTAGGAGTTCAGAGCTTCCTTATTTTTACTTTGCTTGCTTTTATTTATATGTAACTAATTCATCTACAAACTGTCAGGCAGAGAAGTAAATATAATCACAAAATAGTGATATGCTTATGATCTGACTTTTGAGGGCAAGGGGATAGCACTGATTGTAGTGCTTGTTAATTTAGAGAGAGTAGGTACTCTTGCCATGGCAAATTTCAAGCTATCAGTATTTTAAAACGGGATGGCAAAAGTTTTAAATATTTAACCATTGATTCTCTATAATCAGTATGAATTAGTGTATCATACTGCCCAGGTTTTCATAACAAAATACCATAGATTGAGTGGCTTAAACAACAGAAATAAATTCTGACAATTCTGAAGGTTTAAAAAGTCTCAGGTCAATGTTGGCAGGGTTTAGTTTCTGGTGAGGGCTTTCTTCTTAGCTTTCAGATGGGATGGCTTCTCATTGCATCCTCACATAGCTTTTCCTCTGAATATGGGGAAGGAAAGAGCAATCAATCTCCTTTCTCCTGTTATAAGGACACTAATCCTATCAGATCAGACCCACCCTTATGACCTAATCTAACATTAATCCTCTCTGTATATGCCCTATATACAAATACAGTCACATTGGGGGTTAGAGTTTCAATGGGTGAATTTTGTTGGGACGAAAATCCAGTCCATAGCAACTGGCTTCAGCACACCACTCACAGCATAATATAAAAGTTTAACATTTTCCCTTGGAGTCCTGTCAGTTTGAATCTTCCACTCACCTGCTTGAAAGAGTAATAGTTGCTCCCTAGGACTGTTGAACTGACATCTTGGGACCCATTCCTCATGATCCTGAGATTCAACTGTTATGTTAGATAGCATCTTCTTGGATCAGTATCTTCTTTTTTCTTGATTTACTCTCAAAATTCAAGTTGCTTCCTGAGAAAGAAAGCAAGGGAGGCCATTTTTAAAGGACTCATATTTTTATTCTACTTTGATAGTTTACTGGGATGTTATTGAGTGGAGTTCTAGGCTGGAGATACTTTTTCTTGAGAATTGCAATAACGCCATTGTTTCATGGTTTTCAATGTTGCTCTCCAAAAGTATGGTATTATTCTGATTTTAATTATTTTGCTTGTCACATTGTTTTTTTTTTCTAGAAGCTTTTAGAATATACTTTTTATTAGCTACATTCTCATATTTCATGATAACTTACATAACAGGCCTTGTGTTTTATGAAGAAAGCAAGCAAGGATGAACAAAACATGTAAAAAAGAAAAGCAACATAATTTTTTTTAACATGGAAAATATGACTGTCCTAGAAAACAAGAGACAGATGAAACCTGCTTTTTCCTTTTGAAAAGTTTGTGAAAAAACTCAAAAGTATATTCAAAGAAGTAATGGCTAAGGCCATCATGGCTTATGCCTGTAATCCCTGCATTTTGGGAGACAGAGGTGGGTGGATCACCTGAGGTCATGAGTTTAAGATCAGGCTGGCCAACATGGTGAAACCCTGTCTCTACTAAGAATACAAAAATTAGCTGGGTATAATGATGGATGTCTGCAATCCCAGCTACTTGGGAGGTTGAAGCAGGAGAATCCTCTGAGCCCAGGAGGTGGAGTTTGCAGTGAGCTGAGTTCTCACCAGTGCACTCAAGCCTGGGTGACAGAGCAAGATTTTGTCTCAAGGAAAAAAAAAATCATGGCTGAAAAATTCTCAGATCTGAGGAAGAAAATGGATGTTCAGATTCAAAAACACAAGGACATCAAATAAAATAGATCCAAATAAATCTACACTGAGACACATTATAGTCAAAATGTCAAAAGTGAGAGACAAACAGAAAATTTTGAAAGCAGCAAGAAAAAAGTGACTGTTCAGCTGTAAGGGACACTTCCCTACTCCCTTCTTCCTGACATTAAACTACCAGCAGACTTTTTTCACCAGAAATTTTTATTTCAAACAAGAAAGGTATGAGGTAACATATTTAAAGTGCTGAAAGAAAGAAAAACAAAAAACTGTTAACTAAAAATATTGTACCTGTATTTTTTTAGTAAAGGAGGGAGAAAGATAAACCTTTTCTCAGGTAAACAAGTGCTAAGGGAGTTCATTACCACTAAATCTGCTGTACAAGAAATGCTGAATAGATTAGGTTGAAATGAAAGAATGCTGACCAGCAATCTCACAGCTTAAGAAAGTATAAAACTCATTGGTAAAGGAAAATATATAAAGAAACAGAATATTGTATTACTGTAATGGTGGTGAATAAAAAACTTTCAATTCTAGCTTTAAAAGTAATAACTAAAGAATTATTAAAAGATATGCAGTATTAATATATGTAAGTTGTGACATTAACATAAAATGTGGGTTGGGCGCGGTGGCTCACGCCTGTAATCCCAGCACTTTGGGAGGCCGAGGCGGGTGGATCATGATGTCAAGAGATTGAGACCATCCTGGTCAACATGGTGAAACCCCGTCTCTACTAAAAATACAAAAAATTAGCTGGGCATGGTAGCGCGTGCCTGTAATCCCAGCTACTCAGGAGGCTGAGGCAGGAGAATTGCCTGAACCCAGGAGGCGGAGGTTGCGGTGAGCCAAGATCACGCCATTGCACTCCAGCCTGGGTAACAAGAGTGAAACTCCGTCTCAAAAAAAAAAAAAAAAACCATAAAATTTATGTAAGAGGAAAAGTTAAAGTATAAAATGTTTTTGCATGTGACATAACTTGTTGTATGCTTAGAACATACTGTTATAAAATGTTTTTATGTAATCCCTAAAAGTAAGAAAGAAGAAAAGTTAAGAAGTTAGAGACAAATAAGGTAAAAAGAATTAAAAAGAAATTACAAAGAAAAAAATAAGACTAATAGAAAAAAATTAACAAATTGTCAATAATAAATCCTTTCCTGTCAACAGTTATTTTAAATGTAAACAGATTGAATTTTCCAATCCAATTACATAGAGGGCTTAATGGATTAAAACACTAAGACCCAATGATATGCTGTCCACATGAAATTTATTTTAGATTTAAGGACTCACATAGACTGAATGTGAAGGGATGGGAAAATACATTCAATGCAAATGATAAGCAAAAGGGACTAGGGATGGTTTTACCTATATTCAACAAAATAGATTTTAAGTTAAAATTTGTCACAGTCAACAAAGAAGAACACTGAATATTGACAAAAGGGTTAATCTGTCAGGAAGATATATTAAGTTTATGTGCACTCCCTTAGAGAGCTCGTAGATATATAAAGGAAACATTTACAGATCTGAATGGAAAAATGGACAGCAATACAGTAATAGTAAAAGACTCAATACCTCACTTTCAATAATGGGCAAAACATCCATACAAAAGATAAATAAGGAAACAGAGGACTTGAATAATACTATAGATCAATTTGATCTAACAGAAATACACAAAACATTCTAACCAATGGCAGCAAAAGGCACATTCTTCTCAAGTGTGCATGCACTTGAGATATATCTTTCTCAAGGATAGATCACATGTTAGGTCACAAAACAAGGCTTTAAAAATTTAAGAAGATTGAAATCATACCAAATATGTTTTCTTGCCACAATGGAATAAAATTACAATAAATACCAAATAATTCACACATAAATGGAAATCAAAGAACAGTCTTGAACAACCACTCGAGTCAAAGAAAACAATTTTTAAAAAATTAAAAATTACTTTGAAACAAATGAAAACAAAAACATAGCACAACAAAACTTATGAGCTGCATCAAAAGGAGTAATAAAAGGGAACATTATAACAATGTTTATTTTTAAAAAAATCTCAAGTAGGCAACCTAAATTTCCACCTCGTGGAACTAGAAAAAGAACAAACTAGCCAATAGTTAATAGAAATAATAACAAAAATTAGATCAGAAATAAATAGAAAATAGAAAAATAATAGAAAAAGAATGAAAACAAAAGTTGAGTTTTGAAAAGATAAACAAAATGGACAAACCCTTAGCTAGACTAAAAAAAAAGGTAGAAGACACAAATAAATAATATCTAAAATGAAATGAGACATTATGACTGATGTCACAGAAATAAAAATAATTATGAGAGTACCATGAACAATTATATGTCAAAAAACTGAATGCTTGGAATAAATGTATACATTTCTAGAAAAATCCAAGCCTAAATCATGCAGAAATAGAATGTGAGCAGACCTATAATTAGTGTTGATATAAGAGTTAAGAAGAAATTACTTAGGTAGATAGTGAGGGTATAGAGGTTTCTGAAAAAGTAAAAATACCACTATTATACAATCTAGCAATACAACTATTATTTTATCCAAAATAATTAATATGAAGATCTCAAAGAGATGTTAGCACTTGTATGTTAATTGTAGCACTATTCACTATTCAATTTTGAGCAATAGCCAAGATGTAGAAGTAATCTAAACACCTTTCAAAGATGACTGTAGAATATGCATACAATAAAATAGTATTTAGCCTTAAAAAAGAAGGAAATTGGCTGGGCACGGTGGCTCACGCCTATAATCCCAGCACTTTGGGAGGCCGAGGCAGGTGGATCACCAGGTCAAGAGATTGAGACCATCCTGATCAACATGGTGAAACCCTGTCTCTACTAAAAATACAAAAAATAAGCTGGCCACGGTGGTGCGCACCTGTAGTCCCAGCTACTTGGGAGGCTGAGGCAGGAGAATTGCTTGAACCCAGGAGGCAGAGGTTGCGGTGAGCCGAGATCGTGCCATTGCACTCCAGCCTGGGTAACAAGAGAGAAACTCTATCTTTAAAAAAAAAAAAAAAAAAAGAAGAAGAAGGAAATTGTGCAAGGCCTACCACCACAAATGAAACTTGAGGACGTTAGGCTCAATGAAGCAAACCAGTCACAGAAAGAGTAACACTGCATTATTCCACTTATACGAAATCTCTAAATAGTCAAATTCATAGAATCAAAGAGTGAAATGATGGTTACCATGGGCTGGGGATAGCAGGAAATGAAAAGTTACTCATTAACAGGCATAAAGTTTCAGTGAAATAAGATGTGTAAGCTCCAGAGATCTGCTGCACAACATTGCATCTATAGTTAACAATAATGTATCATACAATTGAAAAGGAAGTAGATCTCATGTTAAGTGTTCTTACCAAACTAAAATAAAATATATAAAATAAATCATATAAAAGGTTGTTAATAACACAGGCTGTCAGTGGAAGTCCAGAGTGTACGATTTTGAGCAAGCCATGGAAATATGCATTTTTAAGCAACTGCGTGATGATTGTGAGCGGTTCTTGTACCTACCTTTGTGGTTTATGTCTAGAAGGAACATGCCTTAGACCTAACATATAAATCTAAAGAGGCAGATATCCCTTTTTCTCTCATGATCTTCATCTTTACTTGTCATATTCTTCACTTCTCAAATTATTGACAAATTGTTTTGTTTTGTTTTACTCTCTTCTGCCCTTTGGAATCTCCATGTTAGGTGTCTAGATGCTTCTGGATTTCTTTCACAGTCTTTAAAGCTCATGCATCTACTTTAATAAACTGGTGGCTGATAAGCCTTTCTATATGCCTTTTATCTTCTCTAGGATCCATTAGCATGAAGTACTCTTGCAATCACAGTTATCAACTACAAAGTCAGAAAGTAAGCATGTCATCTTCCATTCTGGCCCTCAGTATTTCCCTGTAAAACTTTTTCCTGGTCTCACTATTCTCCTGGGCATTCAATATATATATTCATTATGCACTGAATACCTTGAAAATTTTTGACCTATGTCACCATCCTAACAGATACTTTGATCTATTTTTGGACAATGGAAAAATACTTCAGTTTCAGAAAGCATATTTAAACTGTAATACTTAACACTGCTCATCAGTGGCCTGCAAATCCCTTGGCAGATCCCCAGCAATTATGTCTATTTCACCAGCTGTAGGTTTTAGTAGCCGAGTTCCTAATTAGCTAAATATTAATCTCACTAAATATTTAGCTCACTGCCCCATATAACTGAGAGTGATATTTGTTTACATATATGTATGAGTATTTTTAAAAGCCAGTCTTTTATTTTTATTTTCTGAAAACTGTCACGTCACATTCCAAGGAAGTACAGGTTAAAAAATTTAATGTTTATTCTGGTAGACGAAAAGAAAAAAGAAAAGAGTTAACACTTTCATACACTCAAATGAATTTATCAACCTGCTTTACACCATAAGAAAAGTGATATTAATTTTTTCAAGAATGTTCATGTACTTCAGAAAGAATATAAATGAAATACAGAGGAGACTTTAAGCTTACTTTCAGAGGGAATATGTTATAGTCTGTTTTCCTTTTTTTTAATTTAATTTAATTTTTTTTGAGACAGATTCTCACTCTGTCCAGGCTGGAGTGCAGTAGCGCAATCTTGGCTCACTGCAACCTCTGCCTCCCGAATTCAGCAATTCTCCTGCCTTAGCCTCCCAAGTAGCTGGGACTACAGGTGCACACCACGACGCCCAGCTAATTTTTTTTATTTTTAGTAGAGAGGGTTTCACCATGTTGGCCAGGATGGTCTCGATCTCTTGACCTCGTGATCTGCCCGCCTCGGCCTCCCGGAGTGCTGGGATTACAGGCGTGAGCCACCTTGCCCGGCCTTGTTTTCCTTTTTTAAAAATCAAGTGTTTTAGCCAAGCACCTTCGGAAGGCTGAGGTGGGCAAATCTCCTGAGCTCAGGAGGTGGAGACCAGCCTGGGCAAAATGGTGAAACCACATCTCTACAAGACATACAAAAATTAGCCAGGCATGTTGGCATGCACCTGTAGTCTCAGCTACTTAGGGGGCTGAGGTGGGAGGGTTGCTTGAGCCCAGGCTGCAGTGAGCCATGATTGCACCACTGCCCTCCAGTCTAGGCAAGAGAGTGAGATCCTGTCTCCAAAAACAAAACAAAACAAAAAAAAACTATTAAAGGATGTAAGAATCAAGTGTTTCAAAGGGATACTCTATAAGCAGAATAGGACTGGAATTTGATTTGTGTAGGTCATATCCACAGGCTCTTCTGTCCTGCATTTCCATGAATGGAAGGTAGGACATGAGTTCCATGGTAGATTGAATTCTACTGACAGAGAATGGTAGAAACTGAAGAGGATTGTTTTTGTCTCCATATGAATGCTTTGAGTCTACCTGGTCACTGCAAAACACTGTATTGACTTTGTATAAGTAATGAGGAACTTTATTTTTGTTTTTATTTTTTAATGAATTATTAGCAAAGTTTGCTCCTGTGAAAAAGAGGTGTGGATAGCCAGATGCTTACATACTATAGTTTTAGGAGTATTACTAAAAGAACTATTATAAAATGTCACCTCCTGTAACCCAGATTTAGTCTTTGGCCATTTATTGCCTGGGGAATTTACAATAATATTTCTTTTTTTTTTTTTTTTTTTTTCGAGACAGAGTCTCACTCTGTTGCCCAGGCTGGAGCGCAGCGGCGCGATCTCAGCTCACTGCAACCTCCACTTCCCAGGTTCAAGGGATTCTCCTGCCTCAGCCTCCCGAGTAGCTGGGATTACAGGTGCCCACCACTACACCCAGCTAATTTTTGTACTTTTAGTAGAGATAAGGTTTCATCATGTTCGTCAGGCTGGTCTTGAACTCTTTACCTCAGGTGATCCGCCTGCCCGGGCCTCCCAAAGTGCTGGGATTACAAATGTGAGTCACTGCGCCCGGCTTACAATAATATTTCTAACTGGTTTATGTGACCCTGATCTCTTTATTCTACAGTTCTTCCCACAGGCAAGTGTGGGTAGATTTCCAAAGCAAAGTTGTAATCAGGTTTAAAGGCTGCAGAGAAACCCCATCATCTAACCGAGAAAATAAAAAGTCCAAATTGAGTTGTGATTTTTAAAATATGTATCTTTTATTACTCATTAACTTATTTATAAATTTTTTCTAATTGACTGATATGTCCTAGACTGTGCATCACCAAAGCTTCTAGCCATAACAAACCACTTCCAATTTAATGCGATATATATTTTGCAATCCTTCTGTCTTTCCTGACAGAGTCCCTCTTTGTGAAAAATCTCTTTTACTTCCATGATTCATCACTTCCACATTAGACATATATCTTATTATTTATAAAGCTCAAAATAATGTAATCTGTGTGTATTTGATTTCTTTGCTTTACCCAAGAAAAGAATATATTAGTCTTTCTGATTAATTTTGTTTTTAAATTATAAGGTAATATATTTGTTGCAGAAAAAAGAGGAGGTAGCATATAAAACAGTAATAGAATGTCCTTCACTATTAATTGTCCCACAGTACTTTTAATGTGTATTTTGCTTATGAATAGCATACATAAAATATATAAATCATGAACCTATGTCTTTGTAAAGTTTCATGAATTGATCACACAAGAAATCAGGACCCACATCACGGAAGAGTCCAGTAGCACCAAACCAACAGCTACTTATTTCTTCTGATTGTTACTCCTCCACTAGAGTAACCATGACTCTGATTCTTATTAGCTTGGCTTAATTTTGTCTCTTTAGAGCTTTCTAGAATAAAATACTACTAATTGCCTCATGTCTGCCTTCTTTTGCTCAGCATTATGATTATGAAATTCATCAATGATCCTGCATATGTTTGTGCACATGTAAATACATCTATAAATGCGTACACACATGTTTAATATTCTTACTTCCTTTCTTCTCTCCTTCACCTGAGACCACACTTGCCCCATGATCTGATGGTGCTCTTAAATTCTCCAGCCCTTCTCCCCCTCCCTAGTTTCTTTCTCAGGTGTGTTTCTCTTAATAAATTTGTCATTTAATTCTCCCTTGGTAACGGCTTCTTAGAGAAGCTGAACTGATTGTTTTATCTACTATAATTCTATTTCTCTTTTATTTGGCCCCGTTTTTATGTTCTTTATCATGCTCACATACTTTGCATTATAAAAATTATTGTTCCATTCAATTATTACAACTTAATACATATAAATTATTTGCTATAATTTAGGTAGTTAACCATATGCCTTATAACATGAATCTCTGATTTTTTCTTGATTTAGTATAATCTAATACAAATGATTACATTTAACACTGTTGATAATATTAAAATGTTAGCAACTTTTATCTTCATCTACAACCCATCTCTGTTTCTGTGTGATTGTGGCTGTGAATACCTTACCTAGTTGATATTTAATAAGCTTTATTGAGATATAATTAATAAATAATACAATTTACCAGTCATAGGTTTACAATAAGACATGTTTTCACAAGTTTCAGCAATCATATAACCACCATCACAATCATGTTGTAAAGATTCCCATCAGTCCCCAAATTTTCCTTTGTTAAAAATCCTCTCTTCCTGCTTCTAATTCTTTGTAACTACTGATCTGCTTTTTGTCAATCTAATTGTCTTTTCATTTTACATTTCATGTAAATGGAATCATAAAATACATAGTCTTTGTCCTCTGGCTTTTCTTCTCTTCGGAAAATAGCTTTGAAATTTATTCATGTTGTTAAGGGTAATGGTGTATTTCTTTGTTTGTTTGTTCGGCGTGTATTTTCTTAGGCTTTAATCATCTCTGCTGAAAAGTCAAATCACAGTCTCACACTTGCTCCTTTAGTGATAATACCTTTTTTTCTTTTCTGGAAGATTTTAAGATTTACTCTTTGCTTTGATTTTTACTGGTCTTCTTACGGTGGACATATGGTTTTGTTTTGTTTTTTGTTTGTTGCCTTTGTATTTATGCGTGCTGGAATTTTCAAATATTCTTAAATCTGTACATTGACACGTGTCATAGTTTTGGAAAATTATTGGCCATTGTCGCTTCAAATAGTGCTTCTGACCCATTTCTCTGTATTGTTCTCCTGGTAGTCCAATTATATAGATAGTTAGGGTATTCTTTGAGTTCCATGAGTCTCTAAAGGGATTTTATTTTCTGTATTCTTATTCTATTATATAGTTTTAGTTTGGATTATATAATAAGACATGTTGATGAATCACTTGAGGTCAGGAGTTCGAGACCAGCCTGGCCAACATGGTGAAACCCCGTCTCTAAAAAAAAAAGAAGTCTTCCAATTTGCTTATCCTGGAACTAATTAATCTAATCTAGTATTAAAGCATCCAGTGAATTAAAAATTTTAGACATAATTCATCAGTTCTAGACTTTTGATTTGATTATCTTTTAAGGATTCTAGTTATTTTGTGGAATTAATTATTGCTATCTTCTTCATTTTTTTATTGAATTGCTTAAACATATTATTTCAAAGTCATTGTCCAATATCTTGATCACCTATGAGTCTACTTTTATAGTCTGTCTCTTTTTTTTTTTCTGGTTTGGGCCCTGTGCTGCTTTCTGTCTATTGGTTTACTTTATACTTTTTTTATTTCTAATGGAATGCCAGATACTAGTTTAAAAACTGTAAAGGTTATTGATGATCCTACCTTTCTTAAGAATGGATTCACTCATTTCTACACTAGGCAGGCATGGTGAAGAATAATCATATCAATTTGTGGATGGTGCTGAGTCAAAGCCAGAGTGACGCCCTGGTAAATGTCACTGTCAGGATTTTTGTCGAAGACATTCAACAAATCTCTAGGCGGTTTCAAACTTTCCCACATTTTCCTGTCTTCTGAGTCCTCCAAACTATTCCAACCTCCGCCTGTTGCCCAGTTACAAAGTTGCTTCCAGATTTTCAGGTATTTTTTCAGCAACATCCCACTCCCAGTACCAATTTACTGTATTAGTTCATTTTCTCACTGCTGATAAAGTCATACCTGACACTGGGAAGAATAGGAAGTTTAATTGGACTTAACAGTTCCACATAGCTAAGGAGGCCTCAGAATCCTGGTGGGAAATGAAAGGCACTTCTTACATGGCATTGGCAAGAGAAAAATGAGAAAGATGCAAAAGCAGAAATCTCTGATAAACCCATCAGATCTTGTGAGACTTATTCACTACCATGAGGAGTCTGGGGGAAACCTACCTTATGATTAAAATTATCTTCCATTGAGTTCCTCCCACAACACATGGGAATTATGAGAGTACAATTCAAGATGAGATTTGGATGGGGACACAGCCAAAACATACCAGCCCCCTACTCTTTGAACAAAACTAGACTTCAGCAAATATACTGAGAAGATAAATAACCGTGGAAATTAGGTCTCTAATGTCTACCATTTCTCTAACCATCAGCAAAGGACTTTTAAGTTTCAGCTCCTATATATTTGGCCTCCTTCTTATAGCCCAAATCATTAAATGTCTCCTGGGTAAAAGCAATTTCAGGGGGTTGAGTTTATCTCTGATGGCCTTTCTCTACTGAGTGTTTCTGGTTTATTGTTCCTGTTCACTGTATCCGACAGATGATTTTCATATTTTATTGAAATCTTTTATTGCTATAGATGAGCCTACCATCTTGATATCAGTTACATTTTTCCATTCACAAGTAAAAAGCTTTTCTTCTATAGAATTCAGCTTTTTAATCTATTATATTTTATGGGAGTTTCCCTGTATCTAGCTATTTCCTTGAAGAGACTATGAAACCATGAATATCTTGTTGGAAGAAATCATCATTAATGGAATATTTTTTGTAATACATACACCTTTATACTTCAGAGTGGATTATAGCAGATTCCTTGGGTCATCTCATAAATCATGTGTACTATGAAAAGAAAAAATTTTCACATTTGAACACACACTGAAATATTGGATATAATGGTTGTGGGTTCAATAACATATCTATCTCATGAATTTTTCATCTAGACTTTGGAGACCCTGGTCAAAAACCCCTACAATGAGGTTATTAGCAAATAAGTGACTTTTCTAGTTTGTACTGTCACACTTTTAGAGTCCTATATTATTATCACAAAGCATTTTGTTCCTACAACTATTATTTTAATGAAAAGACTAAGTGACTAGTAACAATACATTTAGTGAGCATTTGTGACTTTTGGTTGCTCTATATTTAAATTTGTAAGCTGAAATCAGTTTAATGGGCTTTAAGAAAATTTTATCTTTTCCTTTTGATGAATCAAGATACTTTATGTTACCATTACAAGAGTCAACAGATATCATGAAAGCTTATTTCACCCAGAGGTGTTTTCTTCAATTAGTGCTTTCAAGAGGTTGGGCAATAACCTTGGTTTTATCAGTTGAATCATCTCTTCCAGGACTCTGATATTAACATGGACAAGGCAAGAATAGAATTTATAGTTAGAGTGTGTAAACTATGGTATCGATGCCTGAAAGAGATTTCTGTTACTGAGACTTTTTGAGTTTTCTGGTAGAATTTACTCCATGACTCTTTCAGAAGATCCTCACTCTGTCTTTTCAATAAGCTCTCCTATTTGCTTTTAAATAGTCAACTAACATGCCCAAGTAAACACATTAACACATCATCAGGCATTAAGCCTATCTTAACATAATTTATTATTGTTTACTTCCCTTCCAGAGCAAGCAGGTCATAAGACTGGAATATTTTAATTAATGTAAGGGGAGAGGAGCAAAGAGATAGGGCAGTTATATAGCATACCACATGAGGGCAGCATACATTACTATAAATTGATGAGCTTCCCAAATTCTGTAAATTTACCATTTTTTTCCTCTAAAGTTAATTCTGAGGATAACATTCTCAATGGTATCATCATTTTTATAAACTTTATCATTTGCATCCTTCCTATCTGAATATAGCATAGTAGTTTTTAAAGCAATCTTTCTTTCCTTCCTTCCTTATTTCTCTTTCTCCTCTTTCTTTCTCTTTCTCTTTCCTTCCTTCCTTTTTTTTCTTTCCTTCCTTCTTTCCTTCCTTTCTTCCTTATTTCCTTCTCTTTCCTTCCTTTCTTCCTTATTTCCTTCTCTTTCCTTCCTTCCTTCTTTCTCTGTTTCTTCTCTCTCTTTCTCTCTCTTTCTCTCTCGCTTTCTCTCTTTGTTGAGTTGGGATCTTGCTCTGTTGCCTAGGCTGGAGTACAGCAGCACAATCGTGGCTCACTGTAGCCTCTAACTTCTAGGCTCTAGGGATCCTCCCAGCTCAGCCTCCCAAGTAGCTGGGACCACAGGCATGCACCACTGCTCCTGGCTTTTCTTTTTTTTAATCCTATTTATAGAGACAGGGTTTAACTATGCTGCCCAGGTTGATCTCGAACTCTTGAGCTCAAGCAATCCTCCCATTCAGCCTTCAAAGTCCTGGGGTTTCAGGAGTAAGACACCACACCCACCATAAATAAATTTCTTGTACATTAATTAGCATGTCGTTTCGAATCTACGAGTTTAGAAATCAGTATATTTATGGTAGAGAGATATTATCATACGGATTTTACAGTCTAACAGTCGTGTAAAGTCAGAATCTCAGCTCTATCCCTTACTGGTTATATGACATTATATAACAATTCATTATATGACATTGAGCTTATCTTCTCTAAACTTTTAAAAGATGATAGTTACATAGTAGTTTTATGAAGACTAAATGAAATGGTATATGTCATGTGCTTGGCACAATGCCTACACTGTGATAAGAACTTAAAAAACCTTAACATTACTACTTTTTCCATTCTTTCCAGTTGAAAGGTAAATAAGCCAAATCTTCAAAATGTGAAAGGCCTCCACAAATACACAAATGAGGTAGGTAATAAAACAAGATTATGTGTTTTTACTCTGACTTCAGAATTCTAGCATTATTCTTTAATATACATGCCAATTAATTGGCTATCTTTGGTGCAAGGAAGAAAAGAGCAAAACTATATTAAAGGACAGAATAAATTTCTTTGAGAATTATACTATTATTCCCAAATGGAAAGTAGTCTGAGAGAAATAACTCTTTATAAGAGACATCAGTGTTCATATCTTTACTCTAAATACTCTCCAGAAATCAAAGCCTTCTAGAATTACTGTATATTCTTGGAAAAATAAAACAAGCCAGACAGTCCCATTTTCAATGAGTGGTTTTTAAAATCCTTGAGAAGCCACAAAACAGAAAAGGATTTCTAAGTATGAGGAGGGAAATGTGACTCGTACATAGAAACCATACATTCGATTTACTGTAGAGAAGAAAATTTTAAAGAAGCTAACTTTGTGATTTGAATTGACTCTATTTGTTCATTTCAATGAAGCCATTCAAAAAGTAATAGTCCCTTGTAATGAAAATAGAAAAACAGCATGAATAGGTGAGATACAGCATGTGTTAAAAAAGGGAAAAGAGAAGCTCTGAATTTGTTAAAAATGAATAATATTTTCATAAATTTTAGAGATAGAGATAACTTTAGAGGTGTCAGTCCATTATTTTTCTTTTAGAGATGAAGAAATGGACAATCAGGGACCTTTAATACTTTTTTCAAGTCCATACGATTAGGTAGGGGCAAAACCATGTCCAGACATTCTGATTCTTGTATCATTATTTTCCATTTTTCAACAGAGATTTCTTTTTCCTACTGCTTATCTGCTCACTTTGAATACAAGCTATAAAAATTCAGTAACTTTCTGATAACTTTTTCATGGATTTTAAAAAGTTCAATGAGTATTTGTTGGGATCTGGCTCCAAAGATGACACCACCTACATCACATATCCGATTGTTTTCTTGTTTTTCACAAATAAAAACAATTGTAACAACAATTTCAAGCGTATTTGAAAGCACATGCACAATATTTCGAAGACACCAGCACAGTCTAGCAGAGTATAAAACACAAAATTTTAAATTTCGAGACAGTCAGCATAATGGTACTTAATGGCAGCAGTGAATTCCATTGCCATTTGAATCCATTTACCCAGAGTCTTTTCTTTTGCATAAAGTAACCGTGGACTTGGTGAAGAGTCTGTATCTAAATGTCGTCTGTACACTCCCGGGGATGGGTGAGGAGTAACTGACAAATAGTTGGGAAGGGGAATTGTGCAATGAAGTTCTCTACCCTCACCTCCAGAGTACAAGTCTCCATGATGCTTCATTTGGCTCTCTAGTCATTATTCTTCTCCTCCCCCTTATTGTGTCACGGTAGCTAGAGTCATTATTTAAAAATTCACACATGACTTTGTCTCAACTTGATAAAAGCCATTTAGAGGTTGCTGTTGTTTTTCTGATTATGCATTTACTAATGTTACTACCCAAAACTTTTTATCATTGGATCAACATGTGGCTAAATTTTTCTAATTGTTCAGGTCTCAACTCAAATGTCTCTCCCATCACTCAACTAACTGCTCTACCCTATAGCAGACATTCTCTGTCCCATAACTTGTTGTATTTTCTTTATCACTTAGTATTGTCTGAGATTATCTTATTTACTTCCAAATTTATACATATTTTACCTTTAGGTAATTCAATCAAGGCTTACTTGATTGAGGTAGAGGTAGAGATAACTTTAGAAGTGTTAGTCCTCTAAAGGTTAGAGGTTATATAGCAAAGTATAATGCTTCTTGAAGCAAGAAACTTTGTATGTTTTTTATAGTTATATTCTTCCTACCAAAATATATCTCTCAGATAATCAGGAGCTCAACAATATTTATTGCAAGAGTGAATATATTAATACATATTTGAGGTACCTGAATCTGCCGTGTTCTTCTGGTTTCTTTTTGGGATATTTAATTTACAATTTTACAACTTTTTAGAGCCTTGATTGACTTACTTTAAGAATTGTGGGAGCCTGATTAATAGTTGCCTAAGGAGAACTTTCACTCTATAGGCACTATATATTTGGAGAGGAAATTGAGGCAGCAATGTGGTTTAACTACCTCCTGGGATCTCCCTGATTACATAATTACCAACTCCTTGGGTTTTCTGTTCTGTTAAATTTATTTCCTGTTGTAATATCTACTGGCTATTAGACTAAGGGACATTTTTAATTAAGATAATATATATAAGGAAATGCAGAAAATAGGAAAGAGTAAATGGGATTTGATTGCTGTAGCTCCATCTTTAGCTAAATAATCCATAACTATAGTGTCCTTTGGAATTCTGGACTCTGAGTGTATTAGTTTCCTGTGGTTGCTGTAACAAATAACCACACACTAGGAGGCTTAAGATAACAGAAATTAATTTTCTCACTGTTCTTGAGGCCAGAAATCCAAAATCATGGCATCATCCAATGTACTCCCTTTGGAGGCTCTAGAGGAGAATACAGTTTTTGCTTCTTCCAGATTCTGGTGTCTGTTGGCATTTTCTGACTTGTGGCTGCATCTCTGTACTCCATCTGTACATTACACTTCTCTCTCTGTCTCTCCCTCTCTGTATTTCTCCTCTCTTCTTCTGTCTGTAAGATTCCTCTGCCTTCCTTTTATTTAGTCAATTAATTAATTAATTTTGAGATGGAGTCTGACTTTGTCATCCAGACTGGAGTGCAGTGGCACAATCTCGGTTCACTGCAACCTCAGCCTCCTAGGTTCAAGAGATTCTCCTGCCTCAGCCTCCTGAGTAGCTGGGATTACAGGTGCCTACCACCACTCCTTGCTAATTTTTGTATTTATACTAGAGATGGGGTTTCAACACGTCAGCCAGGCTGGTGTCAAACTCCTGACCTCGGGTGATCCACCTGCCTCAGCCTCCCAAACTGCTGGGATTTCAGGCATGAGTCACCACTCCTGGATCTCTGCCTTCTGTTTAAAGGGATACACATGATAACATTTAAGACATTACAGATAACCTCCTCATCTCATGATCTTTTAGCTTAATTGTTTATACCTACAAAAAAATTGACTAGATAAGGTAACACAATAGCCACATCTTCTAGGAAAGAAGACCTGATATTTTTTATGTCTGTCATTCAACCCACATGGTTAGGAGGAATATTGTTATATGTCTACTACATCCCTTCATGATAGATGAATGTTCACAATTGCCTTGCCAGTTAAGCAGTCTTTCAATGTGTGTTTCAAATATCCAGAAACATGGTGCTCAGTACCTTCCCAACAGTTTTTTCTGTTCATTCTTATTGTTAAAAAGTAAATAAATTCCCAAGAATGAGACAAATCTCCCCAGTGTCTCTCTCCCAGTTCAGTTCTAATTATATGTAGCCTTTGCTGTGTATCTACTGTTACCTAAATCCAGTCATCTATTTAGTCAGGGCAGCCAGAACCAAAGGAGACTAAGTATCATATGAAGATAAATTGTGAAAAATTTCTGGAAGCCAATATGGCAAGTAAGTTTGCCCTGACTACTCTCCGTTGTACTAAAGTAGCTAGGTTTCTGCTTTGGTTTCTGTAGCTGGAACTAGAGCCCAATCTGAAGCCTAATTTGCCTAGATAAGATCCTGACACCTTTCTGAGTTTGTGTCTTTAATCTTTTCCAGATTGAATCTTGTTTCCCATATCCACCCTCCCATATATTCCTTAGCTGTTGACTTGGATCCTGCTCTGAATGGACAAATCAGTTGGAAGTATCTGCTTTTGATCTGCTACATGTTTCAACTAGCAGATTGACCACTTTCAGTACCAGAGTGACCCTGGAACCAGTAGGACAGCATTCTGTGTTTTTTTCATGCTAGGATCTAGCCCCAAACTAGGGCTAATTTCCCCAGTCTTGTCCATTCACTTATTTCATCCAATTTATTTTAGTTAATCTCCACACCATTTTGAAAGAGATGCTTTTATTATTTCCATTTTACGGAAGACATACCTAAGACACAAGGAGGTATAACTTGCTTTAATTGACATGGCCACCCAGGGGAAAGGACCATTTGCCTTAAGTCTGGACTTAGCCAGACTCTGAATCTCTAAAGAAGTCTCATCTTTCTTCTGTATGGAAGTCCATCTCTTAAATATATTCTTACGCTTTTCCATCTCCAGGATAAACAATTCCTAGAAACTCTTCATCTTGTAATATATTTTCTATCTCCTTCTTTTCTTCCTTCTTTCCTATTTTTAAAAAATTACTTATAACACAAATTATCATTCTCAATTTCTCTCTCTCCCTTTTTCCACTCCTCTTTCTTCCCTCCTCCCTTGCTCAAATAAGGCCTTGCCTGTCCCTAACTCCAATGCCTCAGATCTGTCTAAGCATCTAACCAAATCACACTCCCAGATTTTCTTGTATATTTATCATTTCTTCAGGGCCTGGAAGAGCCACTTTTCTTCACTGTAGAGAGGAATCAAATTTGGTTACCATTATTTTTTGTGCTACTTAAAGTCATTGACAGAATGTTTGACTCTTTTTGCAGAACTGTAATATCATAATAGCACTGCAAAGCGTGTCAAACTGGACATCTTTCAGGCTAAGTGAATTGTGAGGAACCGTTCAGTGTGAACAGTTATCCATCCTCTGTAGCAATACTTCTCTTTTATTACATAAGCACCATTCTTTTTGTTCATAGCCCTTTTTATATCTCCTCTGATTAACATAATGTCATTCCAAGTGCTTTGATAAAATTAGTGGGTTTGGTATTTCTATATCTTTTTGTATGATTGAAAAAAAACTTCACTTTGCATGAGTTTTTCTTTAAGAAAAAGTCTCAAATCAATAGAGGTTTTTATTGAATCATTAAAATATTACAAATAGGTCTTGGAAATTATCTGATATTTTGTTTCTGAAGCTGGACAACTCTTAGGTCTCATCAGACTTCTGAACCGTTCGCTTTTCAGAGCCATAGATACTATCCAAAAATTTTCCAATATTCTTGTTTTTAACTGTTACAGTTTGTTCAATCCAAGTAGCTGAATTTGAAACAAGCTTGATGTCATTCTTCAAGGATGAACGCATCTTTCTGGGACTGAGATACTGAACAAGCAGCACCTGGCCTTTGCAGATGTATTTTTCACCCAAGAAATTTCGAATTCAACAAGATCTCCTTTGTCATGGGTAATGACATTGACGGCGAAGTGAGCATGTATGGACCTCATGCTGCAGTGGAAGCCCAGGGCAACCCCCTTGCTCATGTTCTATTCATGACTAAAAACAGTGCAAACAACAGTCAGCTCCTTTCTATTTCCCCACCATTTGCCAACCCAGAGCCTCTTCTTTCTCTTTCTGAGGAGACTGAGATGTACATTGATGTGGTTGAAGTCCCTCTGCGGGGTCTCTCTGGGGCCTTTCACAATATTTGTTTGTCCCTTCAGAGTGATATTGACATTTTCTGGATTGTCGACCGTCTGATTGATGAGAATGTCTTTATTCTCACAGTAGATGCAGCAAAGAGCTACTTAATTTTTAAGAAAGAATCTTTCTTAAACAAAAAACAAAAACAAGTGGCATGTTTCTTTCACAGCCCTCAAGGGAACCTAATATAATTAGGTAACTAAAAGTCAGTAGTCCTGATATAAGAGGGATTGAGAAGAAAAAGAAGGCTACAGAAAGATGAAAAGGGCATGTAACTGAATTTGTGTTTAGGTTTGTCTTCTCGCCAGTCCGAGCTCTAGTCTATTATGTCCAACATGATTCAGGAGTATAACAGTCATCTCACTCCTAACTGAGCTTTTTGATTAGTCCCCATTCCCCCATGACATGACTGTCACTCTTTCAATGTTCTCCTTTTAGTGATGGATATATGTTTCTCCTAGTTGCCCAGATAGAAATATTGAAGTCGCCTTAACCCTCTGTTCCTCTTACACCACATATACAATCTGTGCATAAATTCTGCATACTCTAACTATATCCCGGATTTAAGCACTTCTTATTGCCTTCACTGCAACAACCCAGGTCCCTTCTACCACAGTCTTACCTAGATTATTATGGATGTCTCTTAATTGGTGTCTCTGTTTCCATCATTGATCTTCCACAGTTTATTGTATACATAGCAGCAGTACACATAAGTCATACTATGCCATGTCTGTTCTTAAAACCAACAGCCTCTCATTACACCCAAAGTAATTTCCAAATCCCTTAACATGGTGTATAAGGCCTTAGTTTATTTGACCTTCAGATATTTCATTGTTCTCATTTTTACTATTTCTCCCTCTCTCCTTATACTCCAGATTCCATAGCCACATTACTGTTTCCAGAAACCCAAACATTTGAAATACACAGCCTCTTAGGAGCTTTGCATGTGCTGCTGCATCTGTTTAAAATGTTCTTATGCCCAAATGAGTATGGCCCACATAGAGCCACGAATCCTGTCACACTCTGCTGATGCTACTCCATCAATCAGGGACCTTCCATGACTACCTTACTGGAAATAAGTAGACATTGCTTTTTTTTTTTAATGGCAGTTGCACCATGAGACCTATTGCCACCTGATACCCATTTGATTTGTTTTCCATCTGCCCCATGAAGATAAGAACAAGGTATGTTATATTCAGCTGGCTTACCAGTTCCTGGGATAGTGTTTCACACATTTCAGGTACACAATCTATTTTATTCCAGTGAATGAATGAAAATATAGTAAGCCTTTATGGTTTGAAACTGGAGTAAAGTAGAATGAGAATGAGTCATAGAATCAGGGAGAACTTGAGTCTGAATCTTTTTCTGGTTCTTCCCACCTTAACAATGGCAAGTTGGTTAACTCATACATGGATAACATATATGATTGCATATATGGATAATATATATATGTGGCGGAGAAAGAGAAAGAGAATAACACATATAAATTACATATAAATTACTTGGCACAGTATACGGTCCCTGGAACTCAGTAAAGGTCACTTTCTAACCCTGCCTATTGGGCTCTGCCTTCTCTAAGTATCCCACTCACCTTGCCTGGAGCATGTCTTGACTGGTGTCTTAAAGAACTTCCTTGCTATCAGAAAGAACTCAGTTGAGACCCATAAGGCTCCCACCACTAAGATAATTGGGGCATCTGTGCCTGTGCTTGTTTGTAAGCTTGGCTTGTTACAACCTGCAGACGTGTTTTTCGACAGATGTTTGACATCATTTGTCTTCCAGCACAGACAGTACCTTGATATGTGGTGCAGTGTACATTCAGGTTGAAAACTGCCATCTAAATTAGTGCTGCATGAGGCAGTTTACCCAGAGCCTCATGCTGCTACTGCTAAAGGACGACTCAAATCCTCTGGCTGTGTGTGGGAGGGAACATGACAGTTCCATTTAAATACCTCTGCAGATGCACTAAGTTCTGAAAGGCACATTCTCTGCAGCGCACTGTGTTTCTGTGCTGTCATTCTGTCTGTTCAGTCTCAGCTGCAGTCTAACAGAGAGGGGAAGAGATGGCCTGTGTTCTGAATCAACATGTCGTATCATCAGCCTAATGGTGAAGAGGCTGACTTCTGGACGCAGACTGCCTGCATTCAAATGCCGACTCCACAACTCCTTAGCTACCAGGCCTGGGCATCCAACAGCCTCAATTTCCTCATCTGGATCTATTTTAGTACTCATCTTTTTGAGTCATTGTGAGAATTAAAGAATATCTTTCAAGTAAGGCACTTAGAAGATTTTCTGGAATGTTATAAGTTTTAATATTAAGTACAGATGATTATTATTATGCATAGAATAAGGTGGAAGAGGAGCAAAATTATGAATATTAATCTCAGAAAGGGCTACTTTAAAAACCTGGTTGAATCTCCTAATAAAGACGGCATATAACTAACTCTAATACAGACCAACATGGAAACAGAAACAAAATGTACCTAAGCAAGTGGGTTACAGGGGAAGGAAAAATTCACTGGAGGCTGAGGATGCGTTAAGCGTGCTCTGAATGAAGAGATCACCTAAACAGGCTTTGGGTGAGCAACAAGCCTGTTTATTCACTCAGGTGGAAGCTGTCTGAGTCCAAAGAGACAGTCAGCAGAGGGTGGTGGGATAGGAGCTGGTTTCATAGGTTTGGGGTAGGCAGTGAAAAGTTACAGTTCAGGGCGTTTTTTTGCAAGCTGTGGGGGTTGTCATAGGGTCCAGTGTCACAAGGTTAGCTTATCAGTCAAGGCAGGAACAATGAGAATATGTTGCAAGGTCTGTTAATCAGCCACTGCAGGAGCTAGCTATTGTTCTTCTTTTGTGGTTTTCCTGTTACTTCAATCTTTCTGGCTCTGGGAGGCCATCTGGAGGTGTATGTGTACGTCACAGGGGTCACCATGGCTTTTCTATGATGTAGTCAATGGTGCAGTCAGTTCAAAGGACTTTGCAGGATGGAAGTGAGGAATGTACAGGAAGGAAGGAGCTGATTTACTTGTGATCCACCAACTGAATCCTATTTAAATAGAAGTAAGTGATATTTGACATTAAGGAAAGACACAGACATGTTTAAAACTATCTTAATATGAGAAACTCTGAGTTCAGAATCCTTTTATCACATGTCTTGAAGCTTTTAAGTGAGGAAGTAGTATTCACATTGGCCAAGCTTGATGGGCAAGGTGGTAGGGAGCCTTTATTATGCACCAGGAGCAAAACCGTTAGCTTTTCACCCTATCCTAAGCTTCCCAGAAAGGGAGTTCCTGTCTCCATTTTACAGATGAGAAAACAACTCTAGTGGGTTAGGTAGATTAAATTTCTCTTAGCTAGTAGAATCTGGTGATAAACCCAGATTTACATTTTGTAGATTCCACATTCTTTCTAAATTGTCATGCTACCTGCTAATAGATGCCGAAATTCATTCTTTTGATTGAATGCAGAATGAATGAATGATTCATTCTTCTGAATGAATCACGAAGAGGCATTCCTGAATCACTTTTGGTGATTAGCTCTACATGACACAGCCTTTCTTCATGGCATAGCACACATAAAATACAGCAATATTTTTCAGGCATGCTGAGAAAACTAGATGAGGTTTTCCTTGGCTTCTGGCTGCCCTAAGCCCTGCCTGGACTGAGGAAATAGTGTATCTAAAAATACCTATGCATCTTTGATCTCGGTGCACTTACGTGTTATATACATGGGCTGGAGGACAGTGACCCATTAACTCAACCATATTAGCTGCTCTTGCCCCTGTTGGTTTCTCTGGGTTTCACTCAACCTCAGGAGAACAGATGGCACAAGGAGATCAATGGCTCAAAGAGCCCCACCATGAGTCCTGCTTAGAAAGCTACCAGCAACTCTCCTTTGCCATATGATTGAAAGCTCTGTGCAGAATAAATTTCAGAAAACGAGCATCCTCTCCAACACCATTCCACATTTTCACTGTGCCATGAAACACCATATGTATTTATATCACACGAGTGGCAATGTTTAGAAGAAAAACCTTTTAAGTCAGTTTTCACATTATTCCAAATGATGGGAAAAGATCATTTTGTTTCTCTCTTAGGGATAAGAAGGCAGCTTTTTTTCTTTTTAATTTCTTACCAGCCATCCAAAGGATCTGGTGTTTCCACACCTGTGACAAATATCCTCTAAGATGTGCAGTGTCTGGGACACATCTGGTTAGATCAGCAGTGCTTGTATAACTAGACTTAAAAATGATGTGGGTTTCTCCTTCCTGACTGAACAAACTTAGCATCCCTCCAACTTTCAATTTGACTATATTTATAATCCTGTATCCAATTGCATCTGGGAATTATCTCATTGTCTGCTTCCTGAACCTGTTTATTTCACCGGGCTATGCTGTAGGGTCAGCCCTGTACTTGGAATCCAATTGTTTGTCTTTGACACATTTGTACTTCAAACTGAGCTTTATTTTCTGGGCCTTCTTTCCTTCCAAATTTGGAATTTTATTTTGCTCCATGACCTTCAGACATCCACAGACACATGCCAACATACACACTTCTATGCCAAGTAAGGTTCCTTGACAACCAGCCTGGGCAGAGCTCCAGGTCTCCTGCTTACCTGGGTGAGTAACACAGGAAGTAGCAGGGGGTACAATGCAGAGAGGACAAGAATAGCTTCAGTAGTGGCAGCTGGGAAGAAATTGTAGGAGGCAAGTGGGTTGATTCCCTATATATTACAGTTTTTGACTCGGAAAGCAAAGATAAGTTAACTTTTATGTGACATGTTATAGTTTTTGCAATGCTTCTTACATTGCGCTGTTTTTAACTCAAAGAAGTAGGTTTTGTATCCATATGTTGGGCCTTCCAGAAGAACACTTTCTCTATTGCACTGATCTCTATTGCACTGTTAATTTTAAGTACCAATGAGTGGCTACAGTCCTTTAAAAGGTCAACTTTTTAGAAGCATTAGTATTACCTTATGTGCTATCATAAGCTTCCAGAAGGGGATTTGTTTTCTAAGCCAAGAGAATTCAGAGACTTCAGCTCCACTCATTGAGGTTGCTATATGGCAAATTCAAGTTATAGAAGAGCTTAAAAGTATATTCTAGTGATAGCTGAGGGATGGAAAGGAACTGAGAGCCCCAAAAGATTATCAGAGAGTGAAAATGCAGTTTAATTGGATAGTGAATGGGAAAAGTGGAGAAATTCCTTTGGTGTTCTTGTCAAAAAACTCGACAGTGGGTTTAATTAAATCTACTTATTAATAATGGGCATATAAAGGGAGCAAATATCTGGTATTACAGTTTATAATGTATAAAAATATGGAATTAGAAATTTCAAAATTTTGGTATCCAGTATTGACTAATGATTTGGCAAGTGGCAAAGTTCTTGCAGAGAGAAAAGAAATACTAGCCCTGCTGGAAAGCCATTCTTACACACACTTTCTGAGTGAAAAGAAAGGACAAGACAGTGATTTACGGGAACGTAAATCACTGCTTTCTTCAGTCTATGTATCACAGGAGGCTCTGTGAAGTAGGCAGGAGTAGGGGTGGAGTGGAGATTCATCATTATCAGCTATATTTGGCTACAGGCTAAAAACCGTAAGCTTGTCGTCTCATTAAGAGAGTCCATTCACTCAACTCTTCATCACCTCAGAAATAGAATATAGTTTTACAAGAATACATTTTTTGGCTTTCTATTCTCCATGAATTCACACAAACATATACAGATACACATACACATCACACACCACATATGCAAAACACATACATAGCACACACTCTGCATATATATTACACATACACACCACAGACTGCACACACATGTCACACACACACTCTATACACACCACATGCACACACTACACATATCACACACACCGTATGCTCCACACATACACTGTATATGCACCACACAGAGACCACATGCCACATACCATACACACCACACACATACACATCAAACACCACATACCACATGCAGAGATGTTTTTTATAGCGTACATAGACATCTGTAGATAATCTCCTATTTCTGCAGGGAGAGCTTTCAATCTCTAGACTCTCTGACCTCTCACCTGCATTCAACGTGAGAAGAAAAGGGACTTCAGTAACCCCTAAATCTTAGATTTGATAAAACTGGGAAGAAGGTGTAAAAGGTAGATGCACCTTAAAATTAGAATACCTAACCCAGTTAGCTCATCATAAACACATGACCCCACTGTGTGACGAGGCAAGGGGAGTTCTGGGCTCTAGAACTAATAAGAAGCACCAATTTCTTACGTTGCCCTTTTTCTCCCACATTTAATCTCCATAAACTTTGCACATTTCCTATAATACTTTGACATCCAGTTTTTGAAACTTTTTCAGTGTGTCCTCTGGTATTAACATTCTATTAGCAGCAGAATTGCCTGTATTCTTAGATTGTCTTCTGAGCATTTTCTTCATCTTTTCCCTTTATCCTCTTCAGTGTGGTGACTTTTCCCCACAAATTCTCAACCACCGGTTCTGGGGGAAGAGCAGCTATCTTCCTTCTCTCCACTTAAGCTTCCAGAGCTTTCCTCTAAAAGCCCTACCTTGAAATCTCATGTCACCATTTTATGTCATTCACGTACCATTGCTCACTAGTATTCTTGCTTATCGATCTTTGAGTTACTTCTCTTCATATATAAATGATATTGGTTATTGATTCAATGTTCCTCTGTCTATCACAACTCTACTCTTAATTCTTGGCAATTTCAGTGTATATGAAAATAGTGTTTCTAGTTGTTCTTGTCCTCAATTCCTTGAGCTCCTCCCGTCCTCTAATGATCTGGGTATCTACGCCACTTTAGTTCACATCCTAATTTAACTTCAATCCTTCTTTAATTCCAACTGTATATAAACCATGCTCACATTGCAGTGATTACCTGTCTTTTTCCAGATCAATCACTTTATCACTGTGACTTCAATAATCAACAGACCTTACTAGACATCCATTCTTTTATCTTGCCAATTTTTCCTGGCCCTTAAATGTCTGGTTTGCCGTCACTGTCTTATTCAGCTTAAATTCAATGGTCAATCATTATAATTACTTTCTTGCATTCATCTTCAATTCCTTTGCCTCTCTCTTATTTACTAATATTCTTTCATAAAACATACCTTGGTCAAATTCAACTCCCCACCTACCCAGTGTCTCTGCCCATGCACTTTACTACCTACAACAAAAACTCTTGATTTTACTGGCAGGTTCCATATAAATTGATGATGACAAACAAAAATGCAGGCCTGAGTCATGCCATAAATTTTGAATCAATTCGCTCTTTCATTCTCCTACCTCAACACTCTGCTGATGGCCTTGCTTCTCACTTCACTGAGAAAAATAATGCAGAGAATGCTTTTCACTCACATCAACCACACCTGTGGAGTCAACCAAAATCTAAATTTTGTTACTCTAGCTGAGATCTACACTGCTCAGTAAAAACCAGTCTATTTGTGCACTGAATTCTGTCTCTCCTTGCCTACTCAAAATAAATAAATAAACCATTATCTTCCCTCTCTCACATGTAAGGCATTGTTTTCCTTTCTCCTGAAACCGTTCCCATCAGTAATCGAACACACTCCTATTTTTTCCCTTTTGAAGAAAGAAAAATTTTATGCCATTTCCCCCGCCAGCTTATGTACCATTTTCCTTTTTCTCTTTGCAATTTGTATCCTTAAATAAAAGTCCATTTTGTTTGCTGCTGATTCCTCTTTTCTCTTTTAAACCTTCTAACTCAGGTTTCTATCACTTTCAATGAAAGTGTTTTGTCAAAGTTGCCATATGGTAAAGGCAATGGGCCCTTCTCAGTCTTCATCCTATTTAACTACAGGAGGATTTGACCAACCGTGGTCACTTCTTCCTTCCTGAAACACTCCAATCATTTGTCTTTCAGAACCTTATATTCTTGGCTTTTCTTATCTCACTTGTCACTTACTCCTTCCTAACCTTCCTTTGCTGGTTCCTCCTTCTTTTCCTGGACTCTTACAGTTAACTGCCCCAGCGATCTGTCTTTAATTCTGTTGTTTTCTCAGTCTATACTCACTCCCTTGATTTTCTCATCTGATTTTCATTTGCCAGTCTACTGGAGTTCCATCTCCAAAACACACTAAGATTCTCCACTACAGGCTGGTAGATACAACTGCCTGTTTAACATCACCAGTGGATGCATAATGAACATCTCAAAGTTAACATGTCAAACTTCTGATCTTCCTTCCAAATTAAACTGTATCTGCAGACCCCACCAACTTGGTCATAAATATTCTTTCCTTCTAGTTTCTGATACCAAAAATCTTAGTATGCTCATGGATTTTATTTATTTGCCCTCAAACTCTACATCTGATCTCAATGGAGTTTCTATTGTCTTGACCTTCAAAATATATCCAGAATTTTAACGCTTTTTATCACTCTGTCAGCCTCCTAACAAGTCTCTGAAAATAGTATTTCCACTTTGCTCCTTTACACTGTATTCTCAGTATAGCAGCCAGAGTGAGTCTGTCTAAAAATAAGTCAGTAAATATTATTTCTTTGCTTCAGTCCTTCCAGTGCCTCCTATCTTATGCAAAGGAAAATTCAAATGCCTTTCATCAGCCTACAAAGTTGTTAGCTCAACTGTTTACTTATGTGTTTTCCTCCAAATATATCCACCTCTTCACCATTGTTCAGACATACAAAACATCCCCCTGGCTTCTTGTCTTTGCAGGAGCTGTTCCTCTTCTCTTAAGCACTCTTCCTCCAATTTTCCACCTATCAAATTCCCTTCCCTTTTTTCAATATTTACTTAAATGTTTTCATTACTGTGGGGCTTCTCCTGTCTATTCAACATAGAATTATGTCCAGACTCCACCCACCACACACGTGTATTCTCATACCCCAATTCTCTTGCGCTCCTTTTTTCTCTCATACCACTTGTAATTTTCTACCATGGTATATATCCTACTTTTAAAAATTATATGGATGCAGATTACTTAATCTTTATCTCCCTTCTCTATAATGCAGGCACCAAAATGGCAGAAATTATTATTATTTCTTTTTTCAGTGATGGTATCCCAATATTCTGAAATGATACATGGAACATAATAAGTGCTCAGTAAGTATCTATAGAAAAAAATAGATGATTGAATGAATAGATGAGCTAGCTATTCTCAGTTTTGTCCTAAGCCACATGTACTTAGAGAGGTGATACAGTTATTGACATCCAAGACAGTTATTTATTTATAGTATGCTAGTTATTTACAGTATGAGATTCTATATGTTATTGAATATCATCCAAAAATTGCATAATAGATATACATCTTTATTTTGAGGGGTAAAAGGGAAATAAAATAAGTCAAACACTTACCACAGTGTTTCGTACATAATAAGTGTTCAATAAATGCTGGCAATTACAGTGTGCTTTGTAAACAGTTGCTGCTTTTATTTCATATCTTCCTCTTGCTTCAGAGGGAAGTAGATAGTAACTATTTTCTTTTGCGACACAAGTCAGCATTTCTGAGCATCTGTGGCTTAGAGCTTTTGATCAGATTGTGTCAATAGTGTGCCTGAATTTAATGAATTTAATCGGTAAGCATATTGTTTGCGCAGAAAAAAAGCAATTGTCTCTGTGTGATATTTGTTTCTGATTAGCAACAACAATTGCTTCTCCATTTTCAAGCTCTGGTTCATATCAGAGTAATGTTTCTGCAGTGCATACTAGATGGAAATGAGATTGGATTTTGTTTCACTGACAGCCTGAGTACAAGCCTTTTAAAGGTAAAAACAAAATACTCCTACACAGGGTACAAGTTCTATTTCTTTTAAATAGGATGTCATATTGCAAATAGCATAATGCAGCTGCAGTAAATAAAGAGCATTTTTTTTAGATTGGCATAGCATGGACGGAAATGTTCCAGGTAGGTTGTGCAAGACTTTCAAAATGAAAAGTGGGCCAAATTGAGGGAATCCTAATGTAATTTCAAACAATGGAAACAACATCTCTTCTATAGGCTGTCTCTCTCTGTGTCTCTCTCTCCCACTCTTTCTCTTTTTAAATTCTAATTTAGAGATTAGTTTTTTAAAAAGGGGTCAAAAAGATGGTAGGAATTTTGTTTAAACAAAATTAAATGAACAAAATCTCATGCAAGTTTTGAGCATGCTAATGTATGAAGACAAATTATAAATGAAATGACAATTCAACAGAAACTCATATTCATTTATACCACTGAATTTGGCAAAGGCATCTTGTCAAAAAATGATTGGCTGCAGAGAATAGAAGAAAAAGATTATTAAGAAATCTATTTTTTCATGGAGTCATAAAATATTAGAATGAGAAGGAATCTTTCTAATCATATTTTTTTCATCATGTGTAGGTGAGAATACTGATAGTCAGCAATTTTAAATGTCTTGCCCAATGTCACATGGGAAGTGAACTAAGTTGCAATATCCCTGGACGTTTAGTTCTGTACATTTGCACTCCACTCACACTACCTTTTCTGTCATATCACAGAAGAGATGGTGATGCCAACTTATTGAATTTTAAAATAAACAAAAAATGGTTAAAAGGAAGAAGTTCATTTGAATTTGATGAACTTTTTAAGCATTAGTCATGAAACATCAATGTTAGAACATAAAAGGAGAATGAAATTATACTCAGAAAGATTTTGGGCATAATTAGACTAGCATCCAGATATTTAGAAGTGTTACAGCATAATGGTAGAAAATATATCTCTGCAATGGAGAGGAAGACATCTACTTCAGATGATTGCTAAGATTACTCATGCAAAGTCTTTTAACCTTGTGCCTTGTGATAAGTAGATGCTCAACAAATGCTATGTATGCCCCTAACCTTCACTTAAATTTTCTTTCATCTATATCATAACTTTTACACCATAACTTTTGCTCTTAGAGAAATTGCAAAGCATCATGAAACAGCTTAAGGACAAGACAGGTGAAAAGCCTATTTACATTTACATCAGTCAAAGTCTCAGCAGAAAACAGATATAGTAATGCCTTCATAAATGGACTATTAACAAAGGTAAAAACAGGATTAGTGGAAATCAGCAAAGAATGGTATAAAATGTCCAGGATTCATGAAATACTATGCAACCATAAAAAGGAATGAGGTTACGTCCTTTGCAGGAACTTTGATGGAGCTGGAAGTTGCTATCCTCTGCAAACCAGTGCAGGAACAGAAAACCAAACACAGTATGTTCTCACTGATAAGTAGGCGTGGAACGATGAGAACACATGGACATATGGGGGGAACAACAAACACTGGGGCCTATCCCTGGTAGAGTGAGGGGAAGGAGAGCATCAGAAAAAATAGCTAATGGATGTTGGGCTTAAAACCTTGGTGATGGCTTGATCTGTTCAGCAAATCACCATGGCATATGTTTATCTATGTAACAAACCTGCACATCCTGCACATGTGCACTGGAACTTAATGAAAGCTGAAGAGAAATAAATGAATAAATAAACAATACAAGTAAATAAATAAAAATGTTCAGGAGTAGCAACAGCATGCAATTGCTACCAGACCTAGGCCCAAAGTGGCAGAGAAGGAATAGTTATCATAATCCTTAGGAAGAGGAGCTATAGCAAGAAAGAAGAGCTGGCCAAGAGGAGTTGCACATTTTAATTTTTCAATTAAGCTTTTAATTTTGAGATAATCATAGATTCACATCCAGTTATAAGAAACAATACACACAAATCTTATGTGTCCTATACCTAGTTTCTCCCAATGATAACATCTTGCAAAACTATTACAATATGATGAGGACATTGACAATTACAGTGTCAAGTTACTGGACAGACAGTTCCATCATCATGAGGAAACCTCGTGTTGCATGTTAATGGATATACTCATTTCCCAACCTGTCTGCTCACTGTCCTTATAAGCAACCACTAATCTGTTGAACTTTTATAATTTTATCACTTAAAGAATGATATTTAAATTTTTCAGCAGATAAACTTTTGGGATTGACTTTTTCATTCAATAATTATCTGGAGATTCATCTAAATTGTTGGGTATATTAATAGTCTGTTCCTTTTTGTTTCAGAGTAGTATTCCTTGGTATGCATATACTACAAATTTTTTAACCATGAGAATTCACAGTTTGTTTAGCCATTCAATGGTTTAACCATTGAAAGACATCTGAGCTTTTTCTAGATTTCGGCTATTATGTATAAAATTGCTGTGAAAAAAAGAATCTTTTGACAGGTTAATCAGAAACCTACAGAATGGAAGAAAATATTTGCCAACAAGCATATGAAGAAATACTCAACATCACTAACCATTAGAGAAATGCAAATTAAAACCACAGTGGAGTATGATCTCACACCAGTCAGAATGATTATTATTAAAAAGTTAAAATAACAGATGCTGATGAGGTTGCAGAGAAAAAGGAGCACTTATACACTGATGATGGGAGTGTAAATTAGTTCTGCCATTGTGGAAAGCAGTTTGTCAGTTTCTGAAAGAACTCAAAACAGAATTACCAATCCATCCAGCAATCTCATTACTAGCTATATACCCAAAGGAATATACATCATTCTTCCATAAAGACACGTGCACACATATGTTCATCGCAGCACTATCTGCAATAGCAAAGATACGGAATCAACCTAAATTCCTAGACTGGATTTTTAAAAACATGGTACAGCTGGACATGGTGGCTCATGCCTGTAATCCCAGCACTTTGGGAGGTCCAGGTGGGAAGATCATGAGGTCAGGAGATCGAGACCATCCTGGCCAGCATGGTGAAACCCCATCTCCACTAAAAATAAAAAAAAATTAACTGGGCATCATGGCACACGTCTGTAGTCTCAGCTACTCAGGAGGCTGAGGCAGGAGAATTGCTTGAACCCAGGAGGTGAAGATTGCAGTGAGCCAAGATAGCACGTTGCGCTATAGCCAGGGCGACAATGTCAGACTCCATCTCAAAAAAAAAAAAATGTGGTACATAGACACCATAGAATACTATGCAACTATGTTATTAAAAAAAATGTGTGGTACATTGACACCATGGAATACTATGCAGTTCATTAAAATGAATGCCATCATGTCCCTTGCAGCAACATGGATAGAGCTGAAAGCCATTAACCTAAGCAAACTAATACCAGAATAGAAAACCAAATACCGCATCTTCTTGTTTATGAGTGGGAGCTAAACAGTAAGTACATATGGACACAAAGAAGGAGCAACAGACTGAGGCTTACTAGAGGGTGGAGGTTGGGAAGAGGGAGAGGACTGAAAATCTACCTATCAGGTACTTTGCTTTTTACATGAGTGTTGAAATAATCTGTACACTCAACTCTCATGACATATAATTTACCTATATAATAAACCTGAACTTGTACCTCTCAACTTAATAAAGAAGAAAAAATCTGCTGTGAGCACCTGGCATCAGTATTGTGTGCACATAATTGTTTGTGTATCTGGAATAATGTCCACGAGTGCAGCTGTTGAGTTATAAGGTAGTTGTTGATTTGTTTTTAAAGAAACTGTTCATTGGTCTTCCAGAGAGGCTATACCATTTTACATTCCTGCCAGCAACGGATGACTGATCTAGTTTATCTACATCCTTGCCAGGATTTTGTGTTGTCAGGTTTATTTCATTTTGTTTTCTGTTTCAGCCATTCTTAGAGGTGTGAATCGATATCTCACTGTGGTTTTATTTGCATTCTTCTCATGGTTAATGCTGTTGAATGTCTTCTCATGTGCTTTTTTGGCATCTGTACTTTCTCCTCATGAAACGTCTCTTTATGGTCTTTTGCCCGTTTTTAAATTAGACTGTTTGTTTTAAATAGAGAATGCACATATTTGCACATCAAATCCTCACATGAACTGGAATCTAGATCTTTTATTTCATAGCTATGTCAGACACCAGCCCAAAATGTGAGTCTATCTACTTGGGAGTTCTTCAACTCTTATTTTCTGGAATATTCAACTTGGCATTTCTGAACATGGTAACATGAATCAATCTCTCTTCACTTCCAAGGGAATATGAGTACAATTCATATAAATGGAGGTATCCCCACAAATGATGCACCTGGAAGTTAGAGTGTCTTTTCAATGTAGTACTTTAATAAGAGTCTTACAAATTTAATATGAATTTCAAAATGTTCCTACTGAAGGAAAAAGTATTTCTTGCTATTGCTGAAGTCTATTTCAAATGTTGGTTACTCTTTCTTGATTGGGAAAGACAGAAAGGCACTGTAAAATCTTCCAATTAGTTTTCTATTTTATTTTATGTTGTGTTAAGAAAAGACAGGGAGTAACACCTTTGGTGACATGTGTTTAATAATGCAGGACCATTGTTTCATTTCTGTGATTCTTTAGAAATGAAGCCATTTGAGGACTAATTTACATGAAAGTTAGTTTTTGTAAATGCAATGGAGAATACTGGGCATTTCAAAGAAGTTCATGGCACTTTATTAAAATCATCATCATAATAATAAAGAGCCTCAAGAGAAGGGTCGAGTGATTTTCCTTATCTTACAAGAAGGAAATCTGACACTGAAAATCAAAAAAAGTTTTGTGGTTGCTGCTCAATCTATTCTTAATAAAGGTGATTCCGTTTTTATGCTAATTCAAAGATTTTTTGAAAATAGAAAATTTCTCTGCTCAAAGACTTCAGTGATTATAACTGGTCCTCAGGGTATAATTCCATGCTTTAGAAGGGAATTTGAAGACTACAAATTGAGCCTCTTCTGCCTTTTAAGTGTCTGATCAAACTGTACCTCTCTATGCTCTCTATGTCTGAACACAGTGAAACACCTGCCATCTACATCTGTGCATTTGGTCTTTGCCATGTGTAGTCTCAATAGCATCCCCAAGACCCAGGGATCTATGGTCATAAGGAGAGATTCTTCAAGCTGTATTTATTACTCCACTACTACGATGGTTTTTGAATGCATAGTTTGTTTTATATTTCTCTTTATGTCTTACAAATGTCCAAAGTAAGTCATAAATTAGCATTCGAATCAGGGCCAGAAAGTATAACTATGCTCACTTAAATGTCACTGCCTAAATATCTACTGTTTTAAGGAACTATAGGATGTTTCCCTTGACCCTGGAATTTTTATCCATATGGAAGTTAGCTCAGATTAAATAGGAAGAATCTAAAACTTTTTTCCTTCTTTGTAAGCAAATATGTTAACTGAAAAAGTTAACACGTCTGAATTCTTAGTTTTCATCTAGATTAAACACTGTCATGGAAAACAAACAAAAGAAAAGGTATCTGGTAAAGATACTTTGGAAGTTTGTGATTGAAGTTGATTTGTCAAAGTCCTTTTCCTCATTAATTAGTTGTTTTCTTGAACTCCATTGAAGAAAAGATGCTGTACATGATAGCATGTGGTACAGTAATTGAAGGACTACTGAAAACCTGCATCTAGATACATTAGATAGATAGATCGATAAATACATAGACAGATGATAGATAGATAGATGATACATAGATAGATACATAGAGATCATCCTGGGAAGGAAAATGTAGGGAGATGATTCTTGCTTTGTGGGATAAGATTCTCTGTTTTTAGTAGTTTGCGGCCTCTGCACGGAAGAGAAAAAAGATGATAGGTGGTTGTTTTTTGTTGTTGTTGTTTATTTGTTTTTTTGAGACAGTGTCTTACTCTGTCACCCAGACTGGAGTGCCTGGTGCAATCATGACTCACTACAGCCTTAGCTTCCTGGCTCAAGTGATCCTCCCACCTCAGCACCCCCAAGTAGCTGGGAGTACAGGCATATACCACCATGCCAGGTTAACTTTTTAAATTTTTTGTAGAAATTGCTACTTTTTGCCCAAGCTGGTCTCTAAATCCTGGGCTCAAGTGATCCTCCCACCTCAGCTCCCAAAGTGCAAGCATGAACCATGACACTTGGCCTGATGCACTTTTTGATAAGATGAACCTGAGTTCAAATTCTTTATGACTCATTCAGGATAAGTTTTTAAGCCACTTTCCTCTGTTCCAGTTGTAAAGAAGGCATTCTGTTCTTGGAAAGCTAGCTCTGGAGGAAGCCAAGCCTCTGTGTAAGGCATTTGGTTTCCCCAAGACTGCCAAGTTGTAAAGAAGCCCAAGATAGCCATAGCAATAGATCACTTGAGAGAGATGCTTAACCTGAACCAGCTGTACTTGTCATCCAGCCCAGGTGGAAGGTGTGAATGAAGCAGTCTTCGGATGACTATTTTAGTTATCATAGATTGCAACCACATGAACAACCTCAAACAAAAACTGCCCACTAAGCTCAGTAAGCCTGTTAAACTGAGAAAAATAACCTTTATTTTTTTAAAGACTAGAAATAAGATATATGAAACCCAGTAATACAGGACGGCTCTGTCTCCATCCAAATCTCATCTTGAATTCTTACATGTTATGGGAGGGACCTGGTGAGAGGTAATTGAATCATGGGGCAAGTCTTTCCTGTGCTGTTGCTTTAATAGTGAATAAGTCTCATGAGATCTGATGGTTTTAAAAACGGGAGGTTTCCTGCACTAGTTCTCTCTTTCTGCCTGCCACCATCCGTAAAATGTAAGTTGCTCCTTCTTGCCTTCCACCATGATTGTGAGGCCTCCCCATCCACATAGAACTGTAAGTCTATTAAACCCCTTTCTTTTGTAATTTGACCAGTCTGGAGTATGTTTTTATCAGCAGCGTGAAAATGGACAAATTCATCCAGGAATATAAGAGCTTAATAAATAACTGTTCAAATGATGTGCAAAATAAACATAGAACACAAATTAATTATTTAGATGGTACATAAATTAATACATATCAAGACACAATGAAAACAAAAAATAAAAATATTTTCTAAAACAAAGTTCTGTAATTAATATTAGATATTTTAGCAAACTGGCAAAAACGTTTACCAGTTCCATATTCTTTTCCTAGATTCAAAATCCCAAGTTTAGTATTCTGTGCTTTTGTTTTTCTATTTGTAATGTGGGAACAATAATAGTGTCTAACATATAGAGTTACTGTGAATAGTGAATGTGTTCCTGCAGAACAATGCCTAGCATATAGTAAGTGCACATAAGTGTTTAATAGTATTTGTATTTGTGTTCTTGAGAGTCTCTTTGATCTCATTAAGTAATTCACAGTCATTCACTGGCCCTAGAAACTACAAGAGTTAAAATTCCATCCTCTCCTCTAAGGCAGAAACCAGGACAGAATTGTTTCCTGCTCATACCAACAGATTAAAGGGCTGCCTACCCTGGAAACTATTTTCCTAACTAAGGAGAGGAGGCTGAACATTTCTCTTTCTAAGTATTTAGAAAATCAATATTTTCTTATTCCATTTTCATTGCAAATAGGGAAGCCCATAATCCCATGAAAATTAATCCAGCCACCTGATTTGAATATTATTCTGACTAAGTCATCTTTCTTACTACATCTATTTTCCCACTAAAACTGCTTCAAAATATTGCTTGTGGAAACCGATTCTACCTTCTCTGAGAAATTATTCCAGGGCATGTCTGCCTTCCTTCCCTATCCCCACCTCCTGAAACACACACAGTATAGTGTAGTCATGTAGCTTCCGGAATCTGCAATGAGCATTGCCTCATAGGACAATTTATTTTTTCACCATAAATGTGCTTCTTTGATTAATCATCAGCTTTTTAAGAGCATGGATCTGTGTGTAGGCTTTAGAGTTAATACCAACTTAATATAGCAGCCTCCTAAGTGACCAGTTATATAAATTAGACTTAACTTGTATTAGTAAAGTTAAACTAAGTTAACACTAGACTTAACTAAGCTTGCCAGGTAAAAGAATGGACTCCCAGTTAAATATGAATTTTAGATAAACACTTTTTTAAAAACTTAGTATAAATGTCCCAAATGTTGAATAGGATATTATTTATAATTCAAATTTACCTGGGAATCCTATACTATTATTTGACAAGTCTGGCAACCTTAGACTTGACTAGACTCAGTTTCCTTAATGGTAAAATAGGAAAATAGTACTGGCTTCACAGGGTCGTTTTGTATTTTAAGTTCATGAGGCGAAATAGCAACCATTAAATATAGTGACCTCCAAGTTTCTCATCAATGAATTAGTATGTCAGTATGTTCAGCTATCTTATTCCTCAATTCCCCAATTTAAAGTTTTACTTCCTCTTTCTCTGCACCACCTTGCCTCTAGTTTTGGTAAGCAACTTTCTTGCCAGTTCTAATCAGTAGTTCACGTCTGTTCCCCTGGTTATCTGCTCTGATCTATTCCATAACCATCCTTCCCACCAAACTACCCACCCCACCACTCTGGCTCGTACCCCTGCTCTCTTTAAGGTAGCCAATTGGAATTAGCTTACACTGTGTGGTCCAACCCTAGCCGTTAAAGGAACGATACAGCAGTAGGGGCTACCTGCATTAGGAATAAGAACACCTTCCTCTCTCTTGTCCAGGTGTGTGCTCATCATTTCTCTGTCTGTGAGATGTACCCTTCTATAGAATAAATTATCTTGCTGAGAAAATTCATATTTGAGTGATACTTGTTTTTTGGTGGCAGCAAAAATTTACATATAACAGCAACCTATTTACCTTACCTTAGGTCTTTGCTAAAATGCCACCTGCTTCTTGAGGTTACCTGTGGCTAACTTGTCCAAAATATTAGCAATCTTTACAAGACCTCATGTATCCCTTTTCTATTTTTTTTAATTTGTCCTTAATCATTTTACTGTCTAACATGCTATATATTTTATTTATTTTATGTGCCATTTGTGTGCCCCAACTAGGATGTAGCTCCATGAGGGCAGGGAATTTTGACTGCTTTGTTCACTGTTGAATCTCTAGCACCCAGAAAGTGGCTGGCACAGGAAGAAATAATTGTTGCTTGAATAAATGAATGACTCAATCAATGTGGGTGTTGCTGCTATAACCTTTTTATGCCACACAGTAGAGAACATAAAAGTCCTGATTCAATGAATGTAAAAATTGGTTTTGTGAGCCACTGAATGTTTGTGCACAGGATAGCAATGGGTTAATGGACATGTTATAGGTTACTCTCTCTGATAGCCCAGGCATGAACAAGAGTAGTTGGTAAGGGAGATGATAGGTATGAATATGAAGTCGGGAATATGCAATAATTTAAATTACCATGGGAAAAACTAGCTGCAATTTTAGACATGATCAATCAGTCAATCTTATGCTATTCTGTTCTCAGTGGTGAAGGATACCCTTGGAGACAGGATTAAAATACACAAACTATTTATCAGTTGAAGAAACTGGAGCTAAGACTGAATTAAGAGATTTAACCAAGTTTATACCATAAATGGGCTCCAAGTTCACTTTTCTTTTTTTTTTTTAAATTGTATTTTAGGTTTTGGGGTACATGTGCAGAACATGCAAGATAGTTGCATAGGTATACACATGGCAGTGTGTTTTGCTGTCTTCCTCCCCTTCACCCACATTTGGCATTTCTCCCCAGGCTATCCCTCCCCAGCTCCCCCCCACCGCTGTCCCTCCCCTATTCCCCCCAATAGACCCCAGTGTGTAGTACTCCCTTCCCTGTGTCCATGTGTTCTCATTTTTCATCACCCGCCTATGAGCAAGAATATGCGGTATTTCATTTTCTGTTCTTGTGTCAGTTTGCTGAGAATGATGTTCTCCAGATTCATCCATGTCCCTACAAACTACTTCAGGATAACCATTTAAGCCTTTTGAAGAGCTGTGAAACACATTTTCCCCTAGCCTTGGGCAGATTCACAAGCCTGCATTTTATAGAGTCCTGACCCATAAAATGGGATTAAACCACAATCTGCCTCCAGGGGCTATTAGAAAGATTTATAGATCAGGATTGCCAAGCACTTTAGGGAGGGAATACACAATTGTGCTTACTCACAAGTCATCATTTTGCATAACTTAACACCTGAAATCCTCAGGTTTCATAATTTATTTTATACTTGTTTGATCAATGAGCAGTGAGCTCAATTTTTTCTGTTCTATGGCAAAAGCAGGTCTCAGAAATTCAGTATTATTTACAACAAACTTAGCTTTCTGAGTTACTTAATGATATAAATCATAGTTAATGTTCATTATTATATATATTTCTTTATTCAACATACAAGAATTTCTTTGGGTTCTCTATTCATAATCTTTGGGCAGGTTTATAAATGTCTTTCTCAGTTTTTGGAATGGAGAGTCTTCTGGGGACAATTCCTTGTTGTTGAGATTTTCTGACTCAGTCCCCTGTTGCTAGCACATGGGTATGACCACCTAATTGATTAATATCTAATCAGAATGAAATTCTTTTTATATGGGTGCAACTACCACAAAGTATGCTATTCATGACTGTATGAAGAGTCAGAAAGAGACTGAGAGACTAAAACTTGTTTGGTCAGGCAATGGGAAAGCAAGGCCACATCTGCACACCTGTGGATAATGTAAGTAAATAAGAGATAACAATTTACATTCCAGGTTCATTTGCCAGAATTTCAATCTCTTCCTCTTTCTAGAAAAACACAGAAATTTGGACTCTTTTTGGAGAGGGAACAAGTGTTATGCCTGCCTCGAATACAGATATTTCTATTTATATAAAAACAAGTAACAGGGAACTTAACCTTTTACTCATCATAATCTACTGAGTACACCCATTGCCAGGGAGTTGTACAGCACATTTTATTGTAAAGAAGGGAATGTATTTACCCTGAATGAATTTTATATGCTCAGATAAACCAACTAGGTAGACATAATATTAAAAGCTAACATTTATATGGTGTTAACTTTATGTCAGACAAGCCCTGAGTACTTTTATTCATTAAATTATTTATTTCTCAGAACATCCCTAAAAGATAGAAATGTGTAATTTCTTCAGTTTTGCATATTAGACAATTATTGCACAGAAGAGTTAAGTAACTTGTTCAAAGTTGTACAGCTAGTAAATGGGAAAGCTGAGATTTGAACTAAGGCTATCTGGCTTCCTAGTCTGGCTCTCATTCACTGTGATGTACTGCTTATGCCATTAACAGATACAGGCAAATAAATTCCTTATTGCCTTACTCAGGGTCAATCCGAAAGTCATCACAGTGTCTTTTTTTTTTGTTTTTGGAGGGATGATCATAATTTCCAGTGGCTTTCACTAGTTGAAATTTTGAGTTATGAGCAGCCACTTACTGATTTGAATACAACCATTGAAAAAAAAAGACTATCAATGAAAATGAGCCAATCTAATTGATTTGAATTTTTACTTATGTATTTATTTTTACAATACAGCTGTGGAAATAATTTGGTTTAATTACTCCTTTACATAATCTGCTAAGCATCTTCATAAGAGTGTGGAATAAAATTGTCATAAAATACTTCTGAGTGAGATATATAAACCTAATTAATTTTCCCAAAGTTACACACCAAATGTATGACAAAACCGGACTTTGAACCATGTCTTTCTGGCTCGAAACTCATGGGACTTACAATATATGATGCTATTAGAAAACTACAGAGAGCTACATGCAGGTATACACATGAATATAGATTTATGTAACAGAAACTAAAACATATGATACATGTGTAGGAATGCAATACAATGAATGTATACTTTAAATGTGGGTGCTCTTTGGGTCTCTTTCACTAATCTATGCAAAAACTGCACATCAGTGTTTTTCTTCATCAGTTTTTTCACAGGTGTTTTAGCTTTGAAGCTACAGGACAGTCACAAATGAATGGCCACTTTGTTTCATGCCTCCTTGCCCCTGTGTATTCCACATATGAAAATCTTTAAATGTATATTTTCTAATAACTTTAACTAGGAGCTATGTAGTCCTGTGGCTTATAATCATAGGAACTTGTCAGGGATGAAAGAAGTGAGCTAACTTGCAAGCAACTATTGTTTGGCTAAATTATGCCATGAATCCTGTTGAGTCTGTGATTACTTGGGAAGATAATAAAAATAGTAAATCAATGTACCATTCCAATATTCCCTCTAGAGTAGTGCCAATTTAAACTGGGATATCTCCTAAAATTATGACAGTGAATTTTGCATTCTCTCTGTTAAGTTTTATTAAGTTTATACTTATTCTCAATCATGATGATCATGTTTAGTATATGTCTAATTGAAATTACCTCTCATCTGTTGCTTTGCATTTTTCTCAAAAATCCACCTGTCTGTTTTTTTGTCTTAGCCTCCTGAGTAGCTGGGACTACAGGCACATGCTACCATGCCTGGCTAATTTTTGTAGTTTTAGTAGAGATGGGGTTTCACTTTGTTAGTCAGGCTGGTCTTGAACTGCTGACCTCTGGTTATCCATCCACCTCGGCCTCCTAATGCACTGGGATTAAAGGCGTGAGCCTCCTTGCCTGGCCTAATATCTCTTTTAAAAGGAGTGTACCTCCTTTCTATTTAAAAGGGCAACAGGTGAGAATATTTTATACATTATATAGCAGTTCTTTTTCTATCTACTGGAGGTTTTTGATTTTTTTCTTTCCTCCCTTTCTTCTTCTCCACTCTCCTCAACCAGGGGATAATATATAACTAAATTAGTCTAGAGATCCTAGGGTTCAGCATCTTCAAAAACTGTATTTTTGACAGTTAAACTTTCTTGGAATGCAATACACTAAAAAGATAATGGAGTTTTGTAATTGTGCTTTATTATATCAAAGAAAAGCATATTTGCTAATAATATACTAAATTGCAGTGCCTACATCTGAGGCCTCAGAGCCCTCTTTGCAGGCACAAAGTTTGCATCTCATGTGCCTCCTCTAGTGTATTGGTAATATCTGATTGAAGTACATATTGAGAGTAATTCTGTTGCTGTGTCTGAGCACAGCAGGAGTTCCAAGGTCAATTAGTGATGTCTGTTGATTAGGGAACTGGGGGATGGTGACATCTAAGCCAGATAGTTGCCCCACTCAGGACTAACACTCTCTATACAGTTATTTTCTTCAATTCACTTCTAAATTTGTTTTCAATTCACCTCTAAAAATAGCCTGGATAGTCCTATACTTCGTAACATTTATCCATGTTCAATAAGCATTTTATTATTTGAGAGTTCTTACTAATGCCTAACCTGCATAGATTTGGTGTAATTTAGAGCTATTTCCTCTTGTTTAGCCCTATCAGAAGCAGATTTTCCATACAATGACTAGTCTTATACATGAAGGCTGTTATTAAAGAATGGTCCCAGGGATTGTCCAGGGAAGGATGGAGACTGCATATTGGGAGAACTGCAATTGAGATGTACATTGTGTTATTTCTCTGGGCTGAAAGGTCATCTGTTTTCAGAAAAAAAAAAAAATTCTGTTTCATCACAGCAGGAACAAGAGAAGCTTTCTAAACAGAATACAGAAGTAACAATAGCCCCAACTTACACAATGTAGACTCATACTAGAAAACAAACTTGACCCATTTTATAACAAAAAACTCACTCCGTTTGGTGCCTCCATAGTCCCACTAACTGACTTTGGGCTCATAGAAATTAACTGCACCCATACTGCTCAATTATTCTTCATTCTCTTTCATCAAGGCCTGTTTGGAGAGGTGAGAGTTGATATAAAGCTTATCATCAGTTGGGCCAAGATTATGTAGATTTACAGAGAGCTATGAAAAAGAACACTCAAGGAGTTTGTCAGAAGATAATTGATGTGTTATTTCAGTCTGATGAAATGAAATATAATAAGAGTAGAAAAGTGCTTGATTTTCATATAGTTGAATAATCTTTAAATCATGTTAGGAGGCTTCAGAAGAAAAAAATGGCCTATGAATCTGTATAGTAGATATTTTGCCTTAAATGTAAGAAACTCAGGTTTATTAATGGCCTTCCCCATGCTCGGCAATGCCACGTATTTTCTTTCTGTTATTGGTGAGGCTCAAGGGTTCCAGTAAACTAGAACCCCTATTTTCCTCACCTTCAGCAGCAATTGAGAAACGGATGCATGGAAATCACAGATGAAGATTAAAATACCACCTTCATGGCGGATCAAGTGTTGAATAATGTGATTTAGATGCAGCCACCTGTACCTACAATTACACTCCAGCAAAATGAAACCCACTTCAAATGAACAGCCCATTCCATGGAGGAGAGAAGAATGAGATTGTATAATAGTCAAAGAGAAAGGCAGAAAAAGGAAGAATCCCAGCCAATTCTTGAAGCTTGGCTTTAAATCCAGCTTGTTTCTAAACATTCAGTGACCAGGAGTGTGACTAATCTTCAGGAGGGGAAGAATAAGTTTGGAAACTTAGTGGTGGTTTTACTTTACTTACCTTGAAAACAGGCCCAAAATTGAGAATGGGAGTTCCAAGGAAGAAATGATTCCCTGCTAATAGTTTTCATTTTACTGTCACAATATTAAGAGATGTCGGTTGGAGGAAAAAATTTATATTTCTCCATAGACTGCTTTCTACACATGGGAGAGATACATGCCATGGAACAGAAAATTGTGAGGGTACTTTTGGCCCCTCTTTACTTCCTCCTACTCCCCAGTTCTTTCCTAAAGAAGATCCAGCTTATCTGACTGGTGGATTTGGAGCAAGAACTAGGCAAGCTTTGTTTAGCCTCCTATGGCTCTTCCCTTTGTATCTGTTTCTCTTTGGAGAAGGTGTTCATCTTGGAAGTCAGTGCACTTCTGTGGGATCTGACTTTTAGAAAAGCGGAGGCAATACTCTGGTGCTAAGGACAAGTAGGTTAGGCTCAAAAATTCAGGGTGAATCATGAGACAATTCACTGTGGCTGCATGTCTAAGCATACCTCCATTCTGCTTTAACAGTCATACACTGGCATGTTTCACATTGTAGCATTGTTCTAGCTGTCCTACCTCTCCATCAAACCCAACTCCGGGAAAAGAAATGGAAACTCACCAACTTGGACTTTAGTCTGCCACCTCGAGAAACTGACATTTTGGTAGTAACACAGCACAGATTTCAAGATGATGGATATGACCAACATTGGTGGTTTTAGTCTTGGGCCTCAGGCATGGATAATATGAGACCTCCCACTCTGACAAGTAACAGCTGCTAATTGTGTCCAGTTTTAATAGATGCAGAAATAGTTTTATTGGGAAAGTAGGCTTCCTGGGCCTTAGTGAGAAGCAGCAAAGCACTGAAGAATAAGCTGCTGTAGGTTACGCTAATGGACTTGAGCAGGAACAGATTTTATCTTAGCAAATGAAGCTCAAGATTGGAATAAAGAGAAGAGCAAGACTTCCACTGTTCATCAAAACAATTTCAGATTCGCAGAATTTTAATATATAAGTCTCCTGGTTTGGCCTCTTTGTATGAAGAGACTGAACAATATTCATTGTGGTGACTGTGTCTGCAGGCTGGAATAAGACACTATAAATGGGAGCTGGCTTCCACAGAGCACCAGCTTGTTGATCCTGCCAGGCATGGTAGGCAAATCTAGATCCCATGTCACAAGGGCTGTTTCTTTCTATTTTGGAGCCAATGAAAAGGACTGGAGTCGGGCTAAGCTCTTTGATTCATGAGGTTTGTCATAAATCAAGGATTAAGTCCTCATCAAATAGTTTCAAATTGGCTCCAAATAGGTTAATTGAATAGTCTTTGAATATGAGCTAAAATATCAGAATCCTAGGCAGGCTACTGGATTTTGGTTTTGAACCTAAAAAGCAACTATATTTTTATTCCAAATTCAATGTCTAATCAACTGATAAATTTCAGAAAGGCCTGTTGTTGGAAAGGTCTCTTGAAAACTTGGTTTTGCTCAGGAAATCAAAAAGAAACTAGATCACCAAGGAAAGTCATCTAAATTTCACACTAAGCACTAAAATCAAAACACGTGATGTAATTAAACTGAAAAAAGAATTATTTCATTAGAAGAAAGATTAGCAAGTAGACTAAATAGAGATACACACAGCATACTATGTTTTAGAGGCAAAGACATACACATTTGAAAGGGAAAAGAGAGTCCCCCACATTGAATTGTCCTTAAAAGGAAGACTAGAAAAAGCATAGCCATAGTTGTCATTAGATAAAAAAGGATGGATATGATCAAACTAAATCTAATAGCCCGAGAGAGACATTATCTCGGTGAGAGACAGAAATGGCTCCCTAAGAAGTTCTAGATAAAGCATTCAGAGGGATCCTCTCAAAGTTGTAGATAGAAGCTACAGTAACAGTCATTGGAACCATTATTTGAAGAATAGTTAAAAAGAATAGAAAAAAGGGGCTGGGTGCTGTGACTCACACCTATAATCTCACCACTTTGGGAGGCCGAGGCAGGAAGACTACCTGAGGTCAGAAGTTTGAGACCAGCATGGCCAACATGGCGGAATCCCATCTCTACTAAAAATAGAAAAATTAGCTCGGCATGTTGGCACTCACCTGTAATCCCAGCTACTTGGAAGGTTGAGGTAGGAAAATCACTTTAACCTGGGAGGCAGAGGTTGCAGTGAGCTGAGATGACAACCTGGGTGACAGAGCAACACTCCACCTCAAAACAAACAAACAAACAAAAAATAGAACAAAAGGAAGAAAATGGTGGAGTTTGAGAGTGAAATAACAGGATGATCATTATAGGTGATTTCAAGTTCTATAAGGTGACAACCAAGTTGACGTAGTTATCAGAAGAAAAAATGATGATATTTTGCATCCTCAAGAAATAAATTTTAAAAATTTAAGGAGTTGAAACTCTATAGAAATGTAGAAGAATGAAATATACTAAATGAGAGCCAGACTGGATAAGAATTGGCGATGCTACTTCTAGGTTATTTGAGGTTATTTGTTTTCAGCCAAGGAGGATGATTTCCTAGCTGAGTTTTTCCTAATCAGAAAGTTGAATTTGGATGGTATTATTTTTTAGTAGTGAAATCTTCTGGCAGACCTCAAATTATCAATATCTCATCTCTTCAAAATAAAGGATAAAATAGCCGGGAGTGGTGGCTCACACCTGTAATCCAAGCACTATGGGAGGCTGAGGTGGGTGGATTGCTTGGGGCCAGGAGTTCAAGATCAGCCAGCCAACATGGTGAAACTCCATCTCTACTAAAATACAAAAAATTAGTCAGGACTGATTGTGCACACCTGTAATCCCAGCTACTCAGGAGGCTGAGACATGAGAATTGCTTGAACCTGGGAGGCAGAGGTTGCAGTGAGCTGAGCTTGTGCCACTGCACTCCAGCCTGGGAATAGAGCGAGACTGTCCTCCCACCCTCAAAAAATTAAAAGAAAGAGAGAGAAAGAGAGGATAAAACAAGACACAGGCTAATGAAATAAGTTACTAACAAATAAAAATAATTTTTAAATGAGGGCCAGGAAGCAATACAAAATCACAAAAGAAGGAAGGCCCTTAAATCTAGCAATTACTACCTGCTTTACATGTGGGAGAGAAGAAAGAAGGAAAGATAGAATGTGAGAATCTCCACTGAAGTTCCTAGAAAATGATGGAAGACGTCCAGAGGGAAAGCAAACACTAGAACATGCCCATATCCCACTACTATAGACAAAAATATCGGACCTATCCCAGCAGCCACTGAAGCAGCATAAGTTATTCAAGGCCAGCACATTTAAAAGTTGAAGAAGGTCAAGGTACTAACAAATAAAACATGACAAAGGTATTCACTCATGATGTTACTAGGAGCATAAATATTACAACATCAACAGAATCTGTTGAGGGTGATCCTTTAGGAACAGGAAACTCTAATGTAAGAATAAAGAAGAAACTTTCCTGTGAAGGAGGCTTTATAAGCTGAGGCAATGCCTTAGAAGGAGATAGTGGCAGTAACCACTTTAGTGCTGGACTAAAAATGCCTGCTTACAAGCAATCGTGGAGACTATGTCAGTATAGCCCATACTCTGTTGTAATTTGGTGCCAAAAACTCCGGCTTCCCGAAAAAAAGGGAATATAGAATCTGGAATATCTTGGAAAAGAAAGGCAATTCAAAGATCAGGCAATTGTGAATGTCTTTAAATGAGTAAGGGAATAGTGAACACTGTGTATCGGTAGATGGTAATTTTGTGTGTGTGTGTTTTGTTATAGAGCTCTTGTAAAACTAGAATTAATCTTTTTTACTTGCCCATGCTGTATTTAATTTTTAAAAATTTTGTTTATTTTTTGAGATATGATCTATGCTCTGTCACTCAGGCTGGAGTGCAGTGGCCAAATCATGGCTCACTGCAGCCTCCAGTTCCTGCACTCAAGTGATGCTCCCACCTCAGCCTCCCAAAATGCTGCAATTACAGGTGTAAGCCACCATGCATGGCCCAATTAATTTCTCTTGAATAGAAGTTTCTACAAACTAAATTTAAACTGACATGTCAAGAATAAATGCCATAGACTGATTGGCACCCCAGAGAAACCAAGGTTCACTTCATCTACCCAACTTGCCTCAGGTGAAGTGGGATCTCTGCTTGATCTTTGGCCAAGGGTGAGTTTAGATTACATAAATGTCTGGATCATGACAGTATCCTTGTCCTTGGAGAGTTTTACTATGGGATGAGTATTTGCTGGTGTTTCTAAATATGATACAGATAGTTTGGTGCTATGATTTCTATTATCATTACTATTATAACTAAAATGTAAGGTATTTACTTGTTTTCTATTATCATTCCTATTATCACTAAAAAGTAAGGTACCCCAATATGATGTACTGAGAAAGACAAAACATTGTTTATGTACGATTCTTGCCAAAAATGTGTAATTTTAATCTAACCATGTGGAAATGTCAGGCAAACCTAAATTGAGGGGGAGTTTACTAAATCACTGGCCCATAATCTTGTTCTTTTTTTATTTTAAGTTCAGGGGTAGAAGTGCAGGTTTGTTACATAGGTAAATTTGTGTCATGAGGAATTTTTTTGCACAGATTTTCATCACCCAGGTATTGAGCATAGTATTCATGAATTATTTTTCCTGGTTCTCTCCTTCCTTCTAATCTCCAGCCTCTTAAAGGCCCCAGTGTGCATTGTTCCCCTCTGTATGTCCATATGTTCCTATCTTTTGGCTCCTACTTATAAGTGGAAACATGTGCCATTCGGTTATCTGTTCCTGTGTTAGTTTGGTAATTATAGTGGCCTCCAGCTCCATCTATGCTCCTGGAAAGGACATGGTCTCATTCTCTTTTATGACTGCCTAATATTCCATTATGTATATGGGTCGAATATACAGCATCTATATGGAAATTTTACAAATTTACAAGAAAAAACAACCCCATTAAAAAAAGTGGGCAAAGAACATGAACAGACACTTTTCAAAAGAACACATACACGCAGCCAACAATCATATTGAAAAAAAGCTGATCGCCAGAGAAATGCAAATCAAAACCACAATGAGATACCATCAAATACCAGTCAGAATGGCTACTATTAGAAAGTCAAAAAAATAACTGATGCTGGTGAGATTGTGGAGAAAAAGGAACACTTACATGCTGCTGGCAAGAATGTAACTTAGTTCTGTGATTGTGGAAAGCAGTCTGGCCATATCTCAACATAAAGCAGAATTAACATTTGACCCAGCAATCTTATGATTGGGTATATACCCAAAGAAATATAAATCATTCTACCATAAATATACATACCACTTGCAGCACTAATAACAATAGCAAAGACATGGAATCCACCTAAATGCCCATCAATGATAGACTAGATAAAGAAATTTTGGCACATATACACCATGGAATATTATTCAGCTCATAATCTTTAAAACAGCCAAGGCCATGAAAGCCAAAGGAAAGCTGAGACACTGCCGGGCTGAAGGAGAGAAAAAGACTTAGTATATCAAAAAAATGCATGACCTTGGATCTAATCTGGGAAAATATTTTGGTGAGGAAGTCTAAAAAGGGGGCACAGATTAAATAATACTATTGTATCAGTATGAATTTCTAGATTGTAAAAAATTATACTGTGGTTATGTAAGAGAATGTCTTTTTTATACAAGATAAAGAGACATGATGTTTACTTAATGTTTATATTATATTTACTTATACTCATTTTTTTTTCTGAGAGAATGTCTTAGTAAATTTTTATTGCTATAACAGAATACGACAAAATGGGTAACTTTTTTTAAAAGTCAGAGTTTTGCTTTTGCTGCCCAGGCTGGAGTGCAATGGTATGATCTCAGCTCACTGCAACCTCTGCTTTCTAGGTTCAAGCAATTCTCCTGCCTCAGCCTCCCAAGTAGCTGAACTTACAGGTGCCCACCACCACGCCTAGCTAATGTTTTGTACATTCAGTAGAGACAGGGTTTCACTGCATTGGCCAGTCTGGTCTCCTCCTGACCTCAGGTGATCCACCTACCTCGGGACAGCACCTGGCTGGGAATGGGTAACTTACAAAGAACAGTTTATTTGGCTCCCTGTCTAGGAGACTGTGGAGTCCAAGTGCCTAGTTCTGGAATTTGGCTAGTGTCATCCATGATGGAAGACAAAAAAATAAAAATAAAAAAAAGGCATGTATTTGAGACAGACAGAAGCACTAAGAGCTAGTCTCACTCTATAATAACCCAGTCTCCAGATAACTAACCCACGCCCTTAATATGAGATTAATCCATTCATGAGGGCAGAGCCCTATGACCCAGTCACCTCTTTTAGGTCCCACCTCCCAACACTTGCATTGGGGATAGAAGTTTCCAACATATGAACTTTTAGAGGACATATTCAAACCACAGCAAAGGGAAAATCATGATAAATCAAGTGTAGTAAAATACTAACATTTGGAGGCTCTGAGTGAAGGATACACAGGGAAAGTTGCCAGATTTTGCCAACAAAAATATACAACACTCAGTTAAATTTGAATTTCAGATAAATAATGAATATTTTTATTATATATCTGTATCAAATATTACATAACATATATTTATATTAAACACTGTTATTTATCTGGGTGTCCTGTGTTTGTCATACTTGGGATATATTTATACTAATACAATTATTCATTGTTTATATAAAATTCAAATTTAACTGAATGCCTAGTGTTTCTCTGGCTACCTTATGTAAAATCTAATAATCCTATATACTACATTTGCTACCTTCTAATATCTTTAATTTTTTTAGTGGAAAGTTTAAAAATTTAAATTACATAAGAGACTTTGAGGATAATTCACTTCGTTTTAGAGGTTTTAAGGGACTTACACCCATGCAATAAAAAAGCCTAGGATACCACCCTCGAAGAACCATTCTTCTATCTAGAAATTTGAGTGAGTGTCCTATGTGAAAGTAGGCAAAATAAAAACTGGGAAAGATGATACAACATGTGGGGTTTAATTTACTTGGATCTTACCATATAGCTTTAAAAAAAATTTTTTTTAGAAAGCTTCCTTAGAAGTTTGATCGCAGAAGAAGCTTTATTCAATTTAAAGGAAATTTTTAGTTTGCTACAATTATATTATTGAATTTATTTATGCTATCACTTAAAGTCATTGCTTAACCTCTTATCAGAAATGTATTAGACAACCTAACTGCGCATTTTGAGCTGGTAAATAGAAGCAAGTGTTAATTTTCAGCATAGCGTGGGAGCAGAGACTTGGAGTTTAGTAATATGCTGTTCTGAAACATTTCTGAGCTTTCTGATGGCATGTGTGGTAAAAATTGCTGTCCATTAATGGTCCCAGGAGAATCTCCAGAGGAGCAGTGACTAATATTAGGGGAGTCCTAATGTTGTTGCATATGACTGGGCAGGCTAATTTGTCTCATTCAGGGGTGAAATGTTAACAAGTCAATTATAGCATCTTATTTAAGCTGCCTCATCCAAGTCACTTTGCAACTGCAAAATGTTCATCTTTACCTTCCAAATTACATTTTGTGTCTTTCGGTCCTAAACTTGAGATAAGGAATAAAAGAAGGTTTTCTTTTTCCTTCTCTTCCCAAATATTTTAACAATGATTACATATGAGGGAAGATTCAGTTTGGTTAACTGTCGTTCCTCAAGTTATATAAATATTAAGGGTTTAAACCCAAAATCAATGCCTGTCTACCCTACTTCACTGTTCATACTTTTTGCATCTCTGTGACCAAAATTAGAAATGCAAATATAATACTTATAAAATTATTGTAAAATTCATATACAGTATCATATAATACCTTTACATCCAGCATCAATACCAATTTTATTCCTATACTACTTGCCTTCTATAGTCAATATAGAGTGGGCTATATACATATACAGTATTTCATGAATCAATAATTGAATGAGAAACTAAGTGCTTGCTATTTCATGGATGGCTGTTCTTATTCTGTTGGCAAATGAAAGCTATTAATTATTTTGAACAAACCTAGTTTATTTCAATTTTACAAAAAAAAGCATTGTACAAGCCTCATTTTACCCATTTAGCTTCCAATTCATTAAGTTCTTCTATGCCAAATTATCCTAAGTTTTCCTCGGAATCCTGTACCACAGGGCAGACTCCCTATTACTTATCAAACCACTGTACTTTATGTGATAGATGATAGAGTCTCATTGAACACAAACTCACCTGCAGAGTGAAGCAAAAATATCTCAACCAACTTGCAGTTTCCTAAAAGAGTGAATAAGATGCTTCTTATCATGAGTCACTTAGGTTTTGACTGACTTGTTATATCATATTATCACATTATTGCATATTTGACTTTTTTTTTTCTTTTTTGAGACAGAATCTCACTCTGTCGCCAGGCCCCAAGCTGGAGTGCAGTGGCACAATATCAGCTCACTGCAACCTCTGTCTCCCGGGTTCAAGCAATTCTCCTGCCTCAGCCTCCCAAATAGCGGGGAATACATGGAACATGCCACCATGCCCAGCTAATTTTTGTATTTTTAGTAGAGACAGGGTTTCACCATGTTAGCCAAGATGGTCTCAATCTCTTGACCTCATGGTCCGCCCGCCTCAGCCTCCCAAAGTGCTGGGATAACAGGCTTGAACCCCCGCCCCCAGCCACATATTTGACTTTCATAAATTAGTCCTAATCTTAAGAAGCCATTAACTAGAGCTATCTAAGTAACTGGAAGAAAATGCCTTCTGTAGGGAGGCTGCACGAATCCATTCCTCTCTGTGGCTCTAATGTTCCTAAATGTTATGTAATACAGACTGACCAACCCCTGTGTGGGATGGGAAAGAGAGAGAGAGGCTGGTTACCTGTGGCAGCAGTTCTCCACTTTCCCGTGGAGAAATGCATGATGGATGGTGCTTACCTGAGTAGCACACTCCTGCGAGGGTCCCTATGAATTCTTGGCAAGCAAGCTGTAACACTATCAGTCCTTTCACTTTAACTCTAGAGATAACATATTGTAATGGATGTAAAAGTGAGTGTGACACTTTTACAGAGATATGATTGAATCCACTTTAAATATATATAAAGTAACTCTTTGTGAGCATTTACATTTTAATATTGATCTACCTACTAGCCAATCTATAGCCAATCCTGAACTATCTCAGATTATATTAGAGAATGGTCTCCTCCAAACCTTATTCCTCACTTACTCCTCTCTTACTCCACTTATTCTATACAAGCTTGTTATCTTCTACATCAAGAATTGAAATTATTGTAGTCCATGATAAATTGCACACTATTATAGCTGGCATACCACACACTCAATAATTTTCAATTCCTTCCTCCTCCCTGTCCTCTTATTCTGTTCTTCAGTGCTCTTCTATGGAAAATGACCTTATAATTTTCACTCATGTATATTTGATATGCAAAACACTATTTTGACCCCTGCAACTGCTTTTTTTTTTGTTTGATCTCATAACTCATTAGATTTTATAAAGAAAAAAAATGTGGAAATGCCATTAACCATTCTGTCAACTTCTTTTTCTTGTTGCACAATATGCCTCTTAATGATCTATTTCTTCCCAATATCATAATGTTACAGGCACATATAGTTATTAAAACTGACTCATTTCAACTACCATGACTGACTTAGTTCTGTCCATTGTAACATTGTTTTTCTCCAGTGTTACTAAAGCTCCTCTTTCCCCAGCTGTATATTGGACCTGTGCTTCTAGCCAAGGGCTTGGAATGGAGAAGGGCTAGGTAAATCTCATTTATTTTCCTACCTCTTATAAGTTCACCCTCCTTTTTGTGTTATTCATGTAGTATAAAAAATAAGAGGGAAGATGAGAAGAAAATACATTTACCTAATGGAAGGTAAACTGTCTCCTTTCACAGTAGTAATTGATATTCACTTCTGTGGCTGTTGTTTGTACTTTGAGGTCTGTTTATACCACACAAACTAACTGGCTATCTTTGTCTGTACTCAGGAAGTGCTCAGCTACTCAATCCTCCATGGAGATTTATTTGTTGGCTCTTTTGGATGACTCTCTGGTGGTCTCTCCCTTGTCAGTCCCTTGGCATGAAATACCTGGCTGGGACTCAGCTTCTTCCTCTCTAATTCTCCTTAGCCTTGATTCCAGGTAGTGATTTTTCAAACCTCTTGTTTCAGTCTCCTAATCCAAAAGATGCCCTTCCCTGGGGGTAGAGGGAGGAGTGCGGTGCAAACTCTACCTAGCTCAGGATCTAGTTAACTTATGCCAAATGGTGAAAAAGTAGGTTGCTTCTTTAAAACTCTCTTCTTAAGTAGGCTATGTCTTTCTCATGCTCTTCTCTCTGATGCAGACATGCCTGGGTATGTTCACAAACTCTGTGGCTTTAATGGACATTACAGTGGTCAATAAAATATTAGTCTTTCTTACTTGTAAGACTTATCTCACTTTGCCTATTTGTCTCTTAAAGGTCTCCATTTCTTAGCTTTAGAGAGGGGAAACAGATTGTCTTTCTTGGGTTGCACTTCTCCTTTGAAGGCTTTTTTTTTCTCTCCCTTTCCCTGTCTCTTTACTATCCTTAGAATAGGCCAGAAACCCAGTTTGATGTTTTTAGCATGTGGCAAACCTGGAAGTTCTAGCAAAGAATCACACTTTTCCCAAACACTGATTTGATTGTTTAATAATTAGCTTCTCAATAGAAAAACATCTCACTTGTGGTAGACTATATCATTATTCAGCAAATATTTTCCTTTTCCCCTTCCACGGAATTGAGATTCTCATCCTCACCCCAACAATCTTGAGCTTGGTCATGTTAGTTTGTTTGGCCATTGTATAAGTCTGTTCTCACACTGCTAATAAGGCATACCCAAGACAGAGTAATTGATAAAGGAAAATGTTCCACATGTTTAGGGAGACCTCATAATCATGGGAGAAGGCAAAGAAGCAGCAAAGTCATCTTATATGGGAGCAGGTAAGAAAATGTGTGCAGGGAAACTCCCCTTTATAAAACCATCAGATCTAGTGAGACTTATTCACTATCAGGAGAACAGCGTAGAAAAGACCCACCCCCAGGATTCAATTGACTCTCATCAGGTCCCTCCCATGAATTATAGAAGGAATCATAGTAGGAATTATAGAAGCTACAATTCAAGATGAGATTTGGGTGGGGACACAGCCTAACCACATCAGCCATTAAATGTGAACAGATATGATTTAACAGTGTTTTAAATGCACTTGTGTTGTTTGACTTCTACTTTGTCATGACCATGAGAAGACTGTGTACCAGGTAGCTGCTGTTCTTTCAGGCTTGGTTTCAAAATGGACAACACAAAGAACAGACTTGAATGAAAGCTTAAGCAAGCCACTGCTGACATTGACCACGGGGTGAGGAATGACTGTTGTTTTATGCTTCTAAGATTTTGGGATAGTTTTCTAGCATAATAGAGCGAATTAATACATCAAGTTGAATCTCTATACTCTTCTATTATCTCAGTGCCTTACTTCAAACTGGTTATGCAAGGAGGTTTGCCTTTTTGGATTTGTGATCTGTTCAGTCACACATGACTTGGCATTTGGTTTAATTCTCTGATGTCACTGTCTTAATATTTTTTTAAATAAAATGGCCCCATTTATTTTAATTTTCACAAGATCCTATTACATTTCATAGGCAGTCCTCTACCTAGTTTAGATATTTCAAAGGGAATTTGGCAGAAATCAAATAGCAGTCTTCAACTAGCAGCACAATAACTCAGATGTATGCTCTATTATATAGCAGGTACATGCATGAGTGCATACACATGCACATCTGACACTGACTTTGCTGGCATGATTCTCAAACAATGTGACTTGGTAGCTGTTGAATCTTGAAAATGTTGCTTATATTCTCTTAGCTAAAGTTGTTAAATGGTTTGCATAACAATATGTTGTAGAGATGTCAGAGTTAAATGATTTATTTAGCAGCAGTAAAGGATCTAAAACTTTGCATTATATTAGGTGATCAGTTAATTTTCTTGTCCTATTCTTTCTATACAATATTTTAACTGAAAGAAAGCTCTTGAAAACCATTATCATGTAACCTGAATGAATCAACATATTAAAAAAAAGGTGGCAAAATGGGGTAAAATAACAGTTGGAGAGCAAAAATGCATTAGCTTCTGCTATTCAGATGTGAACAAGTTGGGAAGACATGAGGTGACATGACTACCCAACTTTTTGTTTTGTTTTTTCTAAATCTTCCTAACTTTTTAGTGAAAAATGACATTCTAATTTTCTTTGAGGGGGCAACCCTCTTAGTCATCAGGACATTGACTATTTTTGCTGTTGTTTTTGTATTTTTGTGTATCTATTTTTGCCAGGAGTGAGGTTTGAATTATCACACTCCATGGATAAAGAGCACTTTGTGTTAGAGTAACTCAGATAAAAATGCCAAAGATTCAGCCTAACAGCCAGAGCGATCCATTTTTTTGGAAAGCAGCTAAAATCAAAAGCATGAGGTTTTGTCTTAGTATTTGTTCACTATTGCATAGTAGTCAAAATAATGGACTAGAAAGCACTTAAAACTTTTCAGCAGAATTACTCCTGTAACATTATAGTAGGTTCAGAAGATAATCTATAAAAATATGTATAATGGAAATTTCTCCCAATCTACTCTCTAAGGAGCATGTTTACAAAAAAGCAAAACAAAACAAAAATCATCTTTTAGGGGAGTAAGCAATAAATTCAGGTTGTTTCATCCACTTTTACCAGTGATTGAGAAAAGTGAGTGCACAAAAATGCCTTTTGCTTTTCTCAGTATTCAGCTGGGCCATTTAGTTTATTTAAGAGCTGCTCAGATCATTGTGAATGAGAGAGGATTTTCATACCCTTTCTGCTGCAAGTACCATTAAAGATTGCTGAAAAGTTGGGGACTGGTGAAAATCTTGTTTAGAGCTCTATTCATCTTACAATTATCTCCTCTGAGATATGAGCACCAACTGAGCAAAATGATTGAAGTTCAACACTTGAGGATTGAGTACTGAGCTAAGAGACAAAGAAAAGGGTCTTCAGAGATACACGTAGTTCATCTACATATAACACATTTAGAGGCATCTGTTTCTGACTTTTGGATTAATTCAACTGACAGATAGTTGCTTAATGGCAGGCACTATATTAAGTACCATTGCTATGTGGTAAGCAAAACTGGGTCCCTGCATTATGGGGCTTAATCCTGTAGTTGCTTTTGAAAGAAAAAAGAGGGGAATACTTATCCTGGAATGAGAGAAGAAAAGGTGGTCATCAGTTCTCAGCTAGTGGAGAAAACATTTACTCAGCTTCTACTATAAATAAACTGTTTGCAACATTATAGTTTACATTTTACAACGTATATGCATATATATTTGAACATGATCTTCTGTGAATCTCTTTCAATTGCCTTGAGAGATGAGAAAATCAAGGCTGGCTATGCAATAAATAAAAAGCTGTTACTGGAAGGAAAATCAAATTTACCCTTTTAGGTAACAGGAATCAAGAGAAAGGGTGGAAGCTACACAGAAATGGAAAGGGCTGCCTTAAAATAAATGCATCGTTATATTCAAAATAACTAAGATACAGAAACAACCCGTGTCTGTCAGCAGATGACTGTATAAAGAAAACACACAATACACACACACACACGCACACACACACACACACACACACACAGAGAGAGAGAGAGAGAGAGAGAGAGAGAGAGAGAGAGAGATGAATATTATTCAGCTATTTAAGAAAAAGAAGGAAATCCTGCCACTTGCAATAACATTGATGTATGTAAAGAGCTTCGTGATAAGCAAAATAAGCCAGAGAGAGAAAGGGAAATACTGTATGGTGTCCCTTATATGTAAAAACTTTAAAAATATTTTTAAAAGTCACACTCATCGAAACACAGTAGAATGGGGTTAGAAAGGTTTAGGGGACTGGGAAAATTGAGAGAGATTGGCCAAAGGACACAAATTTTCAGTTACAAGATGAATAAATTCTGAGGATCCAATGTACAGCATGGCGACTATAATATTAATACTGTATTGTATACTTGCAATTTGTCAAGAGAGTAGATCTTAGGTTGTCTCATTTTTAAAAAAGTAACTATATGGGATGATGGATATCCTAGCTAGATTGATTGTGGTAATCATTTTGTGATTAATCAAATCATTGGATTGTACACTTAAATATACACTATTTTATTAATCAACTATATCAGTAAAGCTGGGGAAAAAAAAACATGAGAGAAGAGCAGGACCTAGGATAAGACTTGTGGTAAAAAAATTCAAGGATCTTCCAAAAGGGTACACAGTACAGCAATTTAAAACATGAAAATATGTGTTTGATCTCACCATTAGGCAATATATCCATGTTAAAAAACCTGCACATGTATACCCCCAAATCTAAAATAAAATGACCAACAAAAAGAAAAAAGAAAATGAGGATTTAATATCCCAGCATAAGAGGGAGCTAGTCAGTGGTTAATAACCATTCCATTTAGAAAGACACCTCAAAATATATGTATCTTTTGAGCTTCTGCATATACACCCGGCCATGGGCACTGGGAACAGAGCTGGCAAGTGGTGCAATGAACCTAGAATTAATGGTAAAAAATAACTAATGGTAGGCATAAGTTTGATAAGTCATTTAACCCTAGGTTTCTTTGTGCTCAAAATGAAAATACTAGAAAATATAATTTCGAAGTGTTTTCTCCCTGATTCAAATCTCTAAAATCATGAAATTTTCTAATAAATCCTTTATACTGGTTAAGGAGATGAGTAAGTAGTGATGACCGGGACAATATTGTTGGTCGTTTAGTTCTAAAAAATATTGGTTTATATTTTAAATTTTTATTAAGATGGGTATGAAAGCTGAAAAACGACCAGACTCAAAATGTATTAAATTTATTAAATAAATTTCAATGTCACTTTATATCCAAATATAGATAAGACTGTTATAGTAGGTAGCTGTCAGGCATGAGCAGGGGAGACAGCTCCCTCCCATCCCTCCACTAGGAATGTCAGGTGGCCATCAGGTGGTCAGGCAGTTGACAAACTGTCTCTCTAAAATAAGAATTGGTCGCAGCTGGTGCCAGGGAAAGGCCGCCTTTCAATAGATAGAAACACCTGAAACTGGCAATCAGCAGCTTCCCGAGAAGACCTCAGCAATTGGGCGAGCGGGCTCAGGCATGCACACTAAGAGGCAAAACGGCGGAGTTTAACTGGTATGCGACCTCCTAGGGACGTTTGGCTGGTAAGGGAAGAACACCTGAAGTGAGCATGCGTACAACTCCAGTAAACACTGCATATGTTCACCTTCCCTGTGCCTGCAGGCCTCCACCCAGGCGGACAGCCCGCCCCAAGGAAGAGTCAGCGCAGAAGGAATGCAAGACCCCGGAAGTAAGCCAGTGTATAAGACCCCAAGTCAAAAGGTCAAAACGCACGCTTCTCTTTCAAGTCGCTCACCTGGCCCTTTTCCAGATGTACTTTCCTCTTTAGTTCCTGATTTAAAGCTTTTTATTAAACTTTCACTCCTTGCCTCAGTCTCTCCTGCTGCCTTATGACCCTCAGTCAAATTATTTCTTCCTAGGAGGCAAGAATTGAGGTTGCCTCAGAATTGTATGGATTCGCCGATAACATACTTTGGTGCTGTGTCTTGAATACGTTCTGCCGCTCACAGGAAAGAGAAAATACTTCCTACTTACCAGCTCCTTTCCCAGAGCTGAGTTCAGCCTCCTCCTGAGTAGTCAGTGAAGGCTGACTCTAACTTGAGCCTTGCACCACTAAAGTCTGATTTTCTTTACTCTGATATTTTCCTCTAAAACATGTGTTGTGGTTGTTAGATAATTTGTAGCTTGCTGTAGATATTAACATTGCTTGTCTCTGGTAGCTGACTAATGTGCTTATTTTAGGTAGCTCATTCCTTTGATGGTAAAGATTATGTGCTGAGAGATATTGAGTGCCAATTTAGTAGCGAGACATTGCTTATGCTAATTCCTATGTCTGGGCATTTAATTTGGTACATTTACATTTGCGCAACATGACTTGGGTTTTCTTTCGTGGTGCAAGGGGAAATATATTAATATAGAGTTTTGACTATTATTAACGGTTATAGGAGCTAGAATCTAATAATAATAATAATAGTAACCACTACCATTCATCAAGTGCTTATTATGTGCTGGGGGTTATTCTCAGTTTGTGTTTGTGTGTGTGTGTGTGTGAGAGAGAGATTCTTGTATAGATTTTCTCATATATTACTTTCAGTCACTCTGATGTTAAATAGATTACAAGTCCCAGGTTAGAGATGAGAAAACCCAGGCCAGGAGCTGTGGCTCACACCTGTAATCCTAGCTCTTTGGGAGGTTGAGGCAGGTGGATCACTTGAGGTCAGGACTTTGAGACCAGCCTGACTAACATGCTGAAACCCTGTCTCTACTAAAAACACAAAAAAATTAACTGGCTATGGTGGGAGTTGCTTGTAATCTCAGCTACTTGGGAGGCTGAGGCAAGAGAATTTCTTGAACTTGGGAGGCAAAGGTTTCAGGGAGCCGAGATCGCACCACTGCACTTCAGCCTGGGTGACAGAGAAACTCTGTCTCCAAAAAAATAAATAAATAAATAGAGAGAGAGAGATGAGAAAACCCAAACATTTGATCTCACATTTCAATCTAAGTTGTTCTATTCTGTGATTCCAAAGGACTGTTTCTCCTTTGCGTGTCCCCTTCTCCTCCTCTTTCTCTTATTCTTCATTTCTCCTCTCCCCACCCACACCCATTCTCTTTTCACCTCTCATCTTCCCTTTCATCCTTTCCTTTTTTCCTCCGTTCCACCCTCACTTCATAATTAAGGTAAACAAAAACAATACGTAATGGCATAGGACAGTTATGGTAAAATAATTAAAAGTGAAAGGAATTAAAAATTGAAAGGAATTCAATAACCCATTTAAGTGCTTTCAACTTTCAGTGTATGTAGTGTTGAAGAGACCACACAAGTGCCTGTCTCTCTCTTTATCTTTCTTCTTTTCTCTCTTTCTCTCTCTTTACTGCTGGCTTTGTCTTTGGGAGTATCCTCATTGCCTTATATGGGCATCACCTAACACGTCATTGTATAATGCCTCTCACACAAAGCAGAAGATCAATTAACTGTAATGCTAGAACTCTGAAGTATTGACTGAAGATGAGTGGGTGCATTTTGGATACAGAACACAACCAGAGAGTCCAATTTAGCAGAGTTTCAAGAACAACATTGATTAATTTCCAACCACTGTCATATCTGTGTCAGAATTTCTCTTTGTACAGGTGCTTTATAGGAAACAGATGGTTCTTATCTGTAGATTCCACAAGTAGACCCCGTAGTAAAGATCTCCATCTTGTTTCTAAAGTTGTAAAAACAAAGAATCTGATCTGGATATATGGTTTGCTCAGGACCAACCTTATGCTAATCAGAATATTAGCCACCCATACCAAAAAAATCTCCTCTATTTGTCCCCCTCTTCCCCCTTTACCACTCCAACTAAAATCCTGCCATCTGATAAGATTGTTTGCCCAAAAATGTCAAGGGATTGGTCTTTCTTCAAATGCAAATATGCCAGACAAGAATGTCATTAAAAGCTGAAAATTAATGTCTCAGGTCCAGGCAAGCTGGCAGTTAACTGAAAGCCATTCTAATACAAGGCAATGGGAGCCAGCAGGCGGACACACCACGCTGCTGCTAAGAATAGGAGCTGCAAATGGGGAGCAGAGCACTGCAGATGAGACAGAAAAAGCAGTGAAACCACAAACTTCACAGTTACCCGTAGCAGGCTCCCTGTTCAGGGTTAACTTTAAATTGGGTTTGTCTTTGCTTTTAAATACAGTTCTTAAAATATTCATGCCAGACTTAGAAAAGAAAAGAAGGATCAATTTGTTTCTAGGATTTAAGACTGAAGCACTAAAAAGTAGGTCATTTTACCTGATAGCATTGCAAAGATTATATGATCATTATTATGCTGCAAGAAGTACTGCAATAGATAGGAGTGTAGACTTCGGAGTCAAATGCTTAACTTTAAAATCGAGTGCTGTGATTTACAGCTGTGCTAATACTGCCCATGACTTAATGTCTCCTGACTTACTTTCTCCATCTGCAAAATGGGAGCAGTAATAGAATCTCAACTGTGGAGATTTAAACAAAGATTACTAATGTAAAGTAGCAGATTTAGTGACTGAATAAATATTGATTCTTACTGTTTTTATTAAACATTTGAGTTTAGAAAAAGAGTCGAGGTGAGTTGGCTGAGGTGGATATAAAACACACTAGCCACATTGTGTAATGTGCCCCATTCTGATTTAGCCATCATCTCTTAAAACTAGCTATACCTAACATGTTTTCATTTTTTTCTGAAATTGAATTTTGAATCTTAATTCAAAGAAACTTTTTTTTAATGCAAATATGGTCCTATATGCAGCATCTTCTGCCCTCTTCTGGCTTCTGTAAGAAATTCAAGTGGATGTATAAACGAAATCGTATATTGTTATTTTATTTCTCATTGAACATCACATTATCATTTTTCTAGTTCTCAATAAGAAATATACAACTGTAATATTTTATATGAGATGGGAATTGTCAGAAGTCTTTGAGGTTTTTTTTGTTTTTGAAATAGATACAATTTACTTTTGAAATAGAGATTTTATTCTAGTTTTTTCAATAGTCTTCTTACAGTGACAACTCTTAATATTTTAACTACTAAGTAAATAATTAAACAGGATCGCGTATTATTGCAGAGACTAAAATCCGAGGTTATCGTAATTCCTGAGATAATTGATTAGAGTTTTAAAATAGAACTGGCATGTGAGAACATTTGATTACAGAAAAAGCCTAGAGATAAAGATCCTGTTTCTTTTAGAAATTGTATTGGATTTTCGCTCTTTTTCCCTAACCTTCAAAAAATAAATAAAAGCATAATCTTTCATGATAGGCAATTCAAAATAAGGGCACTGATTCTGGTTTTCAGATACACTTGGTTTGAGCATCAGTTTGCTGTGCTTTCAAAGAGACAGTATTTGAAGTTATCTGCCAGAGATTCCATGGCATGGCAAAAGCATTCCTGTTAGAATGCAACAAAAAAAAACAGAAGTTTGTCTTGGCAAATACAAAGGAGCCAGAAGACAGCTTGCTGGGACCTGGCGGGCAGCAGTCAGCAGAGATCAACTTGCTAGGGGAGGTCTTACACATCTCTGCGCTTCCTGCAGTTGGAAAGGATTAGCCAAATTGGAATGAAAGGGACTTTGGAGGGGAAGCCCAGTTGGCAGGAAGAAAAAAGAGGAGCAAATAACTTAAGATGAAAGCAACAAAGCATTTGTGATGTCAGCTGCAGGTTTTCCATTTACGTCTTAGATTGTACAATGCAGATGTCTTCAATGTGGAAGAGTCATAATTCAAATGATCATTTCTCAACTAATCCTGAGTTATTAATATCTAGAACTTATATTGTTCCTAGATTACCCTACTCACAAAAGATTAAATGCTTTTACAGAAAGAAACCTGTGTAGTCATTGAAACACATTACTATGAATAAGAATGTCTGTGCAAATAGCCTATTTGGTTTGGACAAGGGAGAATTATGGGAACATTGCCTTTACCAAATATTAAAATATATCAAAAGGGCACAATGCTTAAAAGTGTTATACTGATTCCAAAATCTATAGACAGCATAATAAAATAAGACATTAGGTTGATAAACAAATGCTAGCCTCTAATGAATATAAGTTCAGGAGGAAAAAGTACTATTTAGTGATTGTGATTAGCATAATTGTTTAAATATCTGGGAGAAAACATAGTAGTCTCCTTTAATCCTTGTGGGTAGGCTCCAAAGTCCCCGTGAAACCGCAGATAGCACTGAAACTTGTATACACTGTTGTTTTTTTTCTATCTGATAATGTAGATGGCTACTAAGTGACTAATGTAGCAGATACAGTATGGATACAGCTGAACAAAAGGATGATTCCCGCCCCAGGAGGGATGGAGCAGGATGGTGTGAGGTTTCCTCACACTACTCAGAAAGGTATGCAATTTAAAACTTACGAATTGTTTATTTCTGTTTTTTTTTTCATTTAATGTTTTCACACCATGGTTGGCCATGGATAATCATGAATATAAAACCATGAAAAGTGAAACTGCAGATAACCAGAGACTGCTGCATAAATTTTAACTGTCATCACTTACCAAAATACATTCCAGGAAGGTCACAGAGTTAAATTTATTTTAAAAATAAAATAATGAACGGACAGCTAAGTGTATATTGCAATATGTGTATGATGGCTTCTTTTTTTCTGCCTCTCAAGTGACATCTTTAATGAAAATGTATTGGCAAAGGGATGTAATTGTACCATTCCAAGTTTTAATTACAAGACACAAAAATCTTTCCAGCTGTTTTATGTAGAAAGGAAATTCACTAAAGGATATCTGTTCAAATAATTTCTAAAACAGTCAGATAATTATGATTTATCATGCAGAAAAATGCCCAATCCCTACTTTGTCATTAGTGCAGGTATAATTGCGCCATTCTTGAGCACAAGACTAGAAGGTTCTTAGATTTTGAGAGTGGACCCTACCATGAAGCTAATACCACTGATACTCGTGAAAGCTCTGTGCTTCTTGGCTAGGCTATACCAAGAAAAGGATTCCACATGAGGTTTCTTTCTTTGTGTCATCCATTTCCAAACTGAACACTGAAGCAGCTGGCATATACATTTATTATTGATGAAGTCTGCATCACCTAGGCCATGTCCTAACTGTTAAAGAGGCTGGAAAATTGAGACTGCTTTTACCTTGAGGTGGCAATACTCATGGTACAAGAATTTCCTCAACTATAGTTGAGGTGTATAAAAGATGATGTGTGACAATAAATATGACATACATATTCTACATGATCATGGTAAAAATAATAGATTTAAAAGCTTCATACATAATATGAGTCCTAATTGTTCAAAGAAAATTACAAATGCATAGAGATTTTGTTTTAAAATACTCTAAAGAATAAAACCCAAAATGATAGTATTGAATTTGGGAGAAGCTAGCAGGTAGAATTTGGTTTATTTTTTTATATTACATTTATACCTGTGTGTTTTCTGACTTCTCTGAAGTGCATACATATGATATATATGTTACATATGTCATATATGTAACATATAAACATGTATATATGATATTAAAATGTTATATATGTAACATATGTATATATCATATGTATAACATTTTTTAAAAGAGTAATAAACAGAACTTGACGCCCTCAAACTTATTGTACAGCTAGTGTAGTACACTATCTGACTTAGAATTGAAAGGTGGAATTGAAGATTTAAAATTCTAATTTTTCGTGCCGGGCGCGGTAGCTCAAGCCTGTAATCCCAGCACTTTGGGAGGCTGAGGTGGGTGGATCACGAGGTCAAGAGATCGAGACCATCCTGGTCAACATGGTGAAACCCCATCTTTACTAAAAATACAAAAAAATTAGCGGGCATGGTGGCGTGTGCCTGTAATTCCAGCTACTGAGGAGGCTGAGGCAGGAGAATTGCCTGAACCCAGGAGGCAGAGGTTGTGGTGAGCTGAAATCGCGCCATTGCACTCCAGCCTGGGTAACAAGAGCAAAACTCTGCCTCGAAAAAAAAAAATTCTAATTTTTCTCTTTTCATTAAAAATGAGCATAAGCTACAACCTCAAAGCTTACAAAGTGGCCCACACAGGTCATCTATGTAGAAGATAGTGAAACCAGGCCAGGAATCCATATTTACTGTATTTTAAAACCAGTAATGTTTATTTCATCTTGAGTATTTGTGTATTACCTATGACAATTGGACAACATGACACAGGCAGTTTTTGTTTTCTTTTATTTTTGAGACAGGGTCTCATTCTATTGCCCAGGCTGGAGTGCACCAGTGCGATCATGGCTCACCCCAGCCTCAACCTCCCAGGCTCAGGTGATCCACATGCCTTAACCTCCCAAGTAGCTGAAACTACCAGCATGTACCAGCATATACCACCATACCTGGCTCAATTTTTTTTTTTTTTTTTTAGAGATGAGGTTTTTGTCATTCTGCCCAGGCTGGTCTCAAACTCCTGGGTTCAACCAATCCACCTGCCTCAGCCTTTCAAAGTGCCAGGATTATAGACATGAGCCACCGCACCCAGCCTGGCAATTTGTTTTATGCTTTATGGTTAATGGATGTTTATCACCCTTATTATATGATAATTTTCAAGTACTTTGTGATTTCTCATAGCGAATTCTTATCATGTAGAAAAGGGAATGTGATGCCAGCCAGCCCAGTCTTTTTGTCTTGTCAGTAAGAACCACATTTGATTCTTTTTCCCAGTTGTGTGATGTGGACCCTCAACTCTAATGCTCATGTTGAAAGCTGTTTGACACATTTTTACCAAAAGATTCATGAGGATAAGTACTGCTACCAATTGGGATGCTTACTGTCTGGAACGATGGAGTTAATTTACTGTGAAAATTGCTTAGGAATACCATCTCTTTTGTGTTCCAAAACATAGAAAAAATATCATATCTTGAAGAGAGAAATCCTTTCATAAAGGACAGTGTTTGGGGGAGTTCCGGAGAGATGAACGAGATATAGCCACCCTCTTCTGTGTAACAGAAGCTTCCTAGCAGCTGAGACCAGAGAAACTTTACTCTTTCCAGGTATAGCCCAATTTATAAAGTGTAGTATGGGCCTCAGTGAAAGCTGGTTCAATCATGACATAGATGAAAGTTATCTTTAGGTTTTACCTGTATAATATTCATGGCCTCTTATCTAATGCTTGCTATTTGCCAGGCATTATGTCATATACTTTACATATCTTACTTCTGTCTTGAATGCTCTGTGGAGAAAAATTTAGAGATTGACTAACAGCTTACAGTGTGTCTTCCCAGTTCGCAATGATTCCCCATCTGGAAAGTTCATTCCTGCCTGATATATAATTCTCCCAGTATTCACTTTTATACTAGTGAGCCTGTCCTCTGGTCACTGCAAGTTGGGCCGGGATGGATAACTTACTAAACCTGGGAGTTTTAGGATTTCCTCTCCTGTAAATTTAGAAATGAACATAAGACTCAGAAGCTGCTAGTAATTCTTTGGAAGTGACTGGACGAGTCATATGCAAACTCCAGAACTCTGAATCTCTAGAAAAAGAAAGTGGATTATGAAGCAGGTGCAGAGAAAGAGGAAGAGAGATCACAGATAGAGTCTTGACATTTATTCCTGGTATGTGTCTTATGTAAAACATAGCTTCAAAGTCCTGAATTCTAACTCTATCCTCTTTTTATTTAAACTAGCTAGAATGGTTTTCTCAAAGTTAGGATCAAGAATCTTGGCTAATACAGGGTATGAGTAAAACATATATATTCATATCTGCATCCATAGAAACGTTATCTATTATCCAAAAAACAAATTCAAATGTGTGTTATCATCCTTATTTTGTAGATGAGGAAACAGGTTCAGCGAGTGAAAGCAATTTTCTCAAAACAATCTACTTAGAATTATTTCAAGCTGTTATTTAATCTGAGTCTGTATATCATGCCATATCAAGGTTTACTCATTTTTAGCATGAGTATAAAGAGATGCTCCTAAGCCACAGGCACTGTGTTTCTATGGTTTCACCAGGGTTACTGAGTAGTTGTATGTATTTACAGTGTTGCATTCATAGATGTCTACATATACTACCAAAATGGGAGACTCAGTTAAAGGTTAAGAAAAAAAATCTCTTGAGACTCATTATGTATAAACTATGCTCTCAGTAAACATAAAATTAAGAAGAAACCAGCTTTCATAAGACACAGGAGGTGTCAGAGGCTTTCGGTATTGCTAAAATCTGGGATTAGTATTAGTAAAATCTGCCAATAATAAGCGCTTACCAAGCTACATGTATGTTTTAACTGAAATAGTTGGCACCTGGTATGATTTGTCTCTGGTCTTCCGATGGAACATGGCTAGACTTGTTTGTAGACTGGTATGAGCACCTCATTTAAGAGGTTTTCCTTTTTTATTAATGATTGCTTTCATTTCATATGTTATACAAAGAGATATATTTGAGACCATACCCAGGCACAGTTTTATTTAGCATCTTGAAGAACATATGATCAGTCGATGGCCCAATAATGTCTCAAATTTCCTTTAAACCCAGAAAGGTCATGTAATTTGTTCAAAGTCACTGAGCTAATTAGTTGCAGAGATGAGGTTTTCTAGCTAGAATACACAGCCAACAAAAATCATTTAAGATAATTTAGTTTATTTATTTTTATTTCTTCAAATAACAATACACATCAATTAGATTCATATCAGAACCCACTTTGCATTCTGTCCCCACAATCTGTCTTTCCTTGAATTAGCGAAATGTAAAATGGGAAAATTACAGGTTTTATAGTTGGCATCTATAGTGCATAGGGTACAGCATAAAAGCCCCTATATTAATTACACACATTTCGGCTTATTATATAATTCTGCCCTTTTGCTTTAGAACTTGAAATTGCCTTAAATGCAGAGAATTTATTAAAAAATACATAATCGCTGTCATTTTTAGATGTAATTATATGCTCAAAAACGGAATGAGTGATATGTCATACCACCTTCGTTTCTATAAGAATTTATTCTTGCTATCTTTTGTAACACACAAAGTGGGCAAATAAAATGTAAATAATATGGCTAGTTACTCTGAGGCCTGTGAATGTCCAAGAGAGTGTGTGGGCATTATCACAAATTACCTCAAAGATAATTACAGCTAACACACGTAGAATAGTTAACACGGCACTGTTTTGAGTGCTTCACATTCATCACCCCAGTCTTCACAATCACCTGTGAGGTAGGGGTTATTAGTATCCTCTTTAACAGATGAGGAAAATTAGGCAGAGAGATTATCACTCCATCTGGTCTCAGCATTTCTTAACCACTTTTTAATTTTTTTTTATTTTATGAGACAGGGTCTCACTCTGTCGCTCAGGCTGGTGTACAGTGGCGAGATCTCAGCTCACTGCAACCTCCACCTCCTGTGCTCAAGTTACCTATGCGCCTCAGCCTCCTGAGTAGCTGGGGCTACAGGTGCACATCACCACACCAGCTAATTTTTGTATTTTTAGTAGATGCGGGGTTTCACCATGTTGGCCAGGCTGGTCTCAAACTCCTGACTCAAGTAATCTACCTGTCTCAGCCTCCCAAAGTGCTGGGATCACAAGGATGGGCCACCATACTAGCCTCTCAACCACTTTCTAAGCAGGAAGATAGTTCTGTCCCGTGTGTGTGTGTGTGTGTGTGTTTAAATGCAGCCCATGTATATGTTAGTGGTCAACTTTCTAACACTTAAATGGTTACATAGTTTTATCTGACCTGGATACAGCTGTGTTTGGCTTGGATCCTTTTCTTCTTTTTGCTTTCTTAAGGCTTATAAGAAATTCATCTTCATTTTATTCTCCTAATATGCTTTCATTGTACCATCATCCATGTTCTGCTGACAAATTTTACTCTTTTTTAAAATTTTAGATTTTGGGGGCACATGTCCATGTTTGTTACATGGGTATATTGCATAATGGTGGGAATTGGGCTTCTAACATATCCATGTACTACTACCATGCTGTTTTAATTTCCACAGCCTTACAATTCATCACTCAAATATTGAATGGTGTACCCAATAGGTAATTTTTCAAACCTTGGCCCTCTCCATTTTGGAGTCCCCAGAGTTTATTATTTCCATCTTTATGTATGTTTACACCCATTATTTAGCTACCATTTATAAGTGAGAACATGCCATATTTGATTTTCTGATTCTGAGCTAATTCATTTAGGGTAATGGCCTCCAGCCTCAACCATATTGTTGTAAGTGACATGGTTTTATTCCTTTTATGGCTAAAGAGTATTTGCTGTGTATATATACCAATCAACCATTGGTGGTCATTTAGATTGGTTCCATGACTTTGCTATTGTGAACAGGGCTGCAATAAACATATGAGCGCATATGTCTTTTTTAATATAATGATTTATTGGTAATTGTTTTTTAATATAATGATTTACTGTTCTTTGATGTGGATACCCAGTGGTGGGATTGCTGGGTCAAATGGTAGTTTCATTTTTAGCTCTTTGAGAAATCTCCATACTGTTTTACATACAGGTTGTACTTATCTACATTCCCACCAACAGTATGTAAGCGTTCTCTTTTCTCTGAATACACACGGACATCTGTTGTTTTTGACTTTTTAATAATAGCCATTCTGACTGGCTACATCTCTGTGCAGTGCTAATTTGCAGTTATCTGATGATTAGTGATGCTGAGCATTTTTTTATGTTTGTTGGATGCTTTTTTATCTTCTTTTGAGAAATAGTTGTTCATGCCTTTTGCCCAGTTTGTAATGGGATTGTTCATTATTTTTTTTTCCTGTTGAGTTCCTTGCATATTATGGACATTATTCTTTGTTGGTGGCATAATTTGCAATTTTTTCCCATTCTATGGGTTGCCTGTTGATTATTTCTTTTGCTGTGCATAGGTGTTTTAGTTTAATTAAGTTACATTTTTCTATTTTTGTTATTGTTACATTTGCTTCTTGGGTCTTTGCCATAAATTGTTTACCTTTATGTCAGAGGAGTTTTTCCTAGGTTTCCTTCTAGGATTTTTATAGTGTCATGTCTTAAGTTTAGAGCTTTAATTCATCTTCTTTTTTTTCTTTTAAAGATGGGGTTTCATCATGATGGCCAGGCTGGTCTTGAACTCCTAACCTCAGGGGATCCACCCACCTCAGCCTCCCAAAGTGCTAGGATTACAGGCATGAGCCACCACACCCGGCCGAGCTTTAATTCATCTTTAGTTAGTTTTTATAAATGGTGAGAAATAGGGGTCCAGTTTTATTCTTCTACATATGATTTTTTTAGCACTGCTTTTTTTAGCACCAGTTTTTCTAGCACTGCTTACTGAATAGGGTGACTTTTCCCCCATTGTTTATTTTTGTCAACTTTATCAAAGATCAGTTGGTTGTAGATATATGGTTTTATTTCTGGGTTCTCTGAACTGTTCCCCATTGATCTATGTGTCTATTTTTGTAATACTACCATGCTGTTTTAATTTCCATAGCCTTACAATATAATTTGAAGTAAGGAAACATGATGTTTCAGGATTTGTTCTTTTTGCTTAGGAGTAATTTGGCTGTTCAGACATTTTTTATTTTGTTTTGGGTCCCCCAAATTAGCTTTAGGATTGCTTTTTAATTCTGTGAAAAATGACACTGGTAATTTGACAGAAATAGCATTGAATCTATAGATTTATTTGGGCAGTATGGTCATTTTAGTGATATTGATTCTTCTAATCCATAAGCATGGGATGTTTTTCCATTTGTTTGTGCCCTGATGTTTCAAAAAATGATTCAGCTATTCTAACTTAGGGCCTCATTGCCTTCTTGACCTATCCAAAAGGTAATTTTTGCTTATTAAGTTATTTGTCTTTTTGTGATATTTGATACTCTTCACCACCCCTCCTGTTTGAAACTTTTTCTCCCTAAACTTTTAAGATGCCATTTTCCATGGCCCCTTTCTGAACACTTTAACATCATCATGACTATGTTCCCTCTTTTCTTTGTCCATTAAATGATTGAAGTCAGTGGCCTAGATCCTAAAACTGATCCAACATTGAGAAAAAAATTGGGCATATTGAATGATATCAATAAATATTAGTTGAATAGTTTATTCTTATGAAATCTAGCCAATGCCTGTTACTTAGACTATATACCTCACGAACTAGCAAATATGAAATCCAGAACTCAGGTGTAGGAGATTTAGGTCCAGATCTAATGCCATGCTTTCCCTTACTATACTATTGTTTTTTCTCTCATTAAAAAAATCTGAGGATTTATTCTTTACTGGTAAAACATTGGGGCATTGAGCTAAGTGTTCTGCCTGTGGTGATGAAATTCTTGCCTTCATGACAGTTATTATGTAGGTAAGGAGACCAGCTCACTATACTGTGTTTTGTGTCCTCCCCTCTTTACCCTTAATTTCATTTTTCAAATTCATGCCAGAATATTTTTTTGGAAAATGTCTAACACTCATTTGGAATTTTTCAGTGGTTAAACATTAGACATACAATGGCCTTCCATCCTTTGATATTTCATAGAAGGCCCTTTATAATTTGCTCTCTGATTATATATTTATACCCTCAACTCCTCCACTTGCCCACTTGTGTCTTATATTCCAGATGGAGTAGACTCTTTGGTATTCCTGAATAATGGAATGGCTTTGCTCATCTAAGTGTTTTCTATACATATCATCTTGCTGGAATTTGATAGGAAGTTGCTGGGGGGAGCAAGAGATAACACTTCCCTTGCAGTCTTGGGTTCTGAGTTCACTTAGAGATATACATAAAGATAGACAAGTATAATGCAAAATTCAACCTTCACACTGATAATGTGTATATTAAGAGTATGAAGTTTATATGGTTAGGCAAGTGGGTGTCCCTAAATCTCAGAATAGACAGCCTTATGCTGTCTTTCAGTCAAAAACAACACTGAAAAATTGTACTTCACCATGAGGGAAGAAGGACTTTTCTGATAAGCTTTCTGTATGGCCCAGAGAAAGATTATTGACTCTCTGAGAGAAGGAGAGCTATTCATAAGTAGCCAAGATATGAAAACAACCCAAGTTTCTGTCAACAGGTGAATCAATAAAGGAAATGTGGTGTGTGTGTGTGTGTGTGTGTGTGTGTGTATGAATATTATTCAATCTTTAAAAAAGAAAGAAATTCTGCCAGTTGTGACAACATGAAAGAAACTAAAGGACATCATGTTAAGCAATATAAACCAAACACAGAAAGACAAATATAGCATGATCTCATTTATATGAAATAGTTGAACTCATAGTAATAGAGAATGGAATAATGTTTACCAGGTGCTGTGGGTGGAGAAATAGGGAAGATGTTAGTTAAAGGATTCAAAGTTGCAGTTATAAGATAAATAAGTTCTGGACACCTAATGTTCAGAATGACTAGGCTGAGCATGGTGCCTCAAGCCTGTAATCCCAGCACTTTGGGAGGCCGAGGCGGGTGGATCACGAGGTCAAGAGATCAAGACCAACCTGGTCAACATGGTGAAACCCCGTCTCTACTAAAAATACAAAAAATTAGCTGGGCACGGTGGTGTGTGCCAGCAATTCCAGCTACTCAGGAGGCTAAGGCAGGAGAATTGCCTGAACTCAGGAGGCGGAGGTTGTGGTGAGCCGAGATCACGCCATTGCACTCCAGCCTGGGTAACAAGAGCAAAACTCCGTCTCAAAAAAAAAAAAAAAAAAGAATGACAACTATAGTTAGTAATAATATATTGTGCATTTTGCATTTGCTAAGACAGTAGATCCCAAGTGTTCTCACACACAAAATAGCAACTAAGTGAGATGATGGATATGTTAGTTGGCTTAATTGTGGTAATCATTTCACAACATATATTAATAAAAACATCCCATTGTTGTATGACATTAATACATTCAATTTTTATTTGCCAACGCTACCTTCATAAAGTCGGAAAATAGGCTTAAAAATTTTTTCCCTCTTTGATCTAGCAAATCTTCTTGAATACCTAGAAGAATTCTCCTCCTGGATATTGACCTAGGGAAATTGGGGTTGAAGCACAAAGATTAATGCACAAGGCTATCATCCTAATATTATCTCTAATTGTAAGAAAATTGGTTACCCTAAATGTTTCACAATTGAAAGTTAATTAAATAAATTATGGGGCAGTCATTAAAGAAAAAGAGAGAGAGAGAGAGAGAGAGAGGGAGAGTAGCTAGCCCTGTTCTCCTTTCACAATCACTAGTCAGATTAAGCTGCTCATCTTCGCCTATGGGGGAGTTAGTGAGAGAATAGAGAATGCTCAGAAGTACTACGGAAGTAAAGTTCCCTCAAACTCTAAATATTTTTGAATGAGTAATGAATATATGTATCAAATATACAAATATAACCTAGTTCTATCAGGAACTTTTTAATTTCACATCAAAACAAAACACAAAACCTTCACTTTGCCTTATTTTAAGTTGATTAGCTCACATAACTGAAAAGTATGGTGACAGAATTTTCTTTGGGTGTGGTCGAATGAGTCAAGGTACCAAAGCAATGTCAAACTTGGTCTGTCTTCATCTCTGCTTTCCTCTATCCCCATTCCAATCTCAGGCAGGCTGTTTCCTTACTAAGACAGTAAGATTACCGTCAGCATCTGGCAACTTTCCCATAAATGCAGCTCACCAGGTGGAAAGAGGGGTTCATGTTCCCCAAAATTCTAGCAAAAAGGCTGAGGTTGTCATTGGATGGCTTGGGCTTTTGTACTAAAATAATATACTTTTTTTTTTTTTGCTAAGCCTGATTCTGTGTCCCCACTAGAACTGTGGTTAAAGTTAGGGTTAGCTGAAGGACTGAGCAGAAGGAGGAGTGGCTCACCAAAGGGATAGAAGAGTGTTGTTTCAGGAGAAAGAGGATCTATTTGGGACGTGCAGAAACAAAGAAGGTCCACATATGCACTGTTCGATAGGTGCAAGGAGTGATAAAGCAAGGTAGAACAGATTTTGAGTATCAGTGCAGCCAAGTCTAGTTAGAATTATTTTTTCTAGATTATGCTTATTGTTAAATTTTACTTCTCTATGATTCTATTGCAGCCAGCCAGGAGATTGTACTCATTTTTTTGTTAGCCTAGAAATCACTTTCTTGAAATAGGTGAACTGGGAAATCTTTTTGCTATATAGAAAGTATTGTTGCTGTGACAATTGTGATAGTAGAGGCCTTTTGGAAATGAGTCAGGAAATAGAAGAAACAGAAATCCCAGTCTCCTCTGTCAAATGAAACAGGATACAAGCAGCTGTAAATTTTTCTGTTCTAGTTTCCCCTAGAATCACACACACACACACACACACACACACACACACACAGAGAGAGAGAGAGAGAGAGAGAGAGAGAGAGAGAAACACATACACGAACACACAAAAGCAGGCCAAATAATAATCTAACCCAAAAATAACGAAACAAAAAAATACATATGCCAACTTTCATCTAACAGAAATAAAAATACCTAAACAATGTACACTGAATGGTATGTGTCAGATTGTATTGACTCATTTGTGAAAGAAAAATTGCAGTATTACTCATTCTTGTTTTAAAGAACATATTTAGAGGTCTCAGTGATTCGTGATGATCAGCAGAAACAGACCCTTTATGCTCTGTTGTACACTGGCAGGGATGTCTGTGTCAGCTTTGCCAAGGCCCCAGTTGTGTTCATTCCAATATGGACTAATTTTATTTTCCTCCCTCTCTCTCTATTTTCCTCTCTCTCTGTTTTTAATGTTTGAAAAATACAATAGAATTGTCTCCTCAGCATGTGGATATCTGCATGTGTTAGAATTACTTCTATTTTAAACTCACTCTCTTTTTAATTTAAAAGTACATGTCAGAACATGCAGTCTCCTTTCTCTTCACCCTCCTAGAAAATAGGAAATATACAAACTGATCTTGATGGAGGCAAAAAGCCAACTTGTAGAGGAAACAAATAAAGAACAATTAAGCACGCAAACAAATAAAATGACAGAAACACCATTTGAAGGTTTGGGTGATTTGATTTGAGTTGAAATCCTACAGGATTTCATTTGAAGAACTGCAATACAAAAAAATAACAGCAAGGACATAGGGAGAAATACAGACAATCTTTTTGTCTGGATATTAGTAGGCAAGGCATTAACTTTGCCTTGCCTCAGTTTCTCAGAAGTCATTAAAATGAAACTTCTCAATTATGAATATCCATACATAGGCTTACTATATGAGAAATAATAATAAAAACATCTAACACTTACTGAGAGTTCATTTTGTGTGAGATAATATGTTTAGAATATATATAACATATCATGTGTGTGTTTATATAACACGCATAATTTCTATATTTAAAGATATATATATGCCAAAATTAAAAAAAAAACTACCCTCTATGAGGCTGACTTGGACTTGGGTCATTATCCCCTTTTTACAGGTGAGAAGACACGTTGATGTAAGGCACTGTCATAAGTACTGTCTGTGGTACACCATTCAGACCCTTATGCAGGATTAGGTACTGCTACAGTTTGAATGTTTGTCCCCTTTAAAACTCACCTTGAATTTTTTTTGTTTCTTTTTGAGACAAATCTCACTCTGTTGCCCAGGTTGTAGTGCAGTGATGCAATCTTGGCTCACTGTAAACTCCACCTCCCAGGCTCAAGTGATCCTTCCACCTCAGCCCCTGGAGTAGCTGGGACCACAGGCAAACACAACTACACCCAGCTAATTTTTATATTTTTGTTGTAAAGACAGGGTTTTGCCATGTTGCCCAGGTTGGTCTCAAACTCCTGGACTCAAGCAATCCAACCACCTTGGCCTCCCAAATTGCTGGGATTACAGGCATGAGCCCCTGTACCTGGCTTATATTGAAATTTAAACCCCAGTGTAGAAGTACTGACTGAGCATGGGGCTGCTAAGATGTGATTGGATCATGAAGACTCTGCTTTCATGGATGGATTATTCCATTAATTGATTAATGCATTAATGAACTAATGGGTTAATGGATTGTCATTGGAGTGGTATCGGTGGCTTTATTAAAAGTAGAGGAGAGACCTGAGCTAGCATGCTCAGCCTCTTCTCTATGTGGTAACTTAACGCTGTCCTGAGACTCTTCAAAGTCTCCACTAGCAAGAAGGCTCTTAAGAGATGCAGCCTCTTGACCTTTGGCTTCTCAGCAACTATAACCATAAGAAACAATTTACTTATTAAAAAAAAATAAGTTATCCAATTTCAGTTATCCTGCCATAAGAAACAGAAAACAGACTAATACAGAGGTGCCTATTTCTCTAGATGTCTGAAATGTTGGCTCCGAAATCTCACAGCTGAATTCCTCTTGGGGAATTCCTCTGCCAAAGAAAACTTCCTGGTCTCAGGTTACAATTAGTGCCTTTGGACAGTCTCCTTCCACTCACTAGTCTGGAAGAGAGTACAAAAGCCCACCCCTTGCCTCAATCTGGGACATCTCTGAAAGGCTGTCTTAGCTCCAGAATTCCCTGAGGGATTGCTGGGGCTTCGGTTGCAATCACATTGCTGTTCAGCTTCCTTCTCTGGCCAGTCCTATTATTATCATTCCTCATGGGTGTTGATTAACAGCAGTCCTCAGTAAACCTCCTTCATACAATTTTGTCTCATAGTCTATTTCTAGCAACAGCAGCCTAAGGCAGGCATCTAGTCTGATATTACAGTTATTTATCAGAAGCACCTATATTAACAATAGAGTGTTGTTAAAAGTCAGTTAAGTAATAGAGAAAATGTAAAGGCTTTGCATCTTATCCAAATACTTACTACATTTATTATTACACATAGATATTTATATGTAATTCTTCATCAGTTAATCTCTGGCCACATTACCTAAGAGACATATCCATGTAGCATAAAGTCAGTCCTGCCCCAAATGCTGTTGGCTCACAATAAGTAGGACCAGTGATTTTATTGGTCTTTTTTTTTCTTGTGTTATGCAATGCATAATAAGGAAATGTGTGGTCGTCAGTGCCTGAATGCCACTTTCAGTAATAGAAACGCCTTCTGGGGAAATAAGATTGGTGCCAGGACAAGAATATGGAAGAAAGCTTGAAATTATTTCACTTCTATTTCAGAATGGTTTTTAAAAAAAGAAAAAAAAAGGCAGCAGCAAGACCATTTTAAGGGCTGCCACCACAATGAGGCATTTGAATGAAAATACTTCTATAGCTTTCCATAACCCACTAAATAGAAATACAAGGATCTTAGGAGGGCCTGTCAGCAGTGCCAACTTACCTTTGCACATTATCGTTCACAAGTTTCCTTCATTAGCATTTAATTTTTTTTTCAGAGTGGACTTATTCCCGAAACAGAAATAAAAACAAATATGTAAAAAATAAAATAAAATATAAACTGTCTGGCTAAGATAGTATAAACCCCTACAGATATTCTCTCTTGGTGATTCCAGCCCAAAATTCTAGACAAAATTTTTTTCAAGAACAACTTATTAAAATTTAAACAAAAATAGGCAGACTAGGGAGGGGAGTCAGAAACTGAAGATATGTCCTGAAAAGACATGAGGTCCCATTGCTTTATTTATTTATTCATTTTTCTCTCAAGAGGCCACAATTGAATTTTGGCAGTAGTAGAACATTAAAATGGAAAGAATCCCTTATTTTTGGCTAGAGACCCCCCCGCCCCCAAATCCCTAAAACCTGAAGTATGAGGATAAATATCAGAGAGGATATCTGTATAATGGGAACCTATAGACTGTGTATGGACCTGCACAGGTCTGACCTTAACATTAAGGTTTATGTGTAAGACAGATGCAGACTAGCATAGAAACGACTTTGAAAACTAGTCTGACATTGCAGCTATCATGTAGAGAAAGAAGATAGAAGTTAAAATTTGTTACAAACCGTGTTGATTTCCTGCCAAACCAACAACAAAAAAATCAATATTCTCCAGAGGATTTCAACATGACCTAGTATCTATACAGCACAACATATTTTCAGTTAACAGTGATTCAATATACAAAGAATTAGAAAAAATGTTATAGGTTCTCTAGAGAAAAGGCTAACAGATAATACCCATGAGATGACCCAGATGTTCAAAATATTAGACAAAAACTTTAAGCAGCTACTATAGCTATACTCTATAATATAAAGATAAACACCATTGAAATAAATGGAAAGGTAACAGTTTTCAGCAGAAAAATAGAAACTATTAAATAACCAAGTAGGGCCAGGAACAGTGGATCACTCCTGTAATCCCAGCACTTAGGGAGGTTAAGGCAGGTGGATCACCCAAGGGTAGGAGCTCGAGACTAGTCAGACCAACATGGTGAAACCCCATCTCTACTAAAAATACAAAAAGATAGCCAGATGTGGTGATATGCACCTGTAATCCCAGCTGCTTAAGAGGCTGAGGCAGGAGAACCCCTCGAATCCAGAAGATGAAGGTTGAAGTGAGCCAAGATCATGCAACTGCACTCCAGCCTGGTAACAGAGTAAGACTCCATCTCAAAAACAAACAAACAAACAAACAACAAACAAACAAAAAACAGGTAAAAACTTTAGAAATGCCAAATATGGGTGAAGGGGCAGAAGGCAGCAAAACACACTGCCACATGTGTACCTATGCAACTATCTTGCATGTTCTGCACATGTACCCCAAAACCTAAAATGCAATAAAAATTTAAAAAAATGCAGTATCCGAAATAAAATTTTTACCAGAAAAGCTCAATAGCAGAATGAAGATGACAGAGGAAAAAGTCAGTAGACTTAAAGAGAGGCTAATAGAAAATTTTAAATCTGAAAATAAGAGAAAAATCGTACATTTACAGATTCGACAACCATGAACCCTCCAATACCCAAATAAATTAAAAACTAAAAGACCATCCAGACACATAACAATGTAACTGATGAAAACCAAAGATAAAGAAAACATCTTGAAAGCAAATGGAGAAAACTAACATGTTACATAGAGGGGACAAAATGTAAATTACTTTCTATTTCTTGTCAGAAACCATGTAGGCCATAAGACAGTGAAACAACAAATTTAAAATGCTAAGAGAAAAGAGCTATCAACAAAGACTCCTATATACATTGAAAATATCCTTCATGAAAGAAGATGAAATAGAAATATTCAGAGATGAAAGGAAAAAGAGAATTTGTCACCAGCAAATCTGCTCTAAAAGAAATGCTAAAGGAGATTTTTCAGACTGATGGGAAATTACACTGAAGAGAAACTTCAAAGTTTAGAAATGAGGAAAGAGCATGAAAAATAGTGACCATCTGGGTTAATATAAAAGACAAATTTCTTCCCTGAATTCTATAAAATACAGTTGACCATTGAAAGAAAAATTACTGCAGTGTCCAGTGAAGTTGTCAGGTTTGTATTTGTATGTATGAAAACCAAAAGATGAAGGAGAAATCTAAATACTTATAGGACTTCTAAATTTTGTTGGTGTAGTAAAATGTTACCTCTACATAGAATATAAAAGGGAGCTTTATACATTGTAGTCTCTGGTGCAACCACTAAAAAAATTAAGATGTAATACAATAAAATATAGGCAAAAAGACAATAGATAAGTAAATGCTAAGTGCAGAAAAATTATGTTAAAAATTATATGAGAAATGATGATCCCCAGAAGACTGGCAAAATAAAACAACACCTTTAATGTGGCAAAGGTTATCTATGAAACTATATACATAGTGGACACTGAATTCATTCTACTAAGATCAGGAATAGGGCAAGGATGACAGCTCTTACTACTCCCATTCAACGTTATGCTGGAATACTAGCCATTGCAATAAAACAAGAAAAATAAATCAAAGACATATGAGTTAACAATGAAGGAATAAAAATATTTCTCTTTTTGGAGGATATGATTATCTGTATAGGAAATCCCAAAGATCCTACAAAAATTATCTTAGAACTGATAAGTAAGCTTTTGTGACTGAGGAACAAAATTATTATACAAAAATCAATTGTCTTTCTATATACTAGCACTAAATAACTAGAAATCAATATTTAAAAGTAGTATTTTTATCATAGCACCAAACAACATTAAAATGTATAAACAACATGGAATAGGTATAACTCTTTAAAATTAAGTACAAAACTTGTTTGCAGTAAGTCCTCACTTAACATTGTCAATAGGTCCTTGATGACTGTGACTTTAAGTAAAGCAATGTATAGCAGGTTATCAAATAACATTGTTTTGTTCAATGTTGTTACATTATGATGCTGATGAGAAAAAATCAGTTTTGTTATACATCATTTTGTTTAAAATCAAAGTTAGTATAGTAAGTTATACTGAAAATGACAAAGCACTAATGAAAGGTCTAAGACTGAAATAATTAGAAAGATATACTATGTTCATTTTTAAGATGACAGTTCTCCCTAGGTTGATTTATAGATTTAATGTAATTTTGAACAAAATTCTAGCAGGATTTTTAACTAGAAATCAACAAGCTAATTATTAAATATACTTGGATGTCAAAGGAAATAGAATAGTTAACCCATTGTGAAAATGAGGAAGAATTCTATAAGACTCACTTTACCTGACTTCAAACTTTTTATATATTAAGCTACAGTCATCGTAATTGTGTTTTTGTGGAAGGATTGAAATGTAGAAAAATGGAGTATATCCATATATATATATATATATATATTTATATATATATATATTTATACACACAATTGATTTTTTACAAAGTTGCTAAAATAATTCAAAGAAAAAAAGGTAATCTTTTCAACAAATGAAACTGGAAGGTTCTAAGCAAGAAAAAAAAATTCACTTCAACTCATACTTCAGATCTTCCGAAATATTGAGTCAACATGTATAATACCTTTCACTATGAAACCTAAAATCATAAAACTTCTGTAAGCAAACAAAAGAGAAAATCTTTGTGATTCTTAGATTTTCCACAACATATTCTTAGATAAGTCACCAAAATCACTGCTCAAAAAAGAAAAAAAATAACGTAATTAAATTGTATTAAAATTTAAACATAATTTGTGAAAAATACCATTGAGAAAGCAAAAAGACAAGTCACAGACTGGGAGACAAGGTTTTAAAATTATATAGCTGATAACGAATTTGTGCAGAACCTATATGGAATTTTAAAACCCAGTAATAAAGAAACAAGCAATCCAAGTTATTTGAAAAAAAAAAAAGCAGAAGAACTATAGAGACGTTTCACCAAAGAAGATATTCAGATGGCAAGCATATGTAATGGTGATTAACATTATTTTTAGGTGGATTAGTCTCCTAAGCCTGCCATCAAAAATTGCCACAAACTGGGTGTGTGTTAGTCTGTCTTCATGCTACTGATAAAGACATACTTGAGACTGGGTAATTTATAAAGAAAAAGAGGCTTAATGGACTCACAGTTCCATGTGACTGGGGAGGCCTCACAATCATGGCAGAAGGGGAAAGGCACATCTTACCTGGTGGCAGGCAAGAGAGAATGAGAGCCAAGCAAAAGGGAAAATGCCTTATAAACCCATCAGATCTTGTGAGACTTATTCACTGCCATGAGAACAGTATGTGGGAAACCGTTCCCATGATTCCAATTATCTCCCAACAGGTCTCTTGCACTATGTGTAGCAATTATGGAAGCTACAAATCAAGATGAGATTTGGTTGGGGACACAGCCAAACCGTATAAGGGAGGCTGAGAAAAGCAAAAACAAAAAACAAACAAACAAAAAAACCCAGAAATTTATTCTCTGAAAGTTCTGGTGCCTAAAAGCAAGAAATCAAGATGGAAAACAGTTTGGCAACATTTCACATAATTAAACATACACTTATGTTAACATATTAATCTTTATTCAAGAGAAATCCAAATTTATGTTCACACAAAAATTTACACTAAAATGCTGATGATGGCTTTATTAATAATTGTTAAAAAGCAAAAACAACCCAAATAATCTAGTGGTTAGTGGATAAGGAAACTATGATACATCCACACAATACGACTCAGCAGTAAAAGGGAATTAACTGTTGATACATAAAACAATATGAATGCAACTCAAATGCATCATGCATTATACTAAGCAGCTTATCAATACAACCCCCCTAGGTCAAGTTCTTCCCTAGAGGGAATTCAGTTGTAAGGTGTTACGATAGCAATATTTATGCATTGTTGTAATCTATTATAGGACTTACCACTAAAATGTTAACGTCTATTTTCTTGTCTCTTTCTCCCACTTGTCTGTGAAATCATCAGATAGATTTCATCCTTTCTGAGCTTAGTACAGTGGTGATTATGCAGTGGGTATTCAATAAATAAATGAAAAAAATAGCCAGACTTTCTATTGCACTCTGATTACATCATTTCTTAAATCTGCTACATTATGTCCTACTATTTCCTTCCCATTTTGTCATATCCTCAAAGCCCCTCCATCCATACACAGGTACACCTATGACACATTTCCTTACCTCTCCAGATTTCAGTCCTCTAAATTCTGAACTTCAATGGTTTCTTTGTTCCATCATATTTTCTGAAGGCAAGAGGTGTGTTTCATATATTTTCATATAGTCCTAAGTGTAATGTCCTCTAATGAGCAGTTTATATATCTTTGATTGATTCAACCAGTATGTATTGAGCTCCTAAAATTTGCCAGTTTCTGTTCTAGGAACTAGGCACTTAGCAGGGACACAAATAGACAAATGTTCCTCCTCTCAAAGAGCTTATGTTCCAGTGAGTAAAGTTTTGGAATAAAGATAAAACAAACATGTAAGCTGGCAGTAAGTACCAGGGAAATAAGAAAGGTTTAGGAGATAGGCAATGGGTACATATATGTCGTGGTAGGAGGAGAGGCACATGGAAGGAGGGATTGCCGTTTTGTGTAGAGTGACTGGGCAAGATCTAATAAAATAAAGATTAAGTAGAAACTGAAGAAAGATAGTGACTTGGTCATGCAGAGTTATGGAGAGAAAAATCACTCTAGCATCCCACTCATTCCTGGATGTGCACTTTAAAATTTCACAAAGGAAAAAAAAGAGGGGGCATGTTCATGCAGATGGAGAGAAACATCTGAAATGGTTCAAATATAACAGAACAACTTTTTCATGAGTAAAACCTATAATTTAATGGGATCTGATAATTTAGGGTGGAGAATTGCCTGAGAGCACAAGGCAACGTTTCTTTTATCTGTTGTTAAAACCAAGCAGGCTGATATCTGTTAGGGTGTAGGATGCAGGTGGCAAGACTGCTATACTTAAAAATATGTCCTGCACATGCTATCATATCACCGGCTATCTTCTTTTTCTCAAAGACAGTTCTAGGGGCAAAATCGATCATTTAAGATGTAGTTTTGAAAAGGGACAATACCAAAATTGTCAGGAGATTTGATTACTATAGGATCACAGTTTAGCGAGAAACAATACTTGACTTCCCATTTAATCAAAGTGACAATATAATATTTTTAAAAGTAAATATAGGTGGCAATTTAATTGTTATATATCTTAGTTCTTTCAAAAGTGAGAGTATTGGTTTCTTAAGTCAAAGACATGATAAAATCAAGATAAAACATAAGAATTTATTCTGAGAAGACACAATTTTTAGTTTTTAGGCAGATTACTCAGAAAATTTTTTAAAAAAAGACCTTTTAGAACCTCTTAAGAGACCAGTAAGTTAAGAAGAAAAAAAAGAACACAAACATTTTTGAAAATCTTACACATTGACCAATACAAATTCCCTTTTCTTAACCTTTTTACAAATTTATTAATTGAAATTGTTTTCTTCTTTAAACTTTCCTCCTCCTCATTCTGAACAATCAGTCATTTTACTTTAAGAGAAAGCTATGCTCTCTTTTTTCTTTAACAAAAATACTTTCTTATTTCTCAAAATTTCATAATTTCTCAAAATGGCAAAAATGAATATATTAACAAACACAAAAATGCATATCCTCTTGGTATCATATTAATATAAGAGGCAAAAGAATATTAACTTAAAATTATGCTTTATAACTAATATTTTAGTATTTCTGTCTTAGAAATTCTACCTACGTACCTAATGAATCTTCTATCTAGATATCCAATGAATGCCCATTAATTACTTCAATTAATTAACAAAGTTTTTAAATTTTCTAAGGATCTTGGGCATTCTCTTCAAACTTAAATACCAGAAAGTATAATTGCTGTTGAAATACAGTTTGTTAGAATAATTATTCAATTTTGTTAAACCAAGTAAATTTTTTTGTAATATTATACCTTAGGTAGAAATAATACTAGCTTATTAAATCAGTAAACCTGTAAGTTTAGAAATAGCATATGATCAGTAAACCTATAAGTTTAGAAATAACATACCATGGTAGAATAAAAATGTATGTGATATGGTTAGGCTTTGTGTCTCCCCCAAAAATCTCATCTTAAATTATAATCCCCATAATCTCCATGTGTCAAGAGAGAGACTTGATGGAGGTATTGAATCATGGGGGCAGTTTCCCTAGTGCTGTTCTCGATAGTGAATGAGTTCTCATAAGATCTAATGATTTTTTTTAGGAGGGACTCTTCTCTCTTTGCTTAGCACTTCTTCCTGCTGCCTTGTGAAGGAGATGCTTTGCTTCCCCTTTGTCTTCACCTGTGATTGTAAGTTTCCTGAGGCCTCCCAAGATATGCTAAACTGTGAGTCAACTAAGCCTCTATCCTTTATAAATTACCCAGTCCTAGACAGTTATTTATAGTAGTATGAAAATGGACTAATACAGTATATTTGCATTCTACTGTTAATAATAACAACTCAGAGAAAACATAATTATTTGTATTAAACTAAAATTATTGAACTAGTCTTATTTGCTGACATTTTACCTAAATTATGTGAATATTAAGTCTTGAAATGTTTTTAAATTAGTTTCTTTTTTGTGGGGGGGGAGAAAGGGAGGAAGGCTGGAAGGGAGGGAAGGAGGAAGGGAGGGAGGAAGGAAGGGATGAAGGAAGGAAGGAAGGGAGCAAGGGAGGAAGGGAGGGAGGGAGGGAGGGAAGGGAAAGAAGGAAATCAAGCAATGAGAG
>CM052657.1:94965701-95045728 GCA_028533165.1 Leontopithecus rosalia | reverse complement strand
CACTTATATTCCTCTCTAAGTTGTCTATTCTCATTAGGATTTTGTCAAACCTTTTTTCAAAGTTCTTAGTTTCTTTACTTTGGGCTACAACATGTTCTTTGAACTCATGGAAGTTTTTTATTATCCATAACCTGAAGTTTGATTCTGTTATTGGGATGCGCTCTTCCTCCATCAAGTCTTGTTCCATTGTTCATGAGGAACTGTGATCATCTTTAGAAGGAGAGGGTTTCTGATTTTGAGTATTCTCAGCCTTTTCATGCTGGTTTTTTCCCATCATTGTAAATTTATCCTTCTGTCGTCTTTGAAATTACCAGCTTTCAGTAGGTCTCTTGAGTGGACGTCCAAGATGTTAGTTCCCAGGGCCAGGAACAGCAGCGTTAAGACTGATGGTGTTTTTCTGCCCAGGCTTCTCCTGTCTGGCTTCCTTCTTGTGTCCATAATAGGCGAGAATGCCTTCCCGGAGCTCCAAACCTCAGTCAGAAGGGGAACCAGTCGCATTCACTCTGCGCCGAGGTGCCGGCACAACTGCTGCGCCCGCCTCAGGAGTCAGCGCTGGGAACTCGCGCGGCTCCTCCAAACCTCAGTCAGAAAGGGAGCCAGCCCCACCTAGTCAGCTCCGAGAGCTGCCGTGCGGAGGTGCCGGCGAGACCAGTGCGCCGCGGTGCCAGTGAAACTACTGCCCTGCGTGGCTCCTCCACTGGGAATCTTCTGCTCCTGAGCGACCAGAATTTGTCTGAAAGTGTGGCATCCTCTAGTTCTGTGAGCTTTAACTGCGAGCTGCAATCCCGAGATGTTAGCGATCGGCCATCTTGGATCTTCTCCTTAAATTAGTTTCTTTAAGAATATTAGTAACTTGCCAAAATTCAGTAGTTGCTAAGTGGTAGAGATGGGAATCAAACTCTTGGTCTCACACTAGAGCTTATGCTATTCATCAACATATTCACCTATCATATACTATAGGTAGAGTTTTCTGCAAGGTTCAAGACCTTTTCTACCTAGTACATCCTTGTTTCTCCATAGAATATCATTCAGTAAATACTTGATGGATGAATAAATAAAAGAAGAAAGAGTGAGTTATAAATAGTGAAATAAAGAAGAAAGAGAGGCAGAAAAATAAACATATAGAGATGGTGATAAAAAAGAATGAATAAATGTCTCCTCTCTTCTACTCCCAGCTATAAATAAATATAAATATATAAAATATATGTATATATACACACATGCACATATGTTGTTCAACCTCTTGTTGACACAAGTGAAAAAGTCCTTACTTGAGCTCATATCCAATGAATGTCAATTAATTACCTCAATTTAGTGGTCAAAGTTTTTAAATTTTCTAAAGATCTTGGGAGTTCTCTTCAAACTTACATACCAGAAAGTATAATTGCTGTTGAAATACAATTTTAATTTTCAGTTGTCAGTGTACTCCTAGGAAAATTTTTAATCAATTAGAGTCATGCATTAATTACTCCCAAGGAAGGAGAATGTAAATAATCTGACATTGTTGCTAATAAAAACTGGAAAGCATTGACCAATTTCAAAGTGAAATCACATATGTTCCTGTCCATATTTATTTGATACAGTGTTTTTCTTTTTGATCTGAAGCTTCTTAAAAGCAGAAATTCTATCATGCCCATCTCTGAATTTTCATCATTTTGCAGAGCATCTGATGGATAGGGTAGATATCCAGTAAAATTGGATAGGAAAAATTAAACTTTGCAAAACTGCCTCTCCCTTGTGGAGTAATGGGAAATGAGAAATAATTCCAGTTGTTGTAATCTAAGAACAGCCTGCATTCTATCTCTGGGTTCCACATCATGGATTCAACCAATGTTGAGTAAAACCAACCTGGATTGTAAATGTAGGCCTCCAATGGTTGGGTAGGCACATGTTTTTTCTTGTCATTATTCCCTAAGCAATACAGTAAAACAATGATTTACGTAACATTTACATTGTGTTAGGTATTATAAGTAATGTAGAAATTATTTAGAGCACAGCAGGTCTTTGAATAATGTAATTTCCTTCAGCATCATTTCATTATAATGTTCATGAAAAAAATAATAATTGCTTCCTGCCCAGTGCCACTTTCTATGTACACTGTACATTCTTCCCCAAATCTGCCTGGATTTTCTCTGGGTACTCAAGTTTCTGCTCAAAGATGTGCACGTTAGGATACTTGGCATGTCTGAATAGTGGAAGTGTGTGGTGGGAAGGTGTGTGAGTGTGTATATGAGTATGTGAGTATTCCCTGCAGTAGAATAATGTCTGGTTTGGGGTGAGTTTCCTCTCTGTTGCCTGAGCTGCCAGAACAGGCTCTGGCCACCCGAGACTTCGAATTGAAATGAGCAGGTTGGAAAATGAATAAATGGATACAAATTATTGTCACGTAAAAATCTGGAAAGTAGATGATAACCATACAAATGTACAAAAGTTTAAAAATATGGTACAGAACAGTCAGCAAGCCTGCCAGTTTTGTGGTTGTTTTTGAACTGTATTGTGGGAGGAGGTGATCCTTTCAATTTTCACTCCACAAGCACTGATTACTTGGTTTAACCCACCACCACCACAACTGCTGTCACTGACTGATTCGCCAAAAATTTGGTAAACAATCATCTTACATTTCATTCATCTTTCTTTCATTTTCTCCTTTAAGACAAGGTCTTCCTCTGTTTCCCAGGCTGCAGTACAGCAGCATGATCACAGCTCATTGCAGCCCTGACCTCCTGTGTTCGAGCAATCCTCCCACCTCAGTCTCCTGAAAAGCTAGGACTACAGGCATGTACTACCATGATCTGCATATGTATGTGTATGTGTATATATATATATATATATATATATATATATATATATATATGCATTTCTTTCTTTACCCTCCCCTCCCCTCCCCTCCCCTTTGGAGATGGAGTTTCACTATGTTGTCCAGGCTGGTAACAAGCTCCTGACCTCAAGTGATCCTCCTGCCTCAGCCTCCCAAAGTGCTAGGATTACATGTGTGAGTCACTGAGCTGGACTGATCTTTCTTAAATGTGTGTTTAGCTCACATTTATTTCAGCGTTTAGTATTATAAGTGTTTTGGGTCTTTGTTTAGAAGTTTGGTGATGATTCTGTGACTAGAAATATGCTGTAAGTCCTTTCCTTTTGTTTACATCACTTGGCCTATGGTGAAATTGGTTTTGTTATATTCCATTTAACTTAAAATCAGTTTCTAAGAGCCTGTCAAGATCCTTAAGTGAGGACTTACTACTGTATATGAGAGGATTCGTGTAGGCTATATGCAAATACTGAATAATTTTATATTAAGGAGTTGAGCATTTTCAGATTTTGATATTCACAGGAGGTCCCAAAATGATTTCCCAACAGACACCAAGGGATGATTGTGCCACCAAAGTACACTCTGACAAAATGGTATATTTGTTAAAATCTCCCAAAGAAAGTATGCAATGACTTCCAATTTGGGATCAATATTTATGCTTGAGACTATATTATAACCCACACAATATACAAACACATATACACAGGAAGGTCAACCTGAATCAAGCTGATATAATATTTTGATACTATTGACCTTAGCTGTAGTCATATGGACAGATTCTTGTACATTGTATCAGAATGGAATCCAGAGAAAAGATTCACTTAAGTTTCAGTAAAAATAGAACTATTAAGATGTTGGTCTTACTTGTTATGATTATCACATTCAAAAAATAGTTTCATGGTAACTATATTTAGATATTCTTAATATGCTGGGATGGCCTAGTTATTTCTAACCCTGGTCCTTATCCTGACTATCCACTATGGTAGTTATGGAATCTTTTTGCTCAGATTCCCAATTAAGTTTGATATACTTTAGTTTTATTCTTACAGTTTACTTCAATATGAAAATGGTTCTCTTTCTAATAATTGCATATAATTTTTGTCATAACATTAATAGTAATATTTATAATGGTATTTGGTAGCAATTATAATGGTATTATAAATCTTTTATATGCATCATCGTATTTGATTCCCACCATAAGGCTGTGTTATAAATAGTTCATTACAGGCACTTAGCTTTTGGTAAGGAAATAAGATACACAAAGAGAGAGATTTGCCTAATGTCTCACAGCTATTCAGCCTTAGAGACTTGACTCCTAATTTAATGATCATATAAATATAATGACTCAGTTGACTTATACTCATACTTATAAAAAGCTTCAAAATAACCAAACCAGTGAGGGATTATTCTGGCATAAAAAATAGATCATGACTTTGATAGATGACATTATTTGTAACTGATGGAGGCTTAGCTACTTATACCTATTAAGGAGGTGTGTGTGTGTGGTGGGGTAATCTTTTCTCAGATTTTTCAAAAATTAACACCAAAACAAAACTATGTGCAAATCACATATTATGACCTGTGATTTTTTTTTCCAATTTCTCTTTAGTTTGAAATGTCCCCCAGAAGCACTGATACACTTAGAATTTCTTATTCCACTATATCACGGAGAATTCTAAATGCCTTATATTTCCAGTAGAAATTATTGGCCAAATTTTGATGAGAAAAATCTACCTTTCCATTACTTAAAAATAATGGGAAGGTGGCAATCATAGCACCAAAAATTGACCTTGGAAGAAAAGATTTTGTCAGTGATCAGCTTTTGGAGCATAGGATTAGATGGATCCTTTAGAATTAGCTGAGGGCAAACAGTTTTCTAGCTAATTGTCTGGATAAAACAAAGGAAGATAAAAGACATCCCAAATTCTTTTCCACAGCCACACCACAGGATGATCAAGGAGGCTATACAGAAGAGGCTTTTTTTCCTCATCATGTCAAAAAGCGCACCTTTGTGATGTACAGATATTGAGTCATTCAGGCCATCACAGTTTTTCACAAGCACTAGTTTTAAAGCTGAAAGTGATGGAAAATACTCTCTCTCTCTCTCTCTCTCTCTCTCTATATATATATATATATATATATATATAGTATTTTTTGTATATATATATATATATATATATATATATATATATATATATATTATTCTGAAACTGCATTTCAGAGCCCCATTCCCTATAGGTGTTCATGGTTTTATAGGAGAATGAACCTCTTCTTATATGGGTGGGTCCAACAGTTTATGTATGTGTGGGTACAGACAAAACTCAGTCTTCTTGAGGTAAAGGCATGTATTTCCTACTAGGTTTCCTAACTCTAAAAGTTATATATTAGCATATGTATTTTTATTAGTCAACATTAGAGAGCTATTCAAAGTATCAAGCAGAGCCAGAAGTATAATTAAATTAGAATTCATTCTAATATTCATGATACTGAAGACCAAAAGTTCTCTCACTTCCCTCATATAACATAACTTCAACTTATTTTATACTTTAAAGTTAGAAGCAAGTGTAGGAGAATCTTCAAGAAAATTGAACTCCCTGCTTATAATTACTAGTATTTGATGTCAAAACCCTTGAATAATCTCCCCAAGCCTTGGTGTGTGGAATTGAAGGGTTAGACTTTGTAAGATGCTTGTTACCTACTTGTACTCATTTAGCTAAGCTTCTCAATTGAGTCAAATGAAATGATTTATTTAACCCCTTTTTTTATGGTCTGGAGAAGCCTCAAAAAGAGATCCAATAAAAAGAATGCCAAGAAAAGGCATACATTACCATCTACAACCTTGAAAGAGCTGATGTAAGACAAGTACCCAAGGCCTGGAGTTTTGTGAGGAGGGTAGATGGTGAAGGGTTCTCCCAGATGAGAAATAACCATCATCCTAGGAATAATATATATTAAAAAATTCAAATCACTGGAAAGTTAAAAAATGCTATTATCTACATTCATAAAAACTCCTAACATCATAGCTGGGTTCCAGGATGTAAGTGCATGTATTTCTTTCTTTCCTGAAGAGAAGTAAATGTGAGGTTACCCTTAACTGTAGTAGTTAGAGGCAGTACTAGGGAAAAATGACAATTTTTTGTCTATTTCAGTGTTTAATTATTCCCCAGATCCATTTTGTCTTTTCTCTCAGATGGGTATTCTCATGGAAGCAGTTCAATTTACGACAGAATCCTGAAACTTTTTAATACTGTCTTCTTGTAAAGGTTGCTTCTCAAAGTTAGAGATAGCTTTTAAATGTAGAACTTTGTTCTCAAAGCTGCTGAAACTTTTTTTGGAGTAAATTACCACTTTTAAACTCTCTTTCTTATTGAAAAAAAGAAAACAACAACTGGTAGACTACTTTACTGATTGGAATTCTACGATAGTAAAGAAAATTAAGAATATACATGTGAGTGTGTGCATGAATGGTGCTTTCATGTGGAATTTGGTTAAATAAGAGAAAATTTCTAGTTTTATTAGGAGCATGAATATGGAGATTCCTTGTAGAGGCTGTGGCTTTCGTTAGCAATATAATAAAATATTGTTTTCTCTTTGCTTTCCACAAATGTGGTACAATTGTGCTTCCCTACTCTTTCTTTTTTTCTTCTTATTTATTTATTTATTTTTGAGACAGGGTCACACTCTGCTGCCCAGGTTGGAGTGAAGTGGCATGGTCATGGCCCGCTACAGCCTAGACCTCCCAGGCTCAGTTGATCTTACCTTATACTCCCAATTAGCTGGGACCACAGGTTCCCACCACCATACCTAGCTAACTTTGTATTTTTTGTAGAGATGGGATTTTACCATGTTAGCCAGGCTGGTCTTAAACTCCTGGGTTCAAGCACCCTACTCAACTAGACCTCCCAAAGTGTTGGGATTGAAGGCATGAACCACCACACCCATCCTCCATCTCTACCCTTTCAAAGTTTGGTGTGCTATACTGGTTTGTTTTTATAAGTATAATATGAGTGGAAGTAATATGAATCATTTTTAAAAACTTTGTATACAGTGTGTTACTTGCCATATAGTCTTGTCCATTTGAAAATGATTGTGAAAGCATCAGTCAAGATGAAGTTTTGTCAGGTTAAGATCCTAGATAACTAGAATGAATTGAGGCCTTTTATCAGCTGTCAGCTACAATGGAGGGTAAGGTCTGATGAATCTGCATTAACAAGACATTGTTTTGATTGGTTGGGTTTTGTTGTTGTTACTGGTGTTGTTACCAAAACAAAAGCTGGTTTACCCTGACTGATTACAACAGAAAAGGATCTTGAACTCTTTATTTAGTTTTCTAGCATCATGTTAAGTTGTTAGAGTTATTAAAAGTAAACTCTATAGTGTAAAATGTTTCCTTTGAACTTTTATCTATGATTAACAATAAACCATGTTACTGAGCTTTTATATTTTGCCTCTCCATACCACATAATGGAGACAGAAATTTGTAAATGACAACAATCTAGCATCAGGTCCTCCTTCTTGGTGAGAAAAGCTTTGTTTCTGACTTCACTTCGGTCTTTGTGTCTGCACCTCCCTCTGCTGGAAATATGCTTATCCTAGGTCTTTGGATGGCTAATTCTTCATCATTTAGATATTCATATGCCAACCCTTGAGAGACTTGTTAATCAGCCTAACTAAAATTAATATTTCACTATTCTCTACCACTGTTACTCTGTTCTCATGTTGCTAATAAAGACATACCCAGACTGGGTAATTTATAAGGGAAAAAGTTTTAACTGACTCACAGTTCCACATGGCTGGGGAGGCCTCACAATCACAGCAGAAGGTGAATTAGGTGCAAAGTCACATCTTACATGGCGGCAGGCAAGAGAGAGTATATGTAGGGGAACTTCCCTTTACAAAACCATCAGATCTCGTGAGACTTATCCAATATCATAAGGACAGCTTGGAAAAGATCTGCTACCATGATTTTATTCCCTTCCATGACTGTGGGGAATTATGGGACTACAATTTGAAATTTGGATGGGGACACAGCCAAACCTTATCAATAATATAACGTCTTCTATTTTCTTCATAACTGTTAAACACTCTAAGGTATTTTTATGCATCTTTGCTTAACTGATTTATTAATTATAAGGCTCCACTACAGTGTATACCACATGATTGTAAAACTGTGGTGTGTTTGGTTCAACATGGTACTCCTAGCTAAACAAATAGTAACATGTATAAAATAGATTCTAGGCTGGGCACAGTGGTTCATGCCTGTAATCCCAGCACTTTGAGAGGCCAAGGCTGGCAGATTGTTTGAGCTCAAGAGTTAGAGATCAGCCTGGGCAACATGGTGAAACCCTATCTCTACAAAAAAAATACAAACTAGCCAGGTGTTGTGGTGCACACCTGTAGTCAAAGCTACTCAGGCAGTTGAGATGGGAGTATCACCTAAGCCCAGAAAGTCAAAACTGCCTGATCGTGTCACTGTGTCCAGCCCGGGCGACAGAGTGAGATGCAGTCTCACAAATAAATAAATAAACAAATAAACAAACAAATAGGTTGTGATATCATTTTTTGTTTGAATGGATAACTAGAGACTTCTGTTTCCAGCCAAACCAGAGAAACAGGGAACAGATCCATTCTCACCCTTTAGAAAACTAAAACAAATTGGACAAAGGGTTTGAAAGAGCAATTCCACTGGACAAAAGTCAGCATGGCATAGTAAACCCTGAGGGTAGAGAAACAAAGGAAGTGAGCCCTGTGATTGTCCCAATCTACTGCTGGAGAGAGTTTCCAGGTAATACTTTAGGGTGGGGGACCCTAGGTAGGGCCTAGAGTCTCCCTGAGTGGAAGCAATGGAGGCTGGAGTCTGTTGTGGACAATCCAGCTAGAGTTCATAGGGCAGACCACCCAAAAGGAGTACAGTGCAGAGTGAGAAGGCTCTTATGATCTGCAGAACTAGTGTTTGTATTAGTCTTCATTAGAGGACTAATAAGAGGATGAGGGAGAGGAAACTACCAACACTAGGGAACTGACTACCCAAAAAAGCAAGGGGAACAATTCCAAAAGCTCACAAGGAGCCAGAAATATTTTATGTTCCCACCAGTCAGATAGGGAAAAACTTCGTAAGACATGAACATCAGATAGAGCATGCAGTGGGGCATTGCCTCAGTCCTGGAGAACAATTAGCCTTAGACTAAGGCTTCTCTGGTCTTGCCTGACAAAGCTTAAATTCGAACATCTTCCAAATCTGGTGTTCCAGAGCAAACCCTAAGAATCATATTTTAAAAATCAACATCCAATAACATAAAATTAAAAATTGTTGACATACAACCAGAATTATCAGACATGCTTAGAAAATAGTAATTTATAACCCACAGTGATGGGGAAAGATAATTAACTACAACCATTTGAGAAATAATGGAGTTGAAAGGTTTAGTAGAGAAGAACATTAAATTATATACTATAAAGATGTTCTGTATTTTCAAGAAAGTAAATGAAAACATAAACAAGTTAAAGAGAGGAATGGAAGACTTCAAAAAGATCCAAAGTAATCTCTGTAGATGAAAACTATAATATTTGAGATTTAAAATATACACAATAAAGTTAATAGCATATTTGTCACTACAGAAGCAAAAATACATGTATTTGAAGATTTAGCAATAGAAATATCAAAAATTAAACACAGAAAAACATGAAAAAGATAAAACATTGGTGGGATGTAAGACAACATTAAGTGATAAGCTGCCTACTATGCGTGTAAATTGCAGTCTTCAAAAAGAGAGAATAGGAACAGGTAAATGATACGAATAAATAATCTCTAAATTTTAAAAATGTTGATAAAAATAATAAACTCAAAGATTCAGGAAGCTCATTGAAATCTAAATAATATAAACCTGCAGAAAACCACAAAAAGAACCTCATCATTAAATTACTTAAAAAATATGGAGTAAAAGAAAAAAAATGGAAACATCCTCAGAGTAAAAGGAACCATCATGTACAGAGAAACAATAACAACAGAACTTTACTTTCTTTCTTTTTTAATAATGAAAGCAAGAAGACAATGGAACAAATCTTTTTCAGATACACAAAATCTGAAAAAATTCATCACCAGCTGTTCCAAAGTGTGTTAAAGGAGGTCCGTCAGGTAGAAGAAACATGTTAACAGATGGGAATCTATAGGTATAGATATGAATGAAGAGCACAGGAAATTGTAATTATGATATGTCAGTAAATATCAATTCTTTTTCTTATTTTTAAGTCATCTTATAAGGTCAATTGACTAAAGAAAAATAATTTTAATATATTATTGGGTTCATAACAAATGTGGAAATAAGACATATGATAACAATATACAAGTCCAGAAGAGGGGAAATACTGTAGTATACTTACAGTCTGCATAAAATGGTATTATATTACTTGAAGGGAAGCTATAACTTAAAGGTATATGGTATAAATCCTACAGCAACCTTCCCCACTAAAGAAAGAAAAGAATAGGCCGGGTGCAGTGACTCATGCCTGTAATCCCAGAACTTTGGGAGGACAAGGCAGGTGGATCACTTGAGGTCAGGCATTGGACACCAGCCTGGCCAACATGGTGAAACCTCATCTCTATTAAAAATACAAAAATTAGCTGGACTTAGTGGTGCATGCCTGTAATCCCAGCTACTTGGGTGGCTGAGGCACAAGGATCCCTTGAACTCAGGAGGTGGAGGTTGCAGTGAGCTGAGATCACACCACTGCACTCCAGCATGGGTGACAGAGTGAGACCTGTCTCAAGAGAAAAATAAATAAATAAAAAAAGAACAACCAAAAAAAAAAAAAAAAAAAAAGGATGCTGCCAAGTAAACTAACAAAAGTAGAAAAATAAATAAATGGAAATTAAAAAATAGATCAAACACATAAGTAGAAGTGACCAGCCAGTAGATTCTAACTCAGCTTTATCAGTAATTACAATAAACTTAAATGATCTAATCATTCCTAATTAAATATTAGGCATGTAATATTGTATAAAAAAGTAAGACACAACTATGTATTGATCAAAATAAACTTACTTTAAATAAAGATGCACATAGGTTGAAAGTAAAAGGATGCAAAAAAGAGATAGGCTATAGTAATAAAAAAATTGATGTGGTTGTATCAATGTCAGATAAAGTACATTTTATTTAAAAAATTACCAGTGAAAAAGAGGGTCATTTCATAATTATTTAATAATGAGGCATTAATTCTCAACATGTATGTGTCTAGTAACAGAGCCCCAAAATTTCCAAAGCAAAACCAGGTAAAACTAATAAATCTATTATTTTGGTGAAGTATTTTGATAATATGAGTCGGTAGAAAATTATTAAGAGGATAGAGAAACTAAACCACATTACCCACCAACTTGTTGTAATTGACATTTATAGAATGCTTCACTTAACCACAGTAGAACGCACTTATTTTTAAGACTACCCAGTAACATTTACCAAGTTTTGCCATATTTTGAGTCACAAAGCAAGTCTTAATAAATTTCGCCAAATTCAATTCCTACAAAGAATAATCTCTGATCACAATGGAATTAATATGAGAAATCCATAACAGAAGGATATATGGAAAATTCCCAAATATTTGGAAATTAAATAACACACTTATAAATAAACCATAGTATAAAGAAGAGACCAAATGAAAAATTAAAAACTATTTTGAACCAAACGAAAATGAAAACACAGCATAAAAGAATTTGTGGAATGCAGCCTACACAGTTTTTAGAGGAAAATTTATTGCAATGAAAGCTTACATTAGAAAAGAAAGGTCTCAAATCAATGGCCCCATATTTAACAATGTAGAAAAACAAGAGAAGATAGAACCCAAAGTAAACAGAAGAAAAAAAATTAATAATGGCAGAAGTCAGTGAAAATAAAAACAGAAAAATCAGTTAAAAATCTGACTCACTGTAAAATTTATATAATTCTAGCCAGGCTGATAAAGAGAATGTACAGATTGCAAATATCAGGAATGAGAGAGAGAGAATCACTATAGATTTCACAGATATTAAAATAATATAAAATTATTATGAATTGGCAAATAACTAATGAAATAGTAGGTTTCAACTGTAGGCAATCTACACACCAACTATTATTAGTCCATTTAGAGAGTAAAGTTGAAAGAAGAGCCACAGTCCATGACATGTTGTATAAAGTTTCTAAATGGAATGATATCTAGCATGTTTTTTTATTAGTAACAACTCTAAAAAATTATCTGTTACCTGATGCTTGGAGGGACCTGTGTTAAGCTCTCTTTAGGAAACAAAAACGACATAAGACATAAAAAAAGTTCTTTTAAGATGTATGTTATGCATATAAAATACTAAATGTTAAGTGAAAATGGATTAAATAAATATTCTTTTGATTTATAAGAGAAAGTAATTACAAAGTTCAAGGCCAACTTCATGGAGAAATTGATCCAAATAGCTCAGCATTTATGCTGGACTTATCTAAGCTTGCAATTTGTAGATATAAATAGGAAGGCTAAATAATTTGAGGAATATAATAATGTCCAACCCCCAGTAACTGGTTAAAGCACTTTAAATAAAAAAGCCAAGTTTAATTCAATATGTAATTAATGACAATTTCAAGAGAAGAAATAATAGAATATACTCTTCTAGGATATTAAATGAATTCAGAAAACTTGAATTTCAGGCAAACTGATTTTACAATAAGTCAACGAGGGAGCAAATACTAACTTAAGTTTCTGTTTTAGGCTTCTTAGTCTATGGTGCAGGACGCAAGCAGAAACGTGAGTGGCATATTGTAAACTAAGCTAAAAGAAACTCCAAAATTGAAATTTTTACTTATAAATTGGAAGCAAAATCTGCTCATATTGATGGTGGTGGGATTTTTCATACTCAGTATTGACTCCCTCAAAATAAAGCATATTCATATTAAAGTCATACATTTATCTGCTCTCTGTAGTAGGTGATTACTTTTTATCTCAGACAAATTTAGAATTTTTCAATAATGTGGATTTAGATGCATTTCTTCTTCCTTAATTCAAACATACTGTTCAAAAGTTCCAGGTTATCTGGCCCATTTTTTTTTCCAAAGTTGATGTTTTCTATTACTAACATCTTCTAGAAAATAATTTTTTTTAATTTTTAATTTTTTAAATTATTTTAATTTTTAATATTTTGCATATGAGGAAAGAAAGGAACTCACAAGTGCTCTTCTTTCCTGAAATTAATATATTACCATGTGTCTGATCTTCGTAATATACCTAGAGGACTACTGATGACACTAAGCTTTCTTGGAATGAGGGAGGAGATGTATTGAATCTTACATAGCAATCTAATGTCAAATAAACCTTTCTCCAACTTTAATATACAGATTATTCAACCCACCCTGGAGTTTTAGGATGGTGGATGAAGAACAATAGGCTTACTGTTTATAACACACATTTTTAGTCTAACACAATTCTTCAAGAGACCCAGAAGGAATTTACTTATAACTGATGCCCTGTAGCCACCTTCTTGTTATTCCTTTCCCTCAAAAAGTACTTACTGTATTGCTAATAATTGTCCAATGATCAGTAGCCAAAAAATTCAATATCCAAGCCTCCATTTAAAAATGATAATCTGCTGTAGTCTGTTATTCAATTTTTGATTAAGAAACTGTAACTATTTTCTTTTTCTTTTTAACCTTGTATCTTAGCTGGGCAGCTTAAAGAGCAGAAATTTATTTTTCATAGTTCTGGAGCCTGGAAATTCAAAGATCAAGGTATCACCTGCTGATCTGGCTTCTGGTGAGGGTTCTCTTCCTGGTTGAACAGATACCTTCTTGTTGCATTCTAACATGGCAGAGAGAGATATTTTCTCTCCCACATGCCTTATTAAGAGGCAGTAATCCTACTTGAAAGGGCTCTACTCTCATGGCCTAATTAACTCCCAAAGACCCTTGGAGGGAAGGAAAATAATATTTTTTCCTTACTCATCACAAAGTTTATGACTGAGGTCCCTATATCAAACAACACATTAACAAGATGAAAACATATAAATGTATTAAATACGTTTTAGGTGACATGGGGTCCTTCAGAAATGAAGAGTCAAATAGACAGGGAAATTTGTGTATATTTATGTTTATGTTTCATGATTGGTATATAGTCATGTAGAAGAATGGCTGGAGAAAAAGGCTTAGACTTAAAGGTAATAAAGTGGAGAGAACTTGTGAGGTCCGTTTGTTCAGATTCTTCTTGGCATCTCTGTGTTTACAAGGACAAGAGTTTCTCAGAATTTCTCTTTTCTCAGCTTATAGGGAGGGGCCTGCTGGAATGAAGGTTTTATGACCTACTTTTGGGTAAGACTAGCTAGATTTTACCGCCAGTTTCAGGGGAGAAGGGAAGAGGAAAGTGAGAGTGACCTTTCTGTTTCTGTCATTTTCTTAAATGTCAAGGTGCCATATTTTGGAATAGTTTGTCTTGAATCTCATTGATTCCCACTTCCAAATATCATAGCACTGGAGATTAGGGCTTCAACATATAAATTTGGGGGAACCTAAGCAGAAGCACATAGATAGTACTTTTTTAAGTACCAACACTTTAGTGCTTGGTGACACTGTTGGCTTCAAACAAGTCTTGATGAGGAAGCAGTGAGTTGCCATTAGATTTATTTCCAAATACCCTGTTTGAGTCAAGATATCAGACAGTTAAGAAAGTGATTTATCTTTCCTATTGAGTCTTAGGATACACATATAAAGCAAAACGCATATACAGTCATCCCTAGATATTCATGGGGATTGGTTCCAGGATGCCTCCTCTGTATATCAAAATCCATGATTGCTCAAATATCTTATTTTCAATGGAGTAGTATTTGCATATAACTTATGTACATCCTTCATAAGTAATCTCTAGGTAACTTAAAATGCCCAATACAATGTAAATATTTGCTGTATTGCTTTTCAAAATTTGTGTTCTTTTTATTATTTCATTGTTATTTAAAAAATATTTTATGCATGTGGGACCATGAACACAGAGGGCTTACTAGGATGCATATAACAAACTTTTAAATTAAGAGTGGTCAAATGGTATATAACTATAGGTTTACAAAAACAAGATCAAACCAACTCTTTGTAAAAAGAAATTTAAAGGCTGGGGGCGATGGAACAAGCCTGTAACCCTAGCACTTTGGGAGGCTGAAGTGGGTGGATTACCTGAGGTCAAGGGTTTGAGACCAGCCTGGCCAACATGGTGAAACCCTATCTCTACTAAAAATGCAAAAATTAGCCAGGCATGGTGGTATGTGCCTGTAATTCCAGCTACCTGGGAGGCTGAGGCAGGAAAATCTCTGGAACCCGGGAGGCGGAGGCTGCAGTGAACCACAATCACACTACTGGCACTCCAGCCTGGGCGACAGAGCAAGACTTCATCTCTAAAAAATAAAAAAAAACAAATTTAAAAATACATCTTCATCACCAAAAGAATTGATTAAATGATTCATCCTCTTTTATTTGGTGGTCCACAAAGCCCGACTAACATAGTAAAAATCAAATATCTACTTTATAAGACATATATGGCACTGATAGATCACTTATTATGTGTCAGGAGACATGGTAAGCACATAATAAATATTAATTAATTCCAGTCCTCACAATAATCCTACTAGGTACATATTAGTGTCCTGCTTTAAAGTGACAGTAAAAAATTTAAAGAGAGAGAGAGAGAAGAGAGAGAGAGAGAGAGAGAGAGCATACCCCCACCTCAGCAAAAGACAAAGATGTATGACTTGTAGAAACTAACCAACCTATATAAGGAAAAACTAATATTTGAACATAGATCTATCTGAATTCCAAAGTACAATTTTTAACACTATATTTTACTGATAGTTTTGCCAATTAGTGCTGTGAGTTGGTGTGTACCCATGAGTTATCTTTAACTAAATGAAAGCTAAGATGATATGCTAGATTCTTTGAAACATTTCACACATTAACATAAATCGAATTGATAAAGACCAACCAAAATTCTTTATACATTCTACGTATGTGTCCCTTTTTATTAATGTTTGACTCCTAAACATGAATAATTCTTTCAAACTAAGTTTTAGAGAGTAATTTTATTCATCCAATTTACAAACTGTTTTGCAGTTTAATCTAGTAGTTGCTATATTACATACAGTGTATTGAATGATATACTTTATAGAACAAAAGAAAATCACTGATAGAAATAGTATTACATGCAAATCGAATCTTAGTTAATGCCATAGTATTTTTGCCAATATTAATAATAGAAAGTCTGCCAGAGTTATGAAAAATGGTGATTTGAGAGGGACATTTGGAAAAATATAAAGGGCAGGTTATTCTATAAGTTCTTATTTTCACCTTAAGATTTTATAAAAGTTCAGTATTGTTTATTAGTCACATCAATTTTATTAAGAGCTGTATTTACTAAATCAGATTAAATGCTTGCTGTTCTTGGAAGAATTATTTTACCTGCGTTTTCTTTTGTGACATCTGCTGGCAATATCTGGTATTACACTGCTCTATAATTCCCCTATATCTGCCCTCTCCAACTGTCCAATACTTTTCCAGATAATACCAATTTATTTCAACTTAAATAATATAGTGAGTGTCTTGAACTAAAGAAAAGGTATTTTAATATGAAACTGAATTATAGAAGCAGAAAATTTAGCACTCTGGAGGCTAATTTTTAGCATCTTACATGTGTATTTTAATTTCATTCCTTGGTACTAAAAGAGATGTGTACTGTTTTTCTGAAAACTTTAAGCTTGTTTCAGGTTAAAATGTTATGTATTATAATGCTGATGAAGGACAATTGTCAACCAATCCCTCTAGTGATGCTGTCCCACACAGATGTTCTCTATAATTTGATAGTTATGTGATTTTAAAATGTACATTAAAGTAAAACAGTGCAGGTGTCAAGTCAAAATCCATGTTTAAAAATGAATGAACTGTACCTAAATTTCTGTACACATCAGATCCATGGCTATGAAGCAGAAAGCATGAGCAAACTTTTTATATTACCAGGAATCCATTTATCTACAGTCCCATCAGTCAAATTCAGATACTTGTTGCCAGCTCCAAGATTTATAGTCTGGAGCTGGTTTTTGAAATTGCTTTGTATTTCCATTTAACAGCCAGGGAAGCTGCATGTTAAAATTTTGCCTCGGTCTCCTTGGATCCTATTTATAAAGCTAATTTGTCTCCCCAGACAGTTTTTTGTTTTTTCACTTCTAAATGCCAGCTCTAGGCTTCTAAACCATTAACCCCCCTTCTTTATCACAAGCAAAATACTGTCATAGACAACGCTGTTGCAGGACAGTGATGATTCCGATGATGATATAGTTCTCCCAGGCAGGATACAAACCATTTCGTCTTCTGGCCGGAGATGGATTCACTGCCTTCCCTGCAGACACGCAGGCTCACACACGGAGCACTGGGAAGTACACATTTACTGTACTGCATGCCGACTGCCTTGAAGAAACTGTAGCTAACCACCTTATTAGTATTCTTGCCTCCACCGTGTCTCACTTGCAGCATCAGAGGGCTGAGCAAATGCAGTAGAACAGGGACAGACACAGCTCTGGCAATCATCTCAATGCAGGCTGCCGAATGTTGGGGGTGGGGGATGCAGCACATCAAGATTAATAACCTTGCCATAATCCGGGGCACCCTGCAAGCAGACACCTCTGCTGATTGACCTGCTCCTGGCTTGATGCATCTGCCTGGGGGAGAGGGATCTGGAATCTACCTAGTCCTGGGGGCCCCCTGATTTTGGATGTTCATTTGATCCTTCACAGATCTGGGAAGGTAACAGTGAGCCGTACCATCTGCAGCACACAGCAGCTCTTGGAGGTTACTACTGACAGTTTTCATTACACTGGCTTGTGTGAGTGCGTGCGTGTGTTTGTGTGTGTTTGTGAGTGTGGGTGCCTGCTTTTGCATGAAAGAGAATGTGTGAGTGTCCGTGTGTGTGTGTGTGTTAGTGTGGCAACCAAAGCAGGTATTTCGTACAGTAGGAGATTTCAACAGCGTGACAATAATTCTCTGGGCACTTGGGCTCACAGTCAGTAGCCCCCACCGCCCGCCTTTCGCCACCTCCTTGCTTCCCCACTCCCCCTTCTGCTTTTGCCTTTGATGAGTTTTTGGCTTACTTTTTGGCGGAGTCTCTTGGACACGTTTTTGCTGGTGCTGGAAGATCAGATATATGGAACCTTTGAAAACTGATGCTTTTTCTCCGATATGACTTAAAAAAAATAAAAAGAAGAAAAGAAAATAGAGTAGTGCACGGCAAGCTAGAGGATTGTCAATTTCCCTTGGTGAACTTTGAGGATCCATAAAGAAGGTAAGTCATGGGACTCCTCGGATCTCAGTCCCTGTCTTGCAATGTTTGTGTTTTCCTGTTTGTTTTCGGAAATCATATGCAGTTTAAACGCGCATTTCTAGAGACTGGAATGCTCAGAAGAACTCAGTGTGTGGCATTTTGGGGCTATTTTTATGCCAAGGAGGTTATTTCCATTTGTATAACCATCCCCCCATTCCTCTTACCATTTTTATACCTTTCTTGTTTATCTAACATTTTCACAGGGAATTCTGAATATAAAAAATCTGGAAAAAACGTAATCCCAGCTTTCTCCTGCTTTGCAGTACTCTCCAAATTTGAGGAAAAACATTAATCAGAAAAGCGCCTGGCAGAGGCTCTGAGTTAGAGGCAAAGTGTGTCTGCTCAGAGACTGGGGGCAGGGGAGGTGGGGGTGTAATCCGGACTTTCATGATAACTTAATAGTACACTTCCCCCTCCCCATACCTCTATTTTTTTCTTCTCGAGTAGTTATATCTGCTCTAGAGAGTAGGGAATGTGTGGAATACAGAAAAGCTGCTTCACCACCTCTTAATTGGAGCAAATGAGAACAAAGTGGAAATTGTTTAGTATTTTGAACCTCTTCTCTCTTTTTGCACGGATTCTCTGGCTATTGCATCTCATTAACCTTTCTGAATGCGGTGTCCCCTGATTAAGACTAGTGTTGCTCATTTCGGAACATCCTCTTACCCTACGTGGTCCCCTGAGAAGGGAGTGTGGTTGCAAATTGCTCTTAATTGTCTATTCTTGGCTGTAAAAGCAAGTGGCATCAGGAATTCAGGTGACTTTAGTCAGATATCTTGCCTAACTCAGTCTGTTTAGTTTCCTGGTAGTTAGCTGTGCCTTTATCTTTCCCCGTTTTTCCTTCAAAGTGAAATGCAAATAATATTTTACCTGTTTCAATCCCAAGGTTATTTAATTAAAGCAAAATAACATTTCATTGTGATAACATCTGTGTTCCTGTGTCTTTGAGTATTTTTATCTCTGCATTGGCATCAATTAGCTTCTCCCCGGAGTAAGAATCACTTGTAAATAGGTTTCTAAAATGCTGAGACCCCACATGAAAGCGACAGAACCTTACTTGTCATCTGCCACTGCATGTGGATGGTTTATCTTTCAAAGAATGGTGGTATTTCATGGAATGTTAGCCAACTTGAACTGTTACTGTGGACACGTTCATGGAAGAGATGACAGGTGTGTTAGTAGGTAGAGAAGGACATACCTAAGTGATTCTCTCCAGGTATTGATGTCTGTGTATAGAAAGAAGATGCCAATTTTAACGTAATAGATTGATTCAGAGGCTAGGTGGCCTGGGTCAAAGATTTATGATAGCACCAAGTTGAGAGATGTCAGATATCATACTCAAAACATTGATAATATTTGTTTTTATAAAAAGGAGTTACCAAAAGAAAATGAGCAAACCAAAAACAAAATCTTAAAGATGAGATTATACTCTGGTATTACCCTACGCCTTTCATTTATCTAATATGTTTTGCATAATGATTTTCGAGAAGCAGGTAAAAGAGGACAACGGTGAGAAGCTGCCCCTCCTCCACTCCTGGCCCAACCTTGTACCCGGTACTCCTGACAGTGCTTGCTCTTGGTAAAAATTACCATGGGAAAATTCCTGCCAGTATAATTTATAATTTGTCTTTCTTGTAATGATTTATGATCAGGATATTTTCATCTGTTTCCCATAATGTAGAGGTAAATTTTTCTCATCTAGAAAGGAGGTTTGTTGTTTCCTTTTTTAAAAAATTTTTAAATGGCTTGAACCTATGAGAAACCCTAAATAAAATGTTGTTTTCTTTGTGGAGAAAACAATCCGAGGTTCATAAAACCCGAAAGTGAGACTAATATGTGAATAAGAAACACAAAGTTTCTGTTGGAAGGAGCAGGATCCTGATACTCCCAAGTGCCAATGGGTCACAGTAGGGTATTGGAGGCTCCCAGGTTCTGTTGGACAATCAGCATTCCTTAAGTTGGTTAGCTCTTTATTAACCTGCAGCTTTTGGCAACAAGTCCCAGGTGCAGAGGACAGTGTTTTAGGTCATCTATTTCGTGTTAGGACTGTTCTGAATAGAGAGAGGTCCTTTGAAAAAGTCATTCTGGAATTTGGCAAATTAGTACCTCTCTCCATTGAGGCTATTTAATTTTGACTGTTCTCCCATTCCTATCCTCACCAACTACTGGTATATGTAGATGTGTGGTGTTGGTCAAAATTAATTGCATTGCTTGTTCTCAGCACTACCTCAAAACAACAACAATAACAACAAAAGATACCAACTTGGTTTTTTTGTGTTTAAGATTTAGTAATTGTAATGAGTGATTCTTCTAGTGATAACAACGCTTTCATTATCACTTATTTTAGGCTAATAATAGAAGTGGGGTACAAGCCAACTTGGATTTTCTGATTACAGCTTATGCAATGTGCAAAGTGTCTCCTCCCTATTTCAAGGGTTCCTGATGGTGTTTGCACAACTGTAACTTTGCATCTTTATTTTCAGCTCAGACCAGAGCAATGATAAACAGCTTTTGATCAGAACCAACTCTAGATTCATGGCTTTTTCAGTTTTATTTTGTGGTAGAGAGTGTTTTGAGGTTCACCAGGGTTTGTTTTATTGCTTAGAAAATTCAGAAAAAAAAGGTAAATGGGGACAGGGAGCTTTCCATTTCAGTAGAGTAACATGTCAGAGTTGCCAAAGAAAAGGCTGAAGTTCCCCAGAAGCAACATATGTAGGGTTATATTTTTAAAAGAATGAATTGGTGAAGGGTTGCTCTGAGTTTATTGGGAAGAATAAAGGATATTCCAGTTTCTTCTCTATTTAACTTTATTCATTTGGCAGGCCTTTCTCTGGGCCTCTGCTAAAGTCAGCCAAGGATATTCTCCAGCATATTTCAGTGTTTTTAAGACCCAGGGCACTTAACACATGAATAGCTCTTTCCCTCTGTAACAAACAGGGTTGCCAGCTGGAAAGTCAGCTACTGAGAACCTTTAAAGAAAGCCGGGAACATCACCTAGTAAGTTCAAGAGCAGAGAGGAGTTTTGGGAGCTCTGGCCCTGGAGGTGGGTAAGGACCAGATGGATTGAACTTGAAATTTTGATTGCTGAGTCATTATAAGCAGCCTAGAGCTCTATGTTAGCTTGAAGAGCTGAGCTGATGCTGAAAATGGGGCTTATATGAATAGGCTAAGAGCATCAGTCTACAACAGAAAATGAAAACTCTTGGGAGGAAGAAGATATACTCTCTGATGACAAATGCTATTGTATGTCCTTGATATTGTTCTCCATCACTTCAGAACAACCTCTCAGGGATCCCAATGAATTACAAAATAAAAGATGGATTAATTGATATGTGAATAGAGCAGGGGCTTTGCAATAAATTAAGCCTACTCACTCAATTATGTGCCTTTCCATTTGGGACTACTCAGCAGTCACAGATAAAATGGGGAATGGTGGAGGCTGGGGTTAAAAATCAGAAGAAAATAACTCTGGATTGAAAATCAGAAGATGTCAGTCAAACATTGCAAGTATTGCTTAATGGTTGATAGGTCATTCAAAGTCTTGGAACCTTGATTTCCTCCTGTGTAATTTGAAAATAACTATTTTTAACTCATAGTGTTGTCGTGAAGACTATGATGAAATATTGTAGGAAAAAGGATCTGCAAATACACACTTCTGTAGAAATGTAAGATGTTATAGTCATGAGGACTTTATCTATTCAAGACCTCATAAAATGATTACTCCAATATAATCTCAAGTGAAAGTGTTAAGCAGAACTGGTCTATTCTTTTTTGTGTGTGTGTGAGATGGAGTCTCGCTCTATCACCCAAGCTGGAGTGCAATGTCACAGTCTCAGCTCACTGCAACCTTTGCCTCCCCAGTTCAAGTGATTCTCCTGCCTCAGCTTCCCGAGTAGCTGGGATTACAGGCACCCACTACTATGCCTGGCTAATTTTGTATTTTTAGTAGAGATGGGGTTTCACCATATTGGCCAGGCTAGTCTCGAACTCCTGACCTCTTGATCTGCCCGCCTCAGCTTCCCAAAGTGCTGGGTTTACAGGCGTGAGCCACTGCACCCGGCAGAACTGGTCTATTCTTAGTGATTGGTGATTAACACTTACGTTGTTGTAGTTCTGATGTTTTCCCAAATGTGTTGACTCTACCTCTTTTAAAGTAGTTTTTGTGGTACATTCTAAGTTACTTGTGGATATGTGTATTTGTTGTGTGTATGCACATGTGTGTGTATACATAAATAATTAGCCAATCTATATGAGGCATAATTTTGGTTTCGTGAAAAATAGAAAAGGTATAATGACCTGAATTCATTTTCACTGGATATCCTGAAACGTAAGAAAAACTTGGCTTCTTCAGACTTGGACATACACAGACTTCTAGCAAGTTTGTAGTCTCCAAATAACTCCAGACCACAATGAGGTTGTTGATTAGATTTTGAGTTACCCTTGGGAATTGTATAAATAAAATGTACATCTATAATAATAGCATGGCATACAGTGATTGTCACAATGAATTGCATTTGGTAGACAGATAGACAAGAGTAGTAAAAAAGCTGACTTGGAAGTTATGATAGCCAGGGAATATGACAGTGAGAACAGGCTTTGGAGCTGAATAGATGAAGATCAGATACCTAATCTCTGGAAGCCTCAGTTGTCTAATCTGTAAAATGGGGACAATCAGTTGTAAGCAATGTGTGATGAGTGAATGAATAATTGTATATAAAGTGCTTGGTAAAACCATTGACACAAAACTGGACTTCTCGAGGTAGCTCACATATATTCTCTCACTCCTGTTCAACTAGTTTAAGAATAGGAAGACCACCCTAATTCAGTGTATTTATATTCTTATATAGGGAGGCAAAACCCCAAATGTAATCTGATTGTGAAGTAAAATTGGAGAGAGTCAGCTACATTCTGAAAGCTATATCTGTATATTAGCTCATTTCACATACCATAGTTTCATCAGACCCTTTTACAGAGCAGCCTAAGCACCCTTCTTCAATGTCCTTTCACTTATACGCACAACTTTCAAAATGATACCGAATATAAGGAGCAATAATCACGTGCCTCCTTCCATATGTGGTTGCAGAAACACAACTCAGATGTCAGCAGGAGGTATTAACATTGCCCTTTATCTAAAAACCTCGTTTTGTTCACAGTTAATGAAAGGGTCCATATTTATTGAGCACCTACCACGTACAAGAACTACAATCATTGCTGTGGGGATTATTAGAAGGACTCTCTCTGCTCATAGCTATTTGCTGCAATACCTGTATTTGGATAGGGAATGCTGCAGTCTTCAAGGCTGTCCCTTGGAATTTTTACTTAATAGTTAAAAAGAATTAAGATTCCTCTTCCAGAATCTGACCTATGTGGGGCTGTGTCATTGTGTATGACCTTTATTTTGTTCAAGAACATATCGAAAAAGATCTAAAAAGCCTTGTTCCTATTAATGTAGCTGAGCTGAGCTGTCAGTGATGAGTCCAATTCTGCTTTGCTAACTCTGCACGGCTGGTACCACTTGACCCAGGTATTTCTGTACTGCAAAGTCAGCCTTTCCCTGTGCATGGAGGAAATGGGGTTTTGTCCTTCAGATAGTGGGTTCTTTCTATCCTTAAAATGAATGGATGAAGTCTGTTTTATGACTTTGTGGGAAGGAAGACAAGATCCAATGCTCCCTGCATTTTAAAGCTTCATGCCATAAAATTTGGTTCTAGGAGAGTTAGAAAGGAAAGAGGGATGCTAGTTGGTCAAAGAGCAAACACGAATTCGTTGGCCTCTGCCGCAGCCTTGAGTATCAGAATTCTTGGGTGAAGCTTTGCACTGGACTAAGTAAATTCCCTTTGTGATATACTGCAAAATAGATTGCCAGTACACACCAAGAAAATATAATGCTATAATCAATTATCTCATATAGTCAGCAAAAGTATTGTACGTGTCAGGCCCTGTGCTAGGTGGTTAGATTATTTATTTATACTTCTTACATACAAACACACATACAAATTAAGCAAGGTAACATTATTATTCCCATACTAGAGATAAGGCAAAAAGGGATTTATTTGCCTCAAATTGTGACTCACTCCAAAGCCCATATTTATTCTTTTTTTAAAATCAAATACCTAATTTTATTTGTATTTAATGAAGATACATACATTATGTACTTATAAGTATATATAGTATTTATATGTGATTGTGGCTTATAATTGTTTTAGTTATTCAATGCTATGTGACATAATACCTCAAAATTGAGTGGCTTGAAACAACAATCACTTATTTTTCTTTTATAGCATGTTTTCTTTTATTTGTAGGATGCAAACCCAATACTTCTTCACATAAATATAGACAGTCCAGAGCAAGCCTTCTCTAAATGCAAGTCAAGTAATCATGTTTCTGTAACGGGGCCAAACTCTTTCAGTGGAAAGATGTGATGTTACTGTCTCTAAGGGGCCTCTGAAGGGCGTCTTTCTGAACCAATGGGTCCCTAATATAGTACCTCATCAGTACCATATTTTTGTGGTCTTTGGAAGAATATATAACTCGAGGCAGATCTCTATTTAACTTTGACAATTACCTAAATCTTATGAAAATGCTTGATGCCATTTGGATGATTGTACTGCAGTTCCAGAACTCAGAGCAAAGTAAAGAAATGAAAGTATTCTCTGTAACACTAAATCATAAGTGGCATTAAGGAGCATTTGCAGAATTTACTTTTATGAGTAGCATCTCCCAATATGTTATGTCTCATTAGTTATGTACCTTTGGGAAGGTTACTTTTGTAGCTGTATTTCCATATCTTACCTTGTAACATTGCAAAAAGATTAAGAAAAATAATGCTCACAATGTATCTAGAACAGAGATTAGAATTTAATTGGTGCTCAGTAAAAGGTATCTCATTATGAAAATAATTAAATTTACTTACAGTCATTGGTAGTAATAGTAATTATGATAATAATACCTTAGCAGTTTCAGTTTGTATGAATATGGTTGTACTCTGCAGTGCCAGAGATGATACAAATTATTACAGGACATAAATAAACAGAGAAGCAAATATTCTTATTTGTCTACTTATAAAAATATAAAAAAGAGGAGGGAAATTATCTTTCAACATATTGACGTCAGTGGGAAATGTGATGGAAGAAGAGCGATTGGTATAGAACATGCAAGGAAACCAGAGAAAGAAAGAGAACCAAGTCTGACTTTCATAAACTGGGGAATTCTTTCTAAAGTCACGTTCCAAAATGTGAGCAATGAAACTCATTGCTTGGCTGTAAACAGGAGAAAAGCTCATCCTTTGAAAGCTTTCTTGATAAAGAGTGGAAGTAGCGATCTTTCTTCCACTTAATACTGTCAAGAAACAAAGAAAATATTAACTTTATCTTTTCTCTAATGCCTGTAAAAATTCTCTAGCTTTTTTATGTAATGTAGATATTCAATTATATTTCTATCTGTTTTTGGTATCCTAGCTGTTCCTTTACATATATATTGAGCAAGCAAATTAGCATTTTGAATGTTTGATATTAAGTTACTTAAAGATGAGAGGTTTCAATTCCTTGTGTAGGGCCTTTCAATTTATACGTTCATGCTTCAGGTAACAAGTCACAGAAACAAAGGCCAAGTAAACACACAATGGTGCAGGATGTACTTTTTTTCAACCGTATGATTGGAATTAAAACCTGTGACCATATATACCTTGACCTCAGTAGCTAGTCCATATGAACGAAGTCAAGAAAATAATCCATATGAATCAAGACAGATGTTTGAATAACATAGTAAAAAATACATGTGAAGTGAAAACATTTAGAAAAAAAAATCAATCTAATAAAGGCATACTCTTTCCTGTAAATAGGCAAATGATTAACAACACAGACGGTGGATGGGTTTGCTACTTATTTTCTGTTGGAGACCTCTGCCATGCTAGTGACAATAGTCTGAATATAGATACATACAGGGAAAAAAACTCCACTCTCCCTTCTTCACAGGGAAAACCGTGTTTATATGTGACTTTTGCTCAGGGTCATTTTCTCTGTTCAAGGAACCCAGACTACTATTAAGCATCAAACAGATTCTCAGTCAACCTGTTCTGATTCCAGTGCCCAAGTAAGAGCAGATATGAAAGTAGTTTAAACTTTTTCTGACTGTTCCCCTCGCTGCCAACACTTTCATGAAATAGGGTCTGTTTTGCTCACGAATAGCTACATTCTTCCTATGTTCATCTGCTTGATGCTATTTCCTATTTTCCCTTTCTTTATCCTTGACCTGTCATGCCTCACTGCCGTGACTCTCCTGGATGTGTCTTTGCGACTTCAAGTTTGATTTTCTTCTCTTCCATCACTATAAGCATGTCTGCATTTTTTTCAAGACTGCTAAATGGAATTCTGTTCTTCCTATCTAATACATATTTTTCTCCAAGACTCATTGGTCCAGCACTGTATACATACATACACACACATTATAAAAATAATTAAATTTACTTACATTCATTGGTAGTAATAGTAATTATGAGACCCAAACACACACATACACACACACACACACACACACACACACACACACGTATATCTATGTATTCCTATTTGTGGGGTGGGGGGTGGTGGTTGGGGGATTTCATTTTTTTAAAATAACCCTATTCCTGTTCCTGAACCTCAGAATAATGTCATGGATCTAGGTCAAGAACATTTTCTAGTAAGTCAGTCAGTATTCTCAATGAATGTTCTTGTGGGTAACAACAGTACATTCTTTTCCTTCTGTAGTTATTTGGATGGTACCATTTCTTCATAATGTTTTATTAAACACCTACTAGATTCACTATTATAGCACAGTTATGATATGGAACACAAAGTGGTATACAATGTGATGTTTCCCTCAAATGTGTTACTGTATTATTGTTGGCATTATATTGACAGAGGAGCAATTAGCTTGCTGAACAAGGCAGCACAGGATTCAGAAGCAAAGAATAATAAAGTCAGGTTGTAAAACTCAGAGAAGGGAGTTATCCCTGAGGAATTTGTGTTTGGGGAAGCTTAAGGAAGGAGAATTTGAGGTTTGTCCTAAATATGTATATTGTGAAGCAGTGATAATGTTTTCGAGGAGAAATTAGAAGAAATTATACTTTTGAATATATCAGTGCTAATAGAGTAAGGAAATACATCAAGAATTGTTTGATAGGAAGGAATGAAGATAAGATTTGGGGCCCTGTAGGGAGCCTTGTAACAAACCCACACAATTGACACAATAGCTATTACACATTTAAATCTATGATACTTCAGATGATGTGCTGAAGACTTTATAGTTGCATGAAGGGGGCATCATTATTCTCAGGATACAGATGAGGAAACTGAGCTACAGATGACTTGTGATTTGCCGAAGGTTAACAGTCACTAAAAGCAGTGTCTACCTGAATGTCTGCCTAGTTGCGTCTACAAGTCCTAGTTCCTTGACTCCTCTCAGCTTGGGCTTTAGCTTGCCTAAAACATAAAGCCAGAAACTGCTACTTTTCTCTATTATCTTTTAAATTTGTCTGTGGTTGCTTACTTGAAAATTATTTTCTGCTTTTGCTATAGTATTTCTTTTTCAACCTTAAACAATTTTCCTAGACTCTTTTCTTTTCTACCAATCATTGCTAGAGGGCTTAGAAAACAAAGATACAGACTCACCTATTTAGTGTCCTCAGTTTCTCTTCTGTTTTCTGGAAAGGGTGCCAGCGCCTTGTACAGATGGTCTGTCGGACAGGCAGATGGTACCAGCATCTCTAGTGGTATGTTCTAGAGGGAAACATGTGTAAGAACTGCCAGCTCAGAATGGAACGGCACTTAACACAACCAGGAAGAGTTGATAAAAAAAGGCCATTCTCTGACCTTCCAGTCTTCAGCCTAATTTTTTTCTTTTTAGATTTTTAGTTTTCAGAGATGAAAGAGACACTTTTTCTGCTTTGAGTAGATGCCAGTTTCTCTTTCTCTCAAGCTAGAGGGATGACAATTTCACCATAACGCATTTAGAAATTTGCCAGCTAGTTTCATGGTATGTTTATTTTTCTTGGCTTAGAGTCTGGACCCAAGATAAGGGTCCAGGAAAGGCAAAGGGGAGACTATTTGAAGAGAGTCAGCTCTAATTCTGACCACGCCATCTACTTGAAGAAGCAACAGAGCTTTTTATTCCCAAGGGGAAACTAAGTGCTTAGATTGAATCTTTGATCGTTACTATCATCCTTGGGGGTATGGAGGCCAGTGGAGAGTTACTTACCAGTGTCTGTTTGAATAAAACCTTGACCTTCTTTCCTGATGAGAGTAGAGATATGAGATTGAGAAACAGAGAAAGAGCTAATTTGCTCTCCTGTCTGTGCCTGGGTATAGCTCCAGAAAAACTGGCCCTTCTATCTGTTTTACTCGCCCCTCACAGTGGTTAGTGATTTGCGGGGCCAGAATATAGGGACAAGTATACAGTAACTAGATACTTCCATCACCTTTTCTCACCTTCTTACCCAGTGGAAGCCACAGAAGATACAAAAGCCAGTATTAGGCAACACCTCCTGTCTTTGATATTTATTCAGCTTATTCTCTCTCCTGATGGCCTGCTAGAGTTTCTTGGTTTCTTGCTTCCTTCTTCCTGGATTTTTATTTCAACCTCATGCTCTAGTTCCAACTTTGCCAACACCTGCCTAAGCCCCCAGGCCCACTTTTTGTTTTAGCGATGTCTTTGAACCTTCTCAAATCCACATCCGTCACTCCGGGCTCTGTTCTGTACGCTCACATGGTTTTAAGTAGCCTAAGGCTTCAAATTAGAGGCATTGCTTCTGCTATCTCAGGCCTTAAAAATATTGGCTACCCAACTCCACAGCCTCCTTGCTAGAAGTGAAGAATAGACACTACCTTTGCATGATTAACCCAAGTGTTCCCAGTCTGCAAATCCTAGTTGTAGATTTGACAACTATCTCATCTGTCTTTAGATATAAGTATCTTTTTAAAAGTACAGTATTCTTACCTGTCAAATGAAGATCATGATAATAACTAGCATGTATTCAGCACTTATTGTGTGTTTGCAAGTTTATATTCATTATAAAAATATTTGATATTTTCCCCCAAAACTATGAACTACATACTATATAAATTTTAAAGATGGTTAAATAAATGGCCAAAATTATATCATGAGTGTCTGGACAAATCAAATGCCTATATTTGGAAATGCCATGAAATGCTGTCTTCTAAGTCATTTAAAAATATGTATAATACCGTTTTCCAAAAGAGAATACATAGGGTTTCTGTGTTTCGATGTAAAAGGATAAGCTTTAAACTTTAAAGCTCTATGTAGGCTGGGTGCGGTGGCTCATGCCTGTAATCACAGCAATTTGGGAGGCTGAGATGGCCAGATCACCTGAGGTCAGATGTTCGAGACCAGTTTGGCCAACATGGTGAAACCCTGTCTCTACTAAAACTACAAAAATTAGCCAGACATGGTGGTGGGCACCTCTAATTCCAGCTATTCAGGAGGCTGAGGCAGGAGAATTGCTTGAACCCAGGAGAGGAGTCTGCAGTGAGCCGAGATAGTGCCATTGCACTCCCACCTGGGCAACAGATCAAAAATCCTTAAAAAAAAAAAAAAGCTCGCCGGGTGCGATGGCTCACGCTTGTAATCCCAACACTTTGGGAGGCCAAGGCAGGTGGATCACGAGGTCAAGAGATCGAGACCATCCTAGTCAACATGGTGGAACCCCATCTCTACTAAAAATATAAAAAATTAGCTGGGCATGGTGGCACATGCCTGTAATCCCAGCTACTCAGGAGGCCGAGGCAGGAGAATTGCCTGAACCCAGGAGGTGGAGGTTGCGATGAGCCGAGATCACGCCATTGCACTCCAGCCTGGGTAACAAGAGCGAAACTCCGTCTCAAAAAAAAAAAGCTCTATATAAATGTTAATTGTTGCTAAGTTCTATCCTAAAATTATTTATTAATAACATGACATCTATTTATGCAGCCCAGTATAACAAATAGCTGATTAAGGGGTAATCATTTCTCAATTTTAAAGCAGAAATACTGTGGATGCTGATGAAGTAAAGCTCCAAAATACAGATGTGTGCAGCAGCCTTATTTGTGCGTCTGGTGAAATACAGTAGAACCTTACTAAATTACACTAATGAGTTGGAGACCCATTACAAATTATCACATTTGCCCAATTAGTGAAGGGGCAACATAGAGGAAAAGACTGTTAAGCAAGTCAAGTCAATATAAAGGAGAGACGAAACTTCAAGCAAGTCTTAAAAATGTTAAAAACATTCCATACACACGAACACCCACAAATGTACCGCTACAAAGGTGAGGCTGCTAAGATGATTATGAAACACACAAATATTTGTACAATATATTTGCATGGATTTTTGTATTTTCTTCTGTTTCTTACAAGACAGAAGAATAAATGGCAGTTCATTGTTTTGTGTTTTAAAGCAAACTGTTTTATGTTTTCACTGAATCAGGATTTGAGTGAGTGTTGGAGCATTTTTATGTCATAGCTTGTGGTGCTATATTTAGTTAAATTGTATTATATACTTTCAAGGTTGTCCTATCATTGTAAGCGCATTAGTTGGTATTATTACCTTAGAATCTTGTCATTTATGGAAACTTTGATCTACTAAGTTGTTCTTCACATATTCTCAAAGGGTAGAATACTTGTTTCTCAAATTTTCTCAATAAATTTATTTTGGGGACAAAAAATAAAAGGAAAATTATCTACCAACTTCCATGACATTCTAGATCCTCACCCTTTTAGAACTCAAGATATCATACTGTTTTTAAATAATTAAGTATAGATTATTTTTCATGGGGTTTTAAAGGCTTCAAAATGGAGCATTGTAGAATTTGTAATTGGAAACCAGGCAATTTCTTGGTTATGTATTTCATGTATTTATTCTATGCTCATGACGGGGATGCACATAAATCTTGTTTAATTCTTAGTATAAACATACGCAGGTGTTATTATTATTATTATTATGTCTTGTTTACAGATGAGGAAAATGAGGATTAGGAGAGCTTAAGTAACTTGCCAAAGATGATACAGCTAATAATTGTTAGAGCTGGGACGCGAGAAGATGCGGTCCTGTTTTAAAGGAGCTTATACTCTACCAGACATATGGTCAGATTCATAGCATGCTTTATGCTAAAAATGTATCTTCCAAGCCCAGATCTTCTGCATAATTAGAACAATGGCCTACTCTGTCTGCTTCTTTTTCTCTATTTCTCCCGATTACTGTGTTGTGATCAGATGTTCAATATGACATCATTTTTGTCTTTTGTGATTTCAGAACTCCATTGCACTTTACTCTGCAAGGACTTGACTTGTTAAATTTAGAATAGATAATCTTTTGATGCACACAGTCTAGCAAAAATGAACTGCAGTCTCCTTGGTAAGGAAAAGGGCCACACCTGACCTCAATTCTCTGAGGTAAATAGAAAAATAAGGCCAGAAATTCCACATATCATGGTATGTGCATTCTTTTGCAATATGACATTGTGAATATGTGGATTCTGTTTCCTTGCTCCTAAAATCTGATGTTGTGGCTTGCTTTGATGGAATGTGGCAGAAATAATGTTACATACCCTATAAGGGTAGGCCTTATAAAGCCTTGTAGCTTCTGTTTTCCTCCCTTGGAGAGCTGCTCTGGGATCACTAAGAAAGAATGCCCATCCAGCCCACTAGAGGTCACGTATAGGAAAACTGACCCACAACTCACTCGATTCCCCTCATTGCATGTCATTAACTGCCAGCACAGGCTGTCAGTGAGGCTATCTTGGGACTTCCAGCCCAGCCTGTTCTCTGGCTGAATGCAGGTGCATGAGCCAGTAAAGGCAGAACAAGCAGAGCAATCACCCATCCAATGCAGAGAAGAGTTAGATATGCAAAACCTTTGTTTTAAGTCTCTCTGTATTGAGGTGGTTCATTACACAGCAATAGTTAACCGGAACAGGCTTGTATATTACACAGGCATTATTCATTTCCTAGAATTTAGGAAACCGGGGCGGGAGTAGATCTGTGAGTTTCAAGTTGTTGTCTACCGTGTTTTCTTGAAAAAGAGTAACCTGGTAGAGTGAATGCATATTTCTGCAACTGCAGAGCAGCTTTTATAAAAATTCTAGACTTTGCTGAGTGCTTAACATTCATTCAGTTTCATTTGTTTTAACATTATTTTTGAGTCATTACTTTTTTATTCAACAAATAAATGTTTAGAACCTACTATGTGCCTGACATTGAATTTTATAAGTAATGTAACCTGCGCAATGAACAGCTTCAATATGAAAAGGAAACACATTTTCCTCAAGCATCTATGGCATAAGTTTTACATAACACACACACATACACACAACACACACACACACACACACACACACACACACACACAGTCACCCATTTATACACATTGTGGATTCCCTCTTCCTGCTCAGATATTTATTTGAAGAAAGAAAAACATGTTCTTTTTTGTTAGAAAATAATTTGTATGTTTTATTCACACATTTATAATTAATTCCTCCAGTAACTCTTCAAGGAAGGTGTAATTATTGTTCACATTTTACAGATGGGAAGGCTGAGAATTAAAAGACTAAGTGATGAGTTCAGCATTATGCAACCAATAGGTAGGGAACTCAAGATTCAAACATGGATCCTCTGATTTACCCTTCTGGGATCTTTTCATGACACTATTTATTCCACCTCCAAACAGGACTGTGATGCCAGCCTCAGTGCCTTCTACTTTGCCTCCTTTGTTTTCTCTCTTCCATTTTTTCCTTTTGTACCCCTGTGACTCCCTTTCACAACGTACTCTGCCCCTTGAAAATCACTTGCTGTCTCACCGGGGAGGGCATTCAGGTTGCCCCAGATTGTCCTTTATGGGGCAACATGGATCTTGATATGATTTTATGGTCCCTTTATTCAGAATTAAAATGCCAGAGAAATACGCTCTGGGGAGAAGGGATTTTCTCATTAACCTTTCATGAGATATTTCTTGAGCAATTACAGTGTTTTTCTGCAGCATCTTCTGGAACATGTGAAGGAAGAGATATGGTGAAGTGAAGGTTGCATTTTAAATCTTCCTTCCTTCTAGTTTTGAGGTGCAGTTTACTGCCAGAGCTGAGAGGAAAGGAATAGAAATTGACTTAGACTTCCTGCCCCATTACTAACATTACTCAATTTTATTTTCTCTCCACTTTTCTACACTTACTGATTTTATCCTCTAAAATTTCATTTCCTTACCTGATTTTGTACTCAACCTTATTATGTAACCAATGTCTTTCTCCACGAATACTTCAGTTCATGCAGACCACCTATTAAATGCCCATTGTGATCTGTCACCTAGAAGCTTGCAAGACACATCTTCTACTACATAGCATCTCTGGTTCAATGATTACTCACTGAATGACCAAGGAGCCACTGCATCCAAGCTAAGAGTCGTCTCTTGGTATCCATGAGGGATTGGTTCTAGCACCCACCCTTGAATACAAAAATCCATGGATGCTCAAATTCCCTATGTAAAATGGTTTAGTCTTTCTTCCCTCCCTCCCTCCTTGCTGTGTTGCCCAGGCTTGTCTCATACTCCTGAGCTCAAATGATCCTCTTGCCTTAGCCTCCCAAACTACTGGGATTACATGTGTGAGCCACCATGCCAGGCCTAAATTTGTTTCTTTCAGCTAATTTGTTTCTTCTAGGCCTCTGTTAATTCTTTTCAGTATTTTTTTCTAGTCAGTGTTAATATTATGAGGTTGGATTTGCATCTATGTTGAAGCAAAAAAAAATGAAGCAAACATAAAAATAGATGGATGGATGGATAGATAGATAGATAGATAGATAGAGTCCCGGACTAAAAATCAAAAGTATAAGTTGTGCCATTTCGTAGCAATACCCTTCTGCTTTCTGAAATCAGATTTATCCTTTGTTGAATGAGAATCATACCTGCCTCAAAAGCATTTTCTGCAATGCAGAACATTCTGCATACATAAGTCATTATAACTCTTAGGCAGAAATTTGAAGATAGATTACCTATTTCAGATTATACAGATGAACTATTTCAGATAATACAGTATAACAATATAATGGCTGTTTTTATATCAAGAAAGAAGCAACAAAGAGAAAACAGTGTCTTGGATTAAAATTATCTTTAAAAGTTCCTTTGTTGAAATTAGCCATTGTTTTCTCATATTAATACTTAATATAGGAAAAATGTGTTGATAAATGATGTGTTCCTATGTTTTTGGTAGCAATGTATATTGAAATAACACTTTTAGAAAGCAGTTTGACTTTGTATAATGGGTCACAGAATGTTTTATTTACTTTGATCCTGTTTTAGAAATTTATCATAAGGAAATATGAAAAATGAAATATGCACAAATATGCTAATACAATTATTTATAAAGGTAAAAAATGAAATCAGCCTACATGTCAAACAAAAGAAATACATGAATAAATTAATTATGTATACTTATAAGGCAGCTTTGAAAATTTATGACCTGAAATATTTTGTATAATGACAAGTATATGAAGAAAATATTAATACATATGTAAATTTGAAAGACTGAATAGTAATATAATGAAATACTAATAACAATTGTATTATGAGAATTTTTTTAAGCTTTCTTAAATTTATGTTTTATTTCTGAGGGCAGAAGATGTTTGGACCAGTTATCTAACTCTTGGCTACAAGGAATAATAATTTGACTCAAGAAACCTGAATAAATTGGAGTTTATTTTTCTAATTTAACAAGAAGTCCAGAAATTGTAGGTCATGGTTCTGTGACTTAACAGTGTCAAGGGTGGGAGCCCTGTTGGCTTTTATTTCTCTGTTGCCAGTTAATTGCTGAAGTTCTTGCCATCTTCTTTACATTCAAGGCAAAGGAATGAAATAGGGGGAAGAGACATGCCAGTTACATCTATCTTTTTTTTAACTGGAAAAAATAAGTTTCCTCAGAGGCCCCCAGCTCAAATCTCTGAATAAAGATTGAGTCAGGTTGGGTACCTCTATTTGGAATGGAGGCTGAGAAAACATGTGAGATGTGGGAAAAAAAGAGGGTTGAAAATAACTTTGTGGTGGCTGATAAGCCTTGTGCCCACCATGATAAACTATGGCATGGGATCTTGGAAGAACTCCATATTTCTCATCTCTAGAGGAAGTCTCTATTGTTCCTGTCTCAGCCACCCTTACTGCTAATGATCCTGCTTTTCTTTTTCCACCGTTCCTCTACCTTCCACCTTTGTCTATCATACCAACACAAAGAAAATACAAACTCTAGGAAGGGAAGTGAGGGTGAGCCTCAGTTCCTCATTCAGGATTATTTACTCTGCTCAAGACATTCAGATTCCCTTAGCACATTCAGTTATAGTCTTGGCAAAAACAAATACAGCTGACATAGGTCTCAATTTCTATGCAACTCCAGTGTTGCATTTCTTTAGTCATGCATATCAAATAGTCTTTAAAACATGAGAGAGAGTGTGTTGTCTCTTCCCCCTCTCTACCCTTGAGAAGACTGGGTTGGCTCTTCATGACTCATTTATTATCTCAGCATTATCATAATAAATGAGTTCTCTAGTACTGCTATGAAGATACTACCTGAGATTGGCTAATGTATAAAGAAAGGAGGTTTGATTGACTCACAATTCCACATAGCTGCAGAGGCCTCAGGAAAACTACAATTATGGTAGAAGGCAAAGGGGAAGCAAGAACCATCTTACATGGTGGCAAGAGAGAGAGAGCAAGAAGGAGGGAGCTCTGGACACTCTATCAAACAACCAGATCCTGTGAGAACTCACTCGCTATCCTGAGACCAGCAAGGGGGAAATCCACTCCCAACATGATCCAGTCACCTCCCACCAGGTCCCTCCCTTGACACAATTCAAGATGAGATTTGGATGGGGACACAGAACCAAATCACATTAGTCCATTAGAATCTTTAAGCTGGAGATAGTTTTATAGACTATACTTTAAAAAATACATGTACTGTTTTACTCTCACGGTAACTGTCATTTAATTTGTGATTTTTAAATAAAAAGTTTACAAAGGTCTCTTGATGCTGAGAGAATTAAAAAGTAAAAATTAGAAGGAACTCATAGATAAAACCTATAAAATAGATCTGGAATTTGTTTCTTTTTCAATTGTAACTGGCCCCAATTCATCATCATCATTGGATTATATCATGTCAATAATTTTTCTCCCTCTTTCACTCTGGTTTTCTTCTAACCTATTCTCTCTAGAGTGGACACAAACATCCTTTTATAGCTACATGCAAAAAGTAAAACTGGACCCATATCTCTCACCATGTACAAAACTTAACTCAATGTGAATTAAAGTCTTAGATGTAAGACCTGAAACTATAAAAACCTTAGAAGAAAACCCAAACAAACAAAACTCTTCCGGGCATTGGCCTAAGCAAAGAATTTATGACTAAGGCTGCAAAAACAAAGGCCACAAAGATAAAAATATACAAGTGGGACTTAAAAAGCCTTTGCACAGGAAAATAATCAACAGAGAAAAAAACAACTTACTAAAGGGAGAAAGTATTTGCAAACTATGCATCCAACAGAGGACTAATATCCAGAATCTACAAAGAACTCAAACAATTTAACAACTTAAGAAACCTCATCAAAACCCCATCCCTTTCACAGACGCTTTCTCCACCCATACTAACTAAACTGGGACTTTCTGCACAGCAACCATCTCTGTGTTGTCTTCCACTTAATGGAAGACAACAAGTGGCCAAAAATATGAACAGATGTTTTCAAAAGACATACAAGCTGTTAATAAACATATGAAAAATGCTCAACATCAATGCAAATTAGTTATTAATAAAAATGAACATACAAACCACAATAAAATACCACCTTCTGCTAGTCAGAATGCATATTATTAAAAAGTCGAGAGACAACAGATGTTGGCAAGGATGTGGAGAGAAAGGAACCTTATATAAATTGTTGGAATGTAAATTAGTACAGCTTCTATGGGAAACAGTATGGAGATTTCTTAAAGAGTTAAAAATAGAACTACCATTTGATCCAGCAAGTTCACTATTAGATATCTACCCAAGGGAAAACAAATTGTTATGGAAAAAAGACACCTGCTTTTGTATGTATATTGCATCATTATTCACAATAGTAAAGTAATGGAATCAACCTAAATGTCCATCAGTGGGTGATTGTATAAACAAAATCTGGTGTACCGTGGAATACTACTCAACTGTAAAAAAGAATAAAATCATGTCTTTTGCAGCAACATGGATGCAGCTGGAGACCATTATCCTTTGTGGAATAAATCAGAAATTTATAAATGGGAGCTAAACAATAGATATTCATAGATGTACAGAGTGGCATAATAAACATTATATTACAACAAAATGGTACTCATATTCCCAAAATCTATAAAAAATAAAAACTATCAGTTGCTGAGCAAAAAAAAATTAAAAACACCTACCAATTTATCTAATGCACACTTTGCATTTAGAATCAAATCAGTGTCCTTATATGTGATCCTCAGGTGTTTATTCAAACATATTAAATGAATGAATGAAGAAGTAATGAGAAAAGTAGTTGTGTGTCTAAAAAGTAAAATTATTAAAGGTTGGTGATAAGATTGGAAAAGTTGACTTGGAGCTGAAATTAAGACCTTGAGTGGTATGCTAATTGGTTTGACATATGCTTGTTTTACTCCAGCTCCTGTCATTCTGTCTTTACTCGCAGTGCTCCAGCATCAATATTCTGACAGGGCCTCCAGGGATAGTTTACCCTGATACTGTTTTCATTGCCGGTTCTTTTTCATTGTTTAGATCCCAATTTCCTTTTACCCTTTCATAGATGCTTTCTCTACCCATACTAACTGAACGAGGGCTTTCTACATGGCCACCATCTCTGTGTTTTCTTCCATCTCAGCTTTTTGTTGGATTATTTTTGAATACTTGTATTATTGTATTTGTTAATTGTCTTGTATTTGGTAAGTCTACATCATTAGAATGTAAGACTTCTAAGAGCGGAGATCTTTTTAATCCAGTGTACAGTCAGTACCTGAACAATAATACATTTACTATAGGTATCTGTTTAATAAACAAATTAGGTTGATATGAAGACCACACAATAAAACAAATCTAAACAACAAGTACAGTGTCTGCCACGTGTTATTTGCATAAAAATTGTTGATCTCTTTCCTTCTTCATCCAGTTCCCCAAGGCTGTGAACTCCTCTAAGACAGGTACAATCTTGTAATTATCCTTTTTTTTTTTTGAGACCGAGTTTTGCTCTTGTCGCCCAGGCTGGAGTGCAATGGTGTCATCTCAGCTCATTGCAGCCTCTGCCTCCTGGGTTCAAATGATTTTCCTGCCTTAGCCTCCCGATTACAGGGATACAGGTACCTGCCACCACGTCTGGGTAATTTTTATATTTTAAGTAGAGATGGGGTTTCACCATTTTGGCCAGGCTGGTCTCAAACTCCTGACCTCAGGTGACCCACTCACTTCATCCTCCCAAAGTGATGGGATTACAGGCATCAGCCACAGCACCCGGCCCTCATTGTAATTATCTTTTGTCCCAGGTCCAACATACTCTCTACCACAAAAAGTCAGGAGATTTCTATAGTTAACAACAACCACAGAAAGAAAAAAGATTTAATGAGTGAATAAGGAAAATCTTAATAAATACATAGACATTGGAATAGGGCAGAAGCATTCAGGGAAACAAGTTAGAAAAATCAACAAAAGCATGGGGGCGAATTTATAAAAAAGCTTGTAGATTCTGTGAAGACATGAACTCTTCTGTCTTTGATGTACTAAATCCTTATTAAATCCTAGTGTAAAGGAATATTCCTGCAGCTGGTGTGTGTGTGTGTGTGTGTGTGTGTGTGTGTGTGTGTGTCTTAATGAGAGAGAGACAGGTTTTGTGGTTGGAAAAGAAGGCAGTGAAAGTTTGAAGGTAATATTGGAAAAGGTAAATGACAGCAAGATTTCAGAGAAACTAGACTGTATAACTACTTTGAGCCCATTCTTGTCAGCAATAGTTGACCTTTGACATTCATGAAGCTGAAGTAGGATGGGGAAGATAAGAGTTCATTGTCAGGTCCAATAAAATCTAATCTCTAATGATATCTACCTCTAGAAGTACTGCTAGAACTTCTATTTGGTGTTATGTCATATTTAGTAACAGTATCTTTTCCGTGATAAGGTTGAAAAGGATTGATTATTTTAGGGCAGAATGGAGTTACTAACAAAAAGTCTGTAGATGACATGTTTTTACATCTGTTCCTTTATTAGATTTTGAGATTTATCAGATTGATTAGATTATCAAACTGAAGCCCATTGTAGGAAAAATACTGGTGATTGTTTCTTTTCCCTTCTTAAATGCAGGGCATTGAAATCTCATTTCGGTATGTTAAAAGTACTAGTTTTAGGGACTCTTGAAAGTTTCCATTCAGCTTTTGAAAAACATTGGTATAGGTTGTTTGAAGCTGTGTTGTGGTCTGCAAGGAAAAACGATTTGAAGAAGTGAAATTATATAACCTGAATTCAACTAGACATGCTTTTAGAAGTAGAAGTAAATGTTGTAAAATAGCCTCTCTGTGATGATTATGCCACGTTAGATTTCTGTATATCATCAGACAGTAGAGGCTGGTCACTCATTTCTATAAAATGTTCTGTTTTTTCTAAGGAACTTCATAGACATTATCGCCACCATGGGACTTTGACAGGTCAAGAATTTGTGTAGCCTCTTTGAAATCAGTTTTCTTCCCTGCTCTTGACAGAAATTCCAGTTTTTGAAACAACAGGAAAACTAGGGATATTAAATGAATTCTAAAATATCTTGATGAATAACATGGTCCTGTCACTTTTAACATCTTTTACAGGCTATTTGCCACTCTTAAATTCTTTCAAAGGGTGAATGTTTATCTTAACAAAGTTGTCATGAAATACATTTAATATATATTCAGAAAGCAAAGTATTACCATGTATTCAATGAAAAAACTGTTCCTGGGTCTTATATATTTGGGATTTTTTTTTTTTTGAGACTGAGCCTTGCTCTGTCTCCCAGGTTGGAGTGCAGTGACATGATCTCAGCTCACTGCAGCCTCCACCTCCTGGCTTTAAGCCATTCTCCTACCTCAGCCTCCCCAGTAGCTGTGATTACAGGGGTGTACCAGAACACCCAGCTAATTTTTGTACTTTTAGTAGAGACAGGTTTTCACCATGATGGCCAGGCTGGTCTTGAACTCCCTGACCTCATGATCGGCCTGTGTCAAAAAGGGCTGAATTACAAGTGTGAGCCACCTCGCCTTGCCGGGGAATTTTTTATGCTATTTTTTCTTTTACACATATATGTAAAGATTATCATTTGAAGAATTCAAGAAACCTCTTGTTAAACAATCATGTTTAATTGTATTCAATGGAGTGTTTTCTAAACCTATTTGAATATAGAACACTATTTTTATGAAACATCTGTTAACATTTTGCAAATTAATAGTCCTATATGAAACCCACTTGGCAAAGGATGACCTACATAATAATTGTACTATGAATGGAAAAATATTTATTGACAAATAACCATGTGATTCTCATGTGAGCATGTGAAGATAATTTATTTTCTTATGACATAAATTGCTGAGGAACATGTAAGCTTTTGGTAACTAGTAATTTTAAATTATGTGTGTAAAGCACATATTGGAATTATTATTCCTCAGAAGGTATTTAATAAATGTTAACCATTATTAAATTATGAAATTCACATTGAGAAACCAGGATCTTATTGTATTGGTATCGATCAACTAGTTATCTTTAGTAATAGAATATGAGACCGTCTAAGATCTAATAATTTTTGTCCAAGCATAAGAGGATTCCACTCCTGATTTGAATTTATAGATAATTTTTCATATGTCTTAATGTTTTCCATGGTAACAGTAGTTGTACCTCCCTAAAATATTACTGGAATCACATTCTAATACTGTTCTAGCATGAATGCTCTTTTGCACATACATCATATAGTATGCAATAATATCATTTTAGATTTATGTCATTATCTTCAATCCTACAACACTTTATTACTCTTAGTGATTGTGATTGCAATAAAAGGAAACATCAATATCCTATCTATGTAAAAATCCAGGAGCACGGACCTTGTGGACTTTAATTATCATTCAGTCTTTCAGATCTTGGTTGCTTCCCTGGCAAATGGGGCCATTCTCTTTATTGCTGAGGTTGGCTGAAAGGAGTCCCTGGCTTATAAGATCCAGGATAGCTGCATCCTTAACTGTAAATGCATCCAGACCCTGCTTCTTTCCCTCACACCTCAGCCTGAAAACAAAATAAAACAAAAAGCAGGCAAGAATAGAAAGAGTATTCTTAGCTGAGCCAGCATGATATAAATGCTGTATAACCAGCTGCTCACTGAGCCACAGCTGAACAGATCTGCAGACTTCAAGCTGCCCCACATCCTCCTCTTAATATTGATGGGAGAAAATCCCTGTGTACTTCCCAAGCAGGAAGTCTCATTTACCCAAACTGACACCCTAAAAGAAGGGTGCTCTTCTTTCTAGTCTTTGTAGTATGGAAACTTCTAGGACATATAGATGGTAGGAGTATCCTTAGGCACATCAGAATAGTAATGAGTTTTTCTATTTGCAGACTTTGATGTGCATGAAGTCCTTCCCTGTACATTGTATCATGGGGGCTTAAACAATCCTGTAAAGATGATTTTACAGATACCAAAATGAGGCTTATGGAAGCAAAGTGACTTTACCAAAGGTTTTGACCATACATCATCAAAGTCTGAGGCTGTCCCAGATAAGCAAATAGAAGTTATTGAATACAGTTTTCAAGTTTCCTTGCTTTCTTTAAAAAAAATCTGAAAAGTCTATTAAACAAAGAGATCCCTAGATGTCTTTTTCTTCCCTTGACCCCATCAAGGATGGGGACTCTGCAGGTTTCCAGGTGAGAGGAAACGGAAGGATGTGTCAGTGCTTTCCAAACTTTTAATGTGCTTACAAATAAATTGGAAATCTGTGAAGGGACCTGAGGATGTATATTTCTAGGAAGATCTCAGGTGATGATTGCCATTGATGAATATCTAGGGACCATTATTTGGGTAACTAGGTCTAACTGATTTTGTTGGACGTGGCCTTGAATGCAGGAAAGCTATGTTAAAGATCCCTCTATCTGCCCAATTATTTAGTAAGTTTTATAATTGGAATCATGCTTGAATGGGGTTGGCCTTTTAGACTGAGAAAGCGATCATACATATAGAATTATGGGTTAGTGGGAACGATTTTTAGAAAAGAGAACAATAACTATATGTATTAGAGTTCTCTAGAGGGACAGAACTAAATATATGTATATATGGTAGTTTATTAAGCAGTATTAACTCACAGGATTGCAAGTCCCACAACAGGCTGTCTGCAAGCTGAGGAGCAAGGAAGCCAGTCTGAGTCCCTAAGCTGAAGAACTTGGAGTCCCATGTTTGAGGGAAGGAAGCACCCAGCACAGGTGAAAGGTGTAAGCTGGGAGGCTAAACCAGTCCAGCCTTTTCATGTTTTTCTGCCTGCTTTATATTAGCTGGCATCGGATTAGATGATGCCCAACCAGATTAAGGGTGGGTCTGCCTTCCCCAGCTCACTGACTCAAATGTTAATCTCTTTTGGTAACACCCTCGCAGGCACACCCAGGATCAATACTTTGCATCCTTCAAGCCAATCAAGTTAACACTCAGTATTGATCATCTTACATGGAAGCCCAATTTGGAATTCATGTTGGATTTCTTCTTTCAGGATCACTGTTTTTTATGTAAGCATATCATGAAAATCACATAGAGATCAAGAAAGGCAGAGTATGACTAAAATTTTTGAGGAAAAGAGGAGTGTTATATGTGCTTTGGTAGTGATTATTTTTTTCTAAAAAACAAAAGCCAAAACTTACATTGCTGATAAGCAAATACCAGGACATAGATTTCACAACTAAATAATTTCTTTCTTTCTTTCTTTCTTTCTTTCTTTTTTTTTTGAGATGGAGTTTCGCTCTTGTTACCCAGGCTGGAGTGCAATGGCGCGATCTTGGCTTACCGCAACCTCCGCCTCCTGGGTTCAGGCAATTCTCCTGCCTCAGCCTCCTGAGTAGCTGGGATTACAGGCACGTGCCACCATGCCCAGCTAATTTTTTGTATTTTTAGTAGAGACGGGGTTTCACCTTGTTGACCAGGATGGTCTCGATCTCTTGACCTCGTGATCCACCCTCCTCAGCCTCCCAAAGTGCTGGGATTATTACAGGCTTGAGCCACTGCACCCGGCCAATAATTTCATAAATGTTCATGTTTCACATACTATTTTCTGAAAGTTTGTATTTGTTTCCTACTTGGGCTATTGTGATCTTGGACTATCCTGTGGGATCATCAAGGTGTTTTATTGGGGCATTGAGAGAAGACACAAGGTGACCTGTAGAATCCCTTCTTTCCCCGTAGCTCAAACATCTTTGTCTCTTTGCAACGTCTTCTAGAGCAATTGAGTTATATATCTGAAAACTCAATGTTGTTTCTAATTTGAAGTATCAAAGTTTCAGACAAAAGCGAGAAACTTCCTGCAGAGTATAAAGTGCTTTGAGGGATATTTATGGAGACCGGGTTATTATGATATTTCACTATTGGGTGGGAGGAAATGATGCCAGCCCTGGTTTTGGTCTCATTACACCAGGTTTTGATTTTAATGAAGGAAAATTATTTAATTATAAAATGTCTAGAGCACTGGTTATGATGACAGTATCATATAGATAGACTCCATGTCTGTGTGCCTGTGCATGTGTGTGTATTTTTGCTGTTTTTCTCTCTACCTCTTTCCTTATTTTTTCTACTATTCTCCTCACTTTGAGAATCATAAAATAGCCCCTAAACCGCTTGGTTTTTCAGAACTTTGTTACCTACTATATTCTTTTATTAGTTAAAATCATGTCATATCTAATGTTAATATAACCTAATGACAAGGGCGTCCGTTTTCTACCCAGGAAAGCATGGCTTTAATCCTCCTCACCTAGGTTTGTCAGCTTCCACTCTTGTTCACGCCAGGACTTTGACTACCTGCTTCACACTCCAGTGGTAATGACTGATACAAGCTATTGTGTTACTTCTCTCAGGGAAACCTGTATTTTAATGTACGAATAAAACCTTCAGCTGACGTTTCCACTGCCTAATATGGCATTTCTAACATAATAAATTGGTGAGACAGATTGTCCGTTTTTGAGTGAAGCAAGAACCATGCCCATAGATAGGTATGTACTTAATTCACCTTGTTTTGAATTTTTGTTTCGCTATTATCTACTGTCTCCCTTATTTTTGTCTCAAAATTTCCAAGCTCTATAAAGAGCAAATTACTACCAGTTATGCATAATGTACCATTTCAACGTAACTTTTCTCCCTGGTCCCCACCCTTCCTGGCACAAAGCCAATGGCCCCTCTGGCGGAAATGAATCCATTTTTGCAGTTCTTTTAGATGACGTACTCCTAGACCTGACCACTAGATGTCTCTGTGACTACATGCCGGACCAAATCAGAGAGCATTGCCCACCACAAAACCTAAGGTGGGCCGTAAAGATTTATCCCCAGATCGAAAATATCTATTGGCATTATAATGGAATGCTCTTAAATAAACATAGGGTAGTGCCACTAAGTAGTGATTTATTTGGTTATCTGCATGTGTATGTATGTCTTAATATTCTCAGTGGTAGTTCTATCAATCCTCAAGAGAAGTTCTGGGTAAGAAATTCAACTGGGTATGTGTGTGCGTGCATGTGTACTTTCTCTCTCTCTCTCTCTCTCTCTCTCTCTCTCTCTCTCTCTCTCTCTCTCTCTCTCTCTCTCTCAGAAATCTTGCTTCTTTCAGATAAGAGAGAACAAATAACAACCAATCTTAGATCCTTATAGTCACATATAGAAACCTTTATTTGGATGACTAGTTTACTTTTCAAAATAAAATATGATGACCAAGGGGGGAAATTGTCTACAGCTCTCTGGATACAGTTGTTTATCACATTATACTTATATTGGTGGACTAGTCAGTCTCAGAAGGTGGCTCCCCCCGCCTCCCTCCCTTCCTCCCTTCCTCCCTTCCTCCCTTCCTCCCTTCCTCCCTTCCTCCCTTCCTCCCTTCCTCTCTTCCTTCCTTCCTGAAGAAAGGAAGGATGATCTTTTTCTCCATCTCTTTTATTCAGAATTAACTTTTTCTCAGGAAATATTTGAGATTATGAGGTTGTTGGCATTTTTCCTATTGTATATTATGTTGGTGATTGTGAGTGCAAGATTCTGTTTTGGATCTTGGTTTTTATTACTGTTTTAACCTTAGTGCTTCAATAGTACCTCATATAATAGATTGTCAGTGAATGTTTTTAAACCATCATTCTCAGCAAACTGACACAAGAACAGAAAATCAAACACCACATGTTCTCACTCATAGGCAGGTGTTGAGCAATGAGACGGGGACACAGGGAGGGAAACATCACACACTAGTTCGGGGGGACCAAGGGAGGGACAGTGGCGGGTAGGGAGCTGGGAGGGATAACATGGTGAGAAATGCCAGATATAGGTGACGGGGGGATGGAGGCAGCAAAGCACATTGCCATGTATGTACCTATGCAACAATCCTGCATGATCTGCACATGTACTCCAGAACCTAAAGTGCAATTAAAGAAAAAAATGGTAAATGGATGAAGCAAGTGGTTTTTATACAGTAGACACTTTAAAATTCAGGTTGATGAACAATTAATATAAATAAATAATTAAATATATGTATATACAAATAAATGTTTTTAGTCTTTGAAAAATAATATAATTTTTGCATTAAAGCTTATTGAGTAATTCAAATTTTTCTAACAATACATACGTTGATTAGTTGAGAGGAGTGCCACACGATTCATTAAACTTTAATAGATATTCTGTATTACTTTATCTATCATAATATATTTCTCATGTAAATTCCATATATTATAGTGGTAGGGGAAAAATAAGATGAGAACAACTAGTCAGTGATTACCCTTAATGACCTACTCTTATGAGAAAAAAATTATATATATATATTAATATATGTGTATATACACACACACAGAAATACAGGTACACACACAAATATAGATACACTCAAAGTGTTTTACAATAATATATTTTTAAATTAAGTTAGCATATCCTCACTGTAGTGATATTCTTTGCAGTTATTTATGAGCAAGTTCCTTTCTCCAAAAGAACATAAAAACAAAATTGAGCTCTGTTCCTGTCCAGCTCAAATGATTATAGATTCCACATGAGTAGAGGGGAATAAAACATTTCCTGTTTATCTGGTCTTTTATATCGATGATTTTCTGTGCATTTGGTGAGCATCTCAGTATGTTGTCACAATCCCCTTTGAATTCCTGAAATTTAGTCATTTCCTGAGGGCAAGTATAATAGCTTTCTATGAACTGGCACAACTGTTTGAGTGCATTCTATAGCTATCTGAGCATGTCCAAAAACTTTAGAAAAGTCTATTACTTTCCTCATTTTTTTTTCCTCGTATGAGAAAAAAACCTAAGGAGAAGTGTAGTATTTTCAATTCTGGAGGCATAATAATGGCTATAATAGCTGACAATGACCAATCACTTACTATGCATTGTATATTATGAGGTAATGCATTAAAAATAGGTAGCATGTATTAAGTGCCTGTTATATACCAGCTAATGTTCTTGGTTCTTCCCAATAATTAAGTCATTTACTCTTCCAAATCAACCTAAAGCTCTCATTGAAAATTGAGATACATAAATGTTAAAATCACGTTAGTATCCATAGATACGGAATTTGAAGCAGACAGTTTAGAGGTTGTACTCTATGTCCTACACAATGATTTTTCCTAATATACGTTTGAAATATTTGTTGTGTATTGTTGGTGTGGTTTCTTTAATTGGCATGATTGATCCTAACTGCTTATTACACAAGTACCATCATCTGCCCAATTTAGCCGGAATGCCATTTTCTCCCCTGGAAGCCTCTCTTCTCCTCCTATCTAACCTCACCAGAGGTTTTTTTTTTTTTTTTAATTTTAAAGAATGATTGACGTTCAAACACCAGACAGCTAGAGAATGAGAGTCTTCCTTATACACTGCTGCAATCTCTGGCATTCTGCAGAGTATGTTTTTTATAGTTGGCCCTGCTTATTCATTGCAGTGGCCATGTTCTTGCTATTTGCCTCAGGAGCAAAAGTGATGTCCAAAGCTTAAGTGCTAAGATAACCAGCCAGGCTTTTCACATTCACATCCTCAGCCATCGTTCCCACAATGCAAAACTTTACCTGAGTTTCCAGACCTGACTCTAAACTGTGATAATACCTGTCTTCAGCAAACCTATTGTAGTTCTGATTTCCCATTCCATGATGGCAAGTCGGCACACTTGCTTTCTTCTCTTTCTTTTAAACTCTGAAAGACTACTCAATCCCATGAAAAGTTTTGATAGTTTAAACCACCAATAGAGATGTTTGACCTTAGTCTCTGTATTAGTCCATTCTCATGCTGCTAATAAAGATATAAGCAAGACTGGGTAATTTTTAAAGGATAGAGGTTTAATTGACTCACAGTTCAGCATGGCTGGGGAGGCCTCAGGAAACTTACAATCATGGTGGAAGGGGAAATAAACACATCTTTTTTCACATGATGGCAGCAAAAAGAAGTGCCAAGCAAAAGGGGGAAAAGCCCCTTATATTCTTATACAACCATCAGATCTCCTGAGAACTCACTCACTCCTATAAGGAGACCGGCATTAGAGTAACTGCCCCCATGATTAAATTACATCCCACTGGGTCCCTCCCATGACATGTAGAGATTACAGGAACTACAATTCAAGATGAGTTTTGGATGGGACAAACCAAACCATATTCAGTCCTGTTTTTCTAAGGAGACTCGTTGAACTCTGTGTAGTTGTTTCACCAGCTCCCCAGAGGCCTTTATACCAAAGGTTGAAGTGATCTCTGTTTAGTCACATACGTCTCCAGTTGTGGCCTTTTAGGGACTATTTAATTACTTCTCTCCCCTCAACTAGACTACAAGCTAGTATACTCAATGTCTAGCATAATATAAGTGATTAAATACTTGTGGAGTAAAGAAAGGAAGAGAGAAAAGGAGAGTGGAAAACCACTGCCTCTAGTATGTTGGTTATACTCTTTTCCAGGAAAGAATCTAACCAGCAAAGGTGACAATATCTAAATACCCACAAGGAGCCACTTAAACCTTTCTGTGACTTTTCATGGAACTCCTAGGTAATTTTTGTTCTAACAACAATAATCACTTCACTTTGTTGGGGATTTCATTATTGTTAGGCAGAAAGTTGAAGCTCCACAAGGATATTAGTAAACATTTGAAACATACATGATAAAAAATGATACTATTTTTTTGTCCAGGTGCCTGTGCGGTCTCTAAATATACCAAATGCAATAAATAGTACATTATCTACTTGGTTGTTTAAATAAGACTCTGAGAGTTAACCTTAATTACTTTTTTCTCACCTCCCACATCCATGCCCTTAGTTAATTCTCAGAGTTGACCTCAGAAATAAAAATTAGAAACATACTTAAAAATTCTCTGATGGCTTTCATGAGACTGGGAATAGAAACCAAACTCTTGAAAACTGCCTCTGGAGCCCTTCATAATCACATTACTTCATAATCAGCTATCCTCTGCTATCTTTCTCACCACTTTCCTTTTTTGCTCATGTATTTAAACAACACCTGGTTTCCTGCTGTTTCTAAAACATATCAAGCTTGTCATTGCCTGAAATCTTCACACTATTGCCTTTCCTGTCACTTGGCTCTTAGCTTAAATATCTCTTCTTCGTAGAACCCTAACTCAACTTTCTAATCAACATTAGGAAATTAGTCGAGCTCTATTACCTAACACACGTTATCTGCAAAGCACATTTCATGGTCAGATTCTTTGTTGTTGTTTATTTATTGACTTTTTATTCTCCCTCTCTTGATGACAAAATCTAATTTCCATAGAAGAAGGAATCTCATCTCTCCTCTTCACTGCTGCATCCCCATGTTCTGAAAGAATGTCAGGCAAAGAGTGGATACTTACAAAATAAACCAGCAAACAAAAAGTAAAAGAACATCTCTACTGAATGAACAAATCAGTAAACTTCAGGAACTCTAAGAAAACTTTTCCCACCAAAACTAAAAATAAGGCTCCCAATTTCAAATGCTTATAGAAGGTATTGTATATGTGTAGTAGGCCATTACCTAAGTCATTACCTGCCAAAAATTCCTTCCCTCCCTGTACATCTATACTATTTCTCAAATAGAAAGATAAGATATATTTTCCTACTCCCTGAAATCATCAAGTGGGTTCGGTAAATTGCTTTGACTAAGCAACTGCAGTAGAATTGATGTTCTGGGACTTTAAAGCTCAGTATTGAAGAAGACTGAATGTTTCCACTTCTCTTTTGTGGTCACCAGAAGCCATGCTTATGGAAGCTTGTACTAGTCTATTCAATGATTAGAGACCTTGTAAAGAGAGACCTGTGAAGATGACCAGCTACGCTGGGTGTTTCCACCCCGGGAGTGTCCAGCTGACTCTAGTTATATGATAACTTCAGTTAGTATAATGAAGAGCAAATAACTAACAAGATAAGTCCTGACCAAGAGAAACTTGGAAAATTTTTGCTGTTTTAAGCCACGAAGTTTCTGTGTGGTTTTCTGTATAATAATAGAAAACTGAAACATATAGCTAATATTAAAGTATGGAACAGGAATAGGTTAGGAAAACAGGCAGTGAGCCTGCTTGTTTTTAGAGGAATGTATCTCTTGCCTAGTCACAATGCTTTGCAAACACAGTGTGGGCTGCACAAGCAACGAAAGCACGAGCACAAGCTATGCGTTGCTGTCAGTTTGCTGCTGTGACCCTAAAATATAAGACTACTTTGGGGACCATTTGCATGGTGATGTTTCAGCACAGAACTGAGCTGGCAGAAGGAATTCCAGGTGTGGACAGTGTCAGCTCCAGAAATCAGCAAGGAGGTAACAACTTCTCAGTCAGAGTCCAGGATATCAGCTCATGGAAGCAGCCTGAGAAGTCCCCAGGGGACATGAGGTATCATAAGCTATAGTTTATGTTAAAAGCTGTGGAACAAGAAATAGAAAAGGAAGTCAATGTAGTTAAGTGGCAGAGATCTGGGAAGATGTCACTAGTATGTTCTGCCTGGATTCTTCATAGTGGTGTCTTTCTTCCACGATTCTCATAATTGTCCTCAAGGAACAATCCAGATCTTTTCCCTTGTTCTGTGCACATTTCACAAAAGGTGGCCCCAGTTTCACAAATTCTGAAGTCACAAATCTATCAGTGTATGGTTTAAAAAAACATTTAGAACAGTATTTTTTATTCATTGAGCTTTTTAAAATGTGATTACATTATTTGAAGGCTTGAAAAGCTGGAAACTGGAAAGAAATAGGGCTGTATCTATCAGGCAATCTATCCCTTATCCACCTGCTCAATCCTGATTCCACTCATGGAAACAGCTGCTTGAAACCCAGTTACCATTCTTTCTAGATTGGCCTTGTCCACTTGAGCACATTGCTCCTCCCATAGCTCAGCTCCCCCATTTATAAAACCAAAGTAGAAATCCCTTCATCATGATGCTAGAATGTAAATTAAATAATTAGTAATTTGTTAAACACTTTGAAAATGAAAATGCTAAGTATTGTTATTATTTCAAGGGTAATTTACTTCTTCTGATTCATTTGTAATTATTTCATCAAAACATTGTTCAGTAAGAGCTGTTTCATGTGTAAAATGCCTTATGGGTCTTTCCTATAAGACTTAGATGGAGGCCTTGCCAACTAGAACTCGTTTGCCACCAAAGGTTTACAGTAGTATAAATGTCAGATCACTCTTTACTCAGCCAGAGGCCCACTGGAAAACAAAGCCAAGAACAGTAATTCATCCCCATATTTGTTTGTAATAGTCCCTTACCAGAAAATCAAGTAAGCACCAAAGAGAGGCTCAGGTAGCAACTGGGAAAACTAACCCATTTGATTTTGGCCCTTCCCCTGTCCTTCACACCTCTCTGGGAACTCCTGCTTTCTCAAGTTCATGTGCCCAAATCAGTCTTTCTGGTATTTGCAGACAGCCATATGTCGTAGTAGAAGATTAATGTGAGCACTGAGCCCCTTAATGAAATTAATCATGATGACTCCTGAACAATATATTTTCAGAGTACCCCTGGGAAAAGTGAGGCTTTAATAGTTAACCCTTGATGGTCATGAATCATAACCTGAAGCAGTCAATGAAAAATGAGAAACCTTTTTGAAGGCTAGACTTCAATCTTTAAAAAATCTTGTAAATTTTACTTTTTCTCTGTACCATATCCTATTTCTCTCTTTGTAAAATTAATGTTTAATATTATGTTAAATATTCATTTCATTTATTCTCAACATCATTTACAGGTTTTAGACACCTATTATATTTAGCTGCCATCTGTATAAATTTTCAAAAAGAAAATACTCCAGAAGTGTCTATATTCCATGGGGAATCATTAGATAGGTATTACCAATCTAAAAGACTCTCAAGATAGCTTTTTGACCTTTCTTCAGGGTTGTAGATTGATTAAAATAAATGCCTATTATATTACTGCCTGACTAACCTCTAAGCACATAAATTAATACACATTTGAAACCCAAATTGGTATCTCGTCTCAAACCTCTATTTGCTTGAGCTTTATCGATATACTCCATCTTGGTACTTGGTCACTGCCCCAAACAAGCCACAAACTGAGAGTCATCCTGAGCTGTGTCCTCAGCCTCAACCCTCAAGTTAGCCACTCCGTGACACTGATTTTTACCTTATTTTAAATCCTTTTATTTTTCATTCTTTACTTCCCTGTACTACTTGAGGTACTTGCAATTGTAAAAAAGAGAAATCTCAACCCAAAGTGCTTTAAAAGGTCATAGAAATCTAGTGGCTCAAATAAACGAAAAATCTAGAGGTTGTGAGAGTTTCCTGTGAGGTAAGATACCGTGACGTATTGATATTGTCAAAACCCCAGATTATTTATGTCTACCCTTTTTCCTTCGACAATAGTCTTTAATTTTCGGTTTGCCTCTTCTTTTAGTTATAAGATAGCCTCCTTAGGGCTACATGGTTATATGCTTACATCCTATGGGAATGGGATAGTTTCTTCTAGTAGCTCTCAATAAAATGAAGAAAGTTTTCTTCATATAAGAAATGAAGACTTGCTGACTGCCTTAATTCAATGAGCTTAGTCCATTTTTGCACTGCTGATAAAGACATGCCCAAGACTGGACAATTTACTAAAGAAAGTGGTTTATTGGACTTACAGTTTCACATGGCTGGGGAGGCCTCACAATCATGGCAGAAGGTCAAAGGTATGCTTCACATGGAAGCAGACAAGAGAAGAGAGCTTTTGCAGGGAAACCATCAGATCTCTTGAGACTTAATCACTATCAGGAGACCAGCATGAGAAAGACCTGCCCCCATGATTCAATTACCTCCCGCTGGGTCCCTCCCTCAATAAGTGGGAATTCAAGATGAGATTTGGGTGGGACACAGCCAAACCGTATCAAAGACCCTACCTGAAGTTGACTTTGGCATCTATAAAGGGACAAAGCAATCCCATTGTCCCCCTGCCACCTCTTGGAAAATATTTCCATCAAGGATAAGGAATGAAAGTTGCATGGCAAAACGTGTGCGAATTCACTGCCACTGTCTTAGTTTGGACATTTGTTATGTCCTGTATGGACTGTTCTGAAAGGTTTGAGAGGTATTTTGCTACCCAGTATCTATTTTTCTTTTTCTTAATTGAACTTACTGCTTCCATTTCTTTCTCGAACCATCTGTCGTCTATGATGTCTCCAGAATAATCTTTCTGAGACATCATTATTTTTATATCACTTCTATAGTTAAAACCATTAAATGACACCCCATCATCCACAAAGAGTGGCTTTTACAATGTGCCTTATGTGTTCAACCAGAAAAGTCTTCTTTTATCTGCCTTAATACCTTTAGATATGGTTTTGTTTGAAGGAAAAGGTTAAGGATCAAGGAAAGTTTAAAAACCATTGATTCACAGAATAAAGTTAAAGTTTTCTAGCATGATGTATAAGAGCTACTATTACCTGGACTCTTACCACCTCTCTGAATTACCTCCCAACTATTTCTACCCACTCCATATTTCATATGCCAGTGATGGCCAGTTATACCCATGGGTCTCCAAATAATCCAAACCCAGATTTCTGCCAGCCCTGTTTAATCTCCTTATAATCTTTATGCTCATTTAAAAAAATCCATCTCGGTCATTGTGACCTGAAACCCCAGTGTTTGTCACTATTACTGGGCATTATTACACTATGTTGTAACTATTAAAAGACATGTTTTCTATTCTACTATACTAGGACTTATCATTGTTTGTAGAATATTTGCATCTCTAGCATTTAGCATCTAAAAACTGCCAAGTGATATGAAATAGAAATGAACGTATTTCCACTGATGAAACTAGCAGTTTGGCATAGTGTACAAAATGCTTCATAAAAATCATTCATCCATTGGCATTTATTCTACCTATGCTACTAATTCAGTGGGTCTCTGCTGAAAGATTAAGTATTTGAGTTTCTGGTTTTTGTGGGTATTTTTAAATTAACTTGTAAAGAAAAAGAAAAAACTACTTGAGAAAGCTGTTTTAAGTATAAATTAATGTGAAATTATTTTTAAATGAGTTGTATGTTGGTTAAGATGTTTCAGATCCAATTATCAGAAAACTGACTAAAACTGCTTTAAAAATAAGAAATTATTATATTTTGGGGGTAGAGTCGGTCTAGGGTTTGGTGTTTCAGTGGATCAAAGGTATCGTGAAAGACTCAGGTCCTTCCATCTTTTTGCTCGGCCATTTTCAGCATTTTGACTTTTAATCCAGTGGGTGCTCCATTGACTACAAAATAGTGGCACTAATTCCAAGTATTATCTTAGCACACAATTTTTTCCTCAAATCCATCTCCTCTGAAAAATGAGAAAGCCTTTGTTAGACCCGCCATTGGCAGATTTCCCTACAGGTCTTGTGGGTAGCAACTGTCACAAATCCTTTTCTAACCCAAGTACTGATAAGGAGATGGGATTGTCACAGGTGCTTCTAGCCAATCATGATTAGCTCAGGCTGGGGTTGGGAAGAGCTCAGTCCCCTGAGAAGAAAATGGCTATCAGATACTGAAAAAAAAAATCAGAACAGTGACAAGGCAGAACAATGACAATAGGTAGCAACTAATCATGAACGGTTCCTCCAACCTTTCAGTTAATACTCTAATCACTCCCATCTAGGAAAGAGAATATTCTGCCTTCTCATGAAAGGACTTTTCTTCTACTGATCCACCTTATTAATTGCTGTTTATTTTATTTTCTTCCCTTAAGTATCCTTATGTGGTTATATGATTGGAATATGTATTTCATGAAAAATACACAGCTAAAGATACAACCAGGAACAAAAATCTCATGCATAGTGGACCACTTACCAGTCTCAATCTGCTCTGTCCTACACCCTTGAACTCCTTCCTGCTTAATTAAAATTACAGTGGGAAACATCAATCCAAGTCAGTTCAGCTTCCCAGATTGACTATGATGCTGATTCCACATTCATAATTACTCCTCCCAGTTTTAAGAATGAAGCCTTGGCTGATTAAGGATTCTTGGTGGATTATTGCCGGTGTCTGAATTGCTGAAATGATGGGCCATCATGCAGTCTCTTTTTGATCTATAAACTTGGGAAGTGGAAAAAGAAAAGAGGCATTTTTCTTTCCCCTCAAGAAATCTCACTTGACATTTAGCAAGAGACATTTGTTAGAATGTCAGTTTGATAAAACTGTTTGCAGAAGTCACCAGCATTTGCTACTGAGCTATAACAATAGTTAAGCATCATAATTACTCTGGGAAGTTTTAAGGAAAAAATCTTATCTGAAAATTTGAGAAAAATAAATCAACACAATTAACCATGCTTCTTCCATCTTCCTGTTGAATTAGTGTTTTCCTGACACACTCCCACTGAATCTAAACTCTGAATTGGTAGCAAAGTTACCAACAGTTGCTATGGCAGATGGAAGTGTAGTAGTCCATATCAGAGGGGTAAGTAATAGGGCTGCAGAAGTATCTCCAAATGTAGAATACATAAAGCCTGTAGTTAGGATTTTCTATCTGGATGTCATTACATGAAGTAATGATAATACCAAACAACTGTTTTCATCATGCTTACTGTGAACCATTAACCTAAGTGCTTTACATATAGAAATTCATTTCAAAATTCCGATCCTATAGAATAAGGACTATTAGTATCTCCAGTTTACAGATGAGGGGACTGAGGAACAGAGAGGTAATGAAACTTACCTGAAGCTGCATTAGGATTTGAACTCTAAAATATTAATTCCAGAATATCATTCACAACTATTACTTTTCATTATCTTCCTATATATCCCACATATTCATATACTTTATAGTGTGACTGTGAACAAGGATATACCTTTTTCTTCATCTATTGAATAGTTGTAACAAAAAGGTTAATATTTATTGAGAGCTTACTATGTACCAGGCACTGTTTTGGGCATGTTACTATTTTCCTTAATCTTCAAAGTGACCTCATACAGCAGGTATAATTATTAACTCTTTAGAGAATCTCTTAATCTGGGAAACTAAGAAAGATAAATGTTAAGTAACCAGATTATAATTAGTAGGGCCATGATTGAAACCCAAGAAATCTGGCTTTGGAGCCTGGATTTTAATGCTTCTTCTCTCACTGAATAATGGTAAGAATAGCATAATATATTTGTGAATTTTTCATAGGACCAAAAACACCAACCAAGTTTAAAAGCCTATATTTTTGTTCAGGGAAAAAAATAGGCACTAGACACGTATGCTTTGTTATTTCTATTTTTCTTTCATTCATTTATTAAAAGCCATTTTAAAAACCATTTTCCATGTGCAGCCTTTTATGGGGCACTGTGTGTAGAAAAGTAAAAATGACACAGACCTTCCTCTTTAAAAGCTTACAGTTGAGGTGGAAAAGACGGTCATGGAATCACTCAACTTACAATATAGCGGATACCGAGTTCAGCATCCATGATTTTTTTCAGAAGTCTCCCTGTGAACTGCTTTTCCTCTGTTTGTGGCATGGTGAGTAGGGGAAGGCTGTGTTGCCCCTGGATCTCTTTGGAAAAATGATGTAGACATTCAGAAGAGGTTTCCTGTAGTGCACCTGGAAGGTTGTAAGAAAAGGTGCTTCATTATTATTTCAAGGTTCTATTATCCAAAAATGCCACCTCAAAAACTATCAAAGGCTGATCTTCAGAAATTCAGTACTGCTCTGTACACAAAGCAGGATGTTCCCTGAGAGGAAAAAGCACTTTTCCTTCTGCATCGAAAGCCTGGGGTATTACTGACCTCCCACATCCCTTATTGGAACCTGAGGCCTTATAAGGTACAAAGGTGCAGCTTTAGTTTAGATTTTTCTCTTTGAATGATGGAGAGGCTCATTTAGGCCATCTTAAGGCAGGAGAGTTTCAGAGTATGGCAGGAATGTAGGCTCTGAAGCTTGGGTATCACTTCGCTTGAGTTTGAATCCTGATTGCAATAAGCAGCAGCCCGGAAACCTTCATATGTTAATTTGCCTCTGTTTCAGTTTTTGCATGTGTTACATCAGAAAAATTACAGGAGTTTATAGAAAGTTTTGTGATCATTACAGGAGTTAATAAACACAGTATAAAGTACTAGAAGGATAATTAGGACAGAGTAAGTGCTCAGTAAGTGGTAGATTTTATTACTGTCGTTAGGAACTTGAAACTCTTAGCATTAGTTACAGTCTGAGGGTTTCTCTCACCGTCATGACCTTTCTGATTTTCCCCATATATTTCTACCTGGCCATTTGTCTGGTGTCTTATAGTCTTGGTAAAACATGGCCCATCACAGTCTCAATCTTACCTCGAGTGTCCTTCTACTTCCAGCTTCCTTTGCTAATTGTATCAATCTCTCCAGGTTTCTTAGTCCAAATTCCTGAGAGACAAAATCTTTTGGCCAAACTCACTCTCTTGAGGAAGCACATTTAGCCTTTATCATGGAAGTCATTGTAGATCTGATACCTATGACTGTCCAAATCGACTATATCATAGGTCAGTGATAGGCTTGTTCATCAGGAGCTCTATGGGTCAGTGTCCCTTAGAAGGAAACATTTTAAGGCACAACCTCTTTGTTGCAAATGTAGTCAAGCTGAAGAATGGAGTTCAGTGGCAGGAAGTTTGTATTTAGTAATGTGACACTGTCAATTTTTGTCTGTACTTTGCCTATTTCTTAATTGCAACTTCTCAATTTCAGCTTAAGACCAGGACTCCTTCTACTTTGTATCTTCTGAACCAAGTATAATACAACACTGGGCAGATTAGATGTCTAAACATGTTTTTACTAAACATTTTGAAATGAATGAATGAACACATACTAACTTTCCTCTAATATTTAAAATTCATAAACTACTTTCCACCTTAATTATTTCAGCCTTTGAATTCTAGACTCTGTATTATGACCTTAATTTATGCTTTATGACTTAATTTTTCCAATGACCCAATAAATAGGATTCATTGTCCCAATTTAACATGAGAAAATTGAGCTTTAGAAAGTAATTTAGCTGGACTCAACTAAGCATTAAGCAGAGCTTTAAATACATTTATTTTGTTTCAGAGTTCATGTTTTTCACACGTTATTATCATGTTTGTGATAGTTCAAGTAGTTGATTTTTCACCGACTCCCTAGCTGGCAAGGTCTCTTAGAATATTTATTCTATTATGCAACATGTTATCTGCCTTTCCATTTTTGTGTCATGGGTGCTTTTACAGGATTGTATTCTGTTTAATATTATAGGCTTAAGTATGGAACATAGTGAACCTTCTAAACAGCAGGAAGGTTGTGAGAGACTCTTTGAATTACACGAGGAAATGTGTATATAGCTGCACAAAATTTCATTTCTCTGCCACCATCCTAGAGGCACTCTACTTGCTTCTATAGTGCATCTCTTCCCCATTACCTTGTTTTAAATGTAGGGGTAATATTTCTTATGAATGGCTGATTTCACAAGAAGGACTGACTGGGAACAGTGGAATACTTTCCCATATTTTTGAAAAAGTTTACATTTGTGTCTCAGAGATGTACATATCAGATTTCAGATATGTCTACATAAATCTGATAATTCTTGGTAAAAGTCTATTAAGATGGCAGAATTACATTTTCAGCACAGGTTATGGCAGAAATGAAACTGGGATTAAGTAGAAAGGAATATTTGAACTAGCCAAGTAATTTTCTAATAGAGTATAAGAGTTACGGTCCAGCATATATGTGTGTATACACACACACACACACACACACACACACACACACCATATATATAGTGTCTGCTGAGAACAGAAATATTAGTATTAGCTAGGATAGCAACAGCAATGAATAGAAAAATATAGGGATTATGCCGTTGGTCTATATCTCTGTTTTGGTACCAGTACCATGCTGTTTTGATTACTGTAACCTTGTAGTATAGTTTGAAGTCCGGTAGTGTGATGCCTCCCACTGTGTTCTTTTTGCTTAGAATTGACTTGGCTATGCAGGCTCTCTTTTGGTTCCATATGAAGTTTAAGGTGGTTTTTTCCAGTTCTGTGAAGAAGGTCATTGGTAGCTTGATGGGGATTAAAGCATAATAAAATATATGGTGTACAGAAAAATGGGCATCAGGGATACTTTTTAGGCAAATAAAAGTCTATATCTAGTACTGACTTGCCTAGTATAGTTGTTATTTGATAGTGAAGCTAGATAATGGGAGATTAAGGAAGTTGGATGTTGGTAAAACTCAAACAGTATATTCCATTTGAAAAAGCTGGAAACCTTTTAGGACTAGGCTGATTAACTTTCTAGTCTGATCCTGAGGGCCTGTGCTAATTTGCTGATTTGCACATTTGCATGATTGCTAGTCACAACTGAGAAAGTAAGCTTAGAGCTATGTCAAACTCTTGTATAGTGGTTTTTAGTAAGAAACTTGGTTTTTCAAGGGTCACTACATGTAATCTGAGGCATGGGATACACTTCCATGCACAGCATTCAAGCACCTCTCTGCTTTTAGATCTAGGATTATAAAAGAGATATTTTTGTTTACCACAGTTGATTTTTATTTAGGTCCACTAGTTTAAACTCATGTTGTTGCTTCACTCTCAGGACCCTATGGCTGATTTTTAGGTCTATCCATTACTACAACTTTTCCTAGTATCCTGCAGCCATAATTCAGTGTTTTTCATTTATATCCTATTTATGGGCATTAAGACTTGTCACTGAGTATGTCCTGTGATTGCTAGCATTGCAGTAACAGTCTATAGTATTGATGGCATTTCCTCACAATTTCCTAGATAATTGTGCTATTTTAATTAGAGTGTGGATAGGCCTATAAATGAGTTGCTAGACTTTTACTCAGTAAGGAGCATCTATTTCTATTTTAATTCACTACTGGTATTCTCTAAGGAAATGCCAAAATGCTTTCCATCTGGAATTAGAAATCCTTTATTTTCATTGGGGAAATCTGTGCTCCTGGGAAACTCTTTAGTTTGGCTCATTACTCAGTTGCCATGCTGCAAGACGGAAAACATCAGAAATGAAAACACCTAAAATGACATCAGGGGTATGTAGAGAATTTTGGAGTAATTTTGATGCATTTTCACACATAGTATGTAAAAAGTCTCATAGTAGCACTATGAAGTAATTAGGTAGATATTAATATTTACATTTTCTAAAATAAGAAAACCAGTTAGACACATCATGGTTTTGTATGCGACTTTAGTGAAGTCACTTGGTACGTTAATATCAGAGCCAGCTGCCCTGACCTCACACCCATAGTCTTCTCTTGCATGAACTGTCCCCCAACCATGAGATTCTGAAAAGAACACATAGTAAAGTGTCTGTCACATCAACTACAGGAAGCAAGATTTGCTTTGCTTTGTTTAGACCGGGAGTTCTATGTTAGTGCTACGTAAATACAGAAGCAGTTCAGTGATCGGGAAAGCACAAGAGCTGAAGTCAGAGGGTCTGATGTTCCTTTTTTGGTTTTGCTGACCAAGTTTTAGGACTTCATGCATTTACCCTTTTGGCCTCAATTTCTTCATTGTACTATTAAGATTAATACTGTGTTTTATAGTGATAGATGAACTACTCAACAGATCAGTTTGCTGGAGTTCATTGTCAAGGAAGGTTCCTAAAAATAGCCTGCCTCCCATGTAAAACGGTGGGAAGTGTGAGTAAGGGTGGATGGAATTATTCGCCCCAGTCATTGCACTGATTCCTCTTCTCCCCTGAGATTCTGTATTATAGAGTACACAGACTCACAAATCGGAGAAATGAAACAAACTAACAGCTTTATATGATTCTGAAAAATGGTAATACTGGGGAATATAATGCAGCTTTCTATCTCCTTCCCCAATCCTAGACCAGTAGCCCCAGATGATTGGAATCAGCCACCCAGTATCAAGCGAAGAATCTCAGAGAGAGAGCAGCAACCTGGCAGGGTTCTCTGCTAACATCTACCATGCCTGGGCCTCATCAAGTCAGAACGAATCCTCCTTACCTCTGATTTACAGTGCACAGAAAGAGCTCAGAAACAGTCTATATTCTCATTCCTCCTCTGATCCTGGGAGTTGGCTTAATGAAATGAAAGTGTTCATTGAAACATATCCTATACATTATGAGATTTAGAAACATTCATAAAATCACAGCATATCAGTGTGGCAAATGAATTTAGATATCATCCATTTTAGTGGTTTTCTTACTCTGTTGGACATGGAACTATTTACAACATCTCATAAAAATCCAACATCTCAAATGAATTAAAATGTTGCTACTGTCATAAACGCAGTACAGACTCGGGGCTTTTACCTGCTCACATTGGGGACATACCGTACTCATACAGTACTCTCAGAACATGCTTTGAAAACCATGGATCTAATCCAAGCAGCTCATTTCACATTTGAGAGACTGAAACCATAAATTAGATTAAATCATTTTCCCAAGTCACATCATGAATTAGTGGTTATACTTGAACAAGCACTTACATTTTTACTCCTAAGTCAGAATGCTTTCTAATTCAAAACACTGTACCCCTTAGCTCAGTCCTTCTGGGACTCCTCTTTGGAAATTAGTTTACGATGAAGAGGCAAACCTAAAATCTTCTGTCTATTCACTCCCTGAAATATCTATCTTTGTTTTCTGATGACATCATCCATCCATAACTACCTGGCACTTACAGGAAGTACTTGCTTACAAAGGGTTTGTGGCTGGAGAAGAATTAGAGTATGGGAAATTCACTTTTGGTTTAAATGCCTTAAATACGTCTAGACCCAAATCATTCTGATTTAAGTCCTGCTAGTTACTTATAGTTGTTTTCTTATGAGCATCTTTTGCATTGAAACCAAGGCTAGAGAGTCATTTCCAGCAGAAGCACTGTATGTAGAAAGAAGATTGTGTCTAAATAGGCTACTTTTTCAAGTTTTAATTGGCCTAATTACTTCATGTTTGTAAAGTGCTTTGAAGAGGAAAGGTGCTATATTCGTGTTGCCTGTTATTATTTTAGCTCCCCAAGCAGCATTTGCTGGTTCCTTAAATTTCCACTCTTGAAGTGACCTAATAATCAAATTGCTGGGGAAGATTTCTTCTTTTTCTTTTTCCGTTTTTAGAGTACCATTATTCAAACCAAAGTTGGGAGACTAATGTCGTATAGCACAATCTTTTATTCTGGCTAATTCTTCTTTCCTAGTATCTTTCTCGAGTTCAGGAAGAATTGAACCTTTACTCCCCACCTCTCTCACAGGCTTTATCTTTTAGTGTTGAAGCCTGGTATTTCCAGAGGCCATTCTCTGCCAGTAAAACGTTCTGCTCTGAACCTCTCCAAAGACCAGGACTCCTGGGGAAACTTGACGAAAACACTGCAGACTTTAATGGAAGAATAGGAAAAAAAATGAGCTATTTTTACCTTTCACCCCCTCCTTTGCAATGGCAAGAATGGGAAGAAGAAACTGCAGGAAAGAATCACAAGTTGTTGATACTATTTGTGAATAAAAAATTCTGAAGAGGTGTTTTCTGTTTTGTGAGACCAGACTTTTCTCTCAACCTATAAAACAGAGCTCTCTTTCTTTCACCTGTGACATAATAAATAAATAGTTTAGGCCAGGCGTGGTGGCTCACGCCTGTAATCCCAGCACTTTGGGAGGCCAAGTTGGGCGAATCACAAGGTCAAGAGATCGAGACCATCCTGGCCAACATGGTGAAACCCTGTCTCGACTAAAAATACAAAAAAATTAGCTGGGCATGGTGGCGCGTGCCTGTAGTCCCAGCTACTCGGGAGGCTGAGGCAGGAGAATTGCTTAAACCCGGGAGGCTGAGGTTGCAGTGAACCGAGGTCACACCACTGCACTCCAGCCTGGTGCCTGGTGACAGAGTGAGACTCTGTCTCAAAAAAAAGAAAGGTTTAATTTTCAAGAACATTCTTGATTTCCAAACTAGATAAGAGAGGAGCTTGTTCATAGGTTGTGGGGAGGAACCTTGCCTCTTCTTTTTTTCTCAAATGCCATACAGTCAGTTCAAATTCAGGAACATAGGAAGTAATGCACTTATCCATAGCTGTCATGCATTGAGTGTGTCCTATGTTCCAAGCAATGTGCTAGGAATTGTTTATACCTCTCTTTCCGTTTTCACAACAAACTCAGGCTGCTTTTACAGGTGAGAATGTAGCAAGTCAGAGAAAATGAGCACTTGTCTAAATCACACAGGGAGGAAGAGAAAGTTAGAATAGAAACCCAGATGTGTCTGACTACAAAGCACTAAAGCAAGTTTCTTTGAAAATAAGTCCTAAACATGTTGTAAGCAGTGCTAGGAGACTCTAAGTTGGATATCTCATTTAATGATTACCATAGCTTCATTGTGATATTTGTAAGTTTCTTGCAAATCTTGCTATAGGAAACAGTCTCAGAGATGTCAAATAACATTGTTTGAGTTACGCTTTTATTAAATGACAACACCCTGATTTAAACTGCAGCATCATGCAGTTTTTGCTTTTTAACTTTGTTACAGATTTCAAGGGCAATTGTGCCTTACTTTTATGCCGTAGACGTGTTTATTTTCAGACCAGTGTTAGTTATGGAAACCCAAAGGGTGGCATTTCCAGCTAGACAGTACACCAATCTTTCCAAGAAGGACTCAGTGACTGAAACATGGGTGGACAAGTTTTCTGACCTGTTGATTAAATTGCCAAACATTTCTAAACTCAGATTCTTCTGAGCTTAATGTAAGAGAGTGATTTATGGTCATAGTGTTTTCTTGGTGTCATCTTTGCAATAATGGTATTTTTAATCACAACAATAATAGCTAACCTTGAATGAGTGCTTATCATGTCATTCTAGGCACTTTTAATTAATTAACTAATCATCAGAACAACTCCCGTCATTGGTATTATCATTAACCCTACTTTACAAAAAAAGTAAAACCACATGGTGGTTTCAATGAGTGGAAGGATGATTGAATCTAAGCCTAAAATGGATTCTTTGCATAATCCATTCTCTGTGGATAAGAAAATCTTTTGAGAATGTTGAGACTTTTTAAATTCCTTGTATAAACAGTTGTACTTCATGGTTTGAGGCCCTCTAGTAAATCAGGCCATCCTCCTTCCCTGCATCCTATAACTTTCCTGCTCTAATAAATTTGTTAAAACTAAACAGCAATGGAAGAAAAAAAAAAGAAAAAGAACAGTAAGAAAAAATCCTGCCAATTAGAAAAATAAATTTGAAAAAGAAAATTAAGATAGAAATAAAGCAACAACAACATTTGAAGGGCAAAATTGGCAAATGAGAGAGGGGCTTGAGTGAAGAAAGGAAAGGGCTGTTAGAAGCAGACTGTGCAGATCCGAACAGAACCTCATGTCTCTTTGAGAGTTAATTCAATTTTGAGAATTGGGGGCCTGAACCACCTTCTCATTTCCAGCCACTCTCTGTCTGAGCTTTTGTTGTACTTTGTATCATGATGGAACTGGGGCTCCTCCTATAGAGACTGAGTTTTACCAACTACACAACCTTATGTTACCCTGTCTCAAGTCCTGGCTCAGGAGGATTTGGTAGCTTGGCTTGTTTAACGATACAGGTAAGTGGGTCGCATGCCTTTTGTTGATTTGTAGGGAAGTTGCAAAGTGCAATTAACAGATTAATGAACAGAGGAAAGATGCAATACTTTTATTAACTATTCTTAATCATCCTCCATTTGAGGGCAGTAAATAGAATTAGAATTATAGTAAAATAGTGTACTAATGTGTAGTGGAGTGTATCTTCACTTAACATTGTCAACAGGTTCATGGAAACGTCAAGTAAAATGATGTTTAGTAAAAGTAATTGTACCATAGGTAATTGAAGTTTCTATGGCATATTTCTGCTCATAAAAGATCACCTAATCTCTAAATAAATACTCTAGGCACATTTTTATTAAATATTAAAATAAATGTGAGTGTTACATACATTTAGGAAAGATTAATGAAAACTTGTGAGGTAATTATTTGCCCAATTTTTTGATGAATCAGTGAGTGACGGTGGTCATAGTGCTGGTGGGTTAAATCAAGGAATAAATGTTCACAGAGTAAAAATTGTAAGGAGCACCTTCTACTACCAAGCAGTTCAAAACAAACTGTCACAAATATGGCAGGCTGCTTGAGCGCTGCCATACCACATACATCCTTTACTGGCATGTATGTACCTGTATGATTATCATCTAATTTGGCAATTTTCATTGTTACAGATATTTGTATTTGTACATGTATTTTCCAACTTGTTTATTCCACTTCCTGGCAGTGCACAACACAAGGCTGATACTGACCCTGGGCAGGACGCAATTGCATCATAAGGCGCACCCACATACACCCACACTCACATAATCTGTGGTAATTCAGACACACAAACACACATCTCTTTGGGGTGTGGGAGGAAACTGAAATTATGAGAGAAAACGTATGCAGCCAGAGGAATCACATGCAAACTTCACACAGTTTTTTTTCTTATCAACTTTATAAGGAAAGGATGTTGAGAAAAACAATGTTATTTGAGGACCTGCTGTATTTCATTGAAAAGTTTTATTTAAGTCAGGTTTTAAAATGGAATCTTGTTTTCACATGGATTTATTGGAAGTATTTTTCTCTTTTTTATTCCTGAAGTTAGGAATACAACTTTATTCTAAAATTTTGTTCTGTTTTCCAAGTTGATCTCCATTGGTTTTGTCTCTTTCCTGTTTTATTCAATAGGGTACCAACCAAGTATTTCTCAGCTATGAACAAGTGCATAAACCTTCCAGTGGAGAAACCATCTAGATAAAGATCCCTGGTCTTTTGACACAAGTGGCTGATGTTGATCTGTGCTTCCAACAGGATTACATGATGCCCCTCCTTTGATGATGCTAAGATTTATCAATGTGTTTATATGGCTCTCAGGCAGGTCTCTCTTTAAAAAGGTCCCAACAGCCATTTGCCTAATGGATTTTAGGTGATTATTGTCTAATAAAGGATCATTATCTGGATCCTTTATTAATTCTGAGGTTGAAAAAATGATGATATTCTAATTCCATTAATCATTTAGCATTGATTAATGGGTATTGTTTCATGAAAATAACTTTCTCACTAAGAAAAAAACATTTCTTGGAATCTTTTGAAAGCCACTAAGAGATACATAGTTCTACTCATTTTGCTGAAAGGAAATAGGTGCTTAAAATGATTTCGGAAGAAAGGTGATGAGTTGCTGAAGCCTATAAAGTTATCTACCCTGTGATGTGAACCATGATTCTGCTCCTTCCATAACAGTATTGATGTAATGAGTGAGAGGCTGACCCCAAGCTGGATCTGGCATCTCCAGCCCCACTGTCTACTGGGTCCAAGCAGGTGCAGAATAAGTAAATTAGAGCTGTGCAACCCAGTGGATGTGATGATGCTGGGGCTCAAATAGGGCCTTATGAAAGCCTTGCAGTTCTCAAACCTTAAAAATGTATTGGGCAAAAATATACATGCATCTTCCGAGCAGATTGTTGAGACTATTTTCTTACACAGTACAAATGCATATACCTCTCTCATTAGGATGAGGGAAATAATAAAACACTAATATTAATGACTAAAAAACACACAAAATAGCAATATGACTTGGTGTGGGAGTCAGTATCTATACAGATACTCAGTTCATTATTTTTTCTCAATTTTTCAGGTTATAAACGGGTCAGTCATATCTACCAAAATCACCTTTCATTGGCAGATATATTATACAGAACATAAGAAAGTTAGAACAATCTTGGATTGCTTTTTATCTTTCTTGTTATTGTTATGGAGTGCTTCTTTTTCTTGGTATACACCCCCTTACCTTTAGCATCCTATTCTTCCTCTCATTAGAGCCCAGTGGTTAAAATATAGACCCTGAAATTAGATAGACCTGTTGCCACTTAACTTTTTATCCTTGGGAATTAACATCTCTATGTTTCCGTTTCATCAGTTGTAAAATACGGATCCCAACAGTAAATTCTCACAATGTTGTTTTAAGGATTAAAAAAGACAATTTTGGGCTGCGTGCAGTGCCACACACCTGTAATCTCAGCACTTTGGGAGGTGAGGCAGGTGGATCATCTGAAGTCAGGAGTTCAAGACTAGCCAGGCCAACATGATGAAAACCCGTCTCTGTGGAGGGGAACCCCGCAAGTGCCGGAGCAAGGGTCAGAAGCCTCAGCCTGTTTCCATCTAAATATTGATTTAGAAAAGAATTTAAAATATAGGCACATAGTTATTCATTTATATAATCATATATAATCTTATAGTTACTTATAATTATAAAGATATATACTCAGTATAAACTTTAATTTTGCTAATGACTATCAGGTTATGAAGCATGAAACTGAGATGACATTGCGAACAAAGCCATCCTAAGGCAAGATGCTCTAAGCCTTCTGTCACCCGCATCAGGGCTGCTGGAGGGCGTCTCGGCTGTGTGGCAGCGCCAGGGCTGTGAAGCCGCCCACTATTTAGCCAGCTAGGGAAGGAGATGTCCAAAATGGCCAAGACATCTCCTTCCTGGGGAAGTTTGGAGAAAACTCCGCTTCGCTAAGTTCTTATGGCAAGGCCTGACGGCTGTCAGGTAGGTCCTCAGATAGCTGGGGACTTAACTGTCTCAATGTGATGCTGTGCTTCAGTGGTCACGTTCCATGTCCACTCTCACACCCTGCTTCTGCACCTGGTTTCTCTTTTTCTTTTTCTTTTTTTTTTTTTTTTTTGAGATGGAGTTTCGCTCTTGTTACCCAGGCTGGAGTGCAATGGCGCGATCTCGGCTCACCGCAACTTCCGCCTCCTGGGTTCGGGCAATACTTCTGCCTCAGCCTCCTGAGTAGCCGGGATTACAGGCACGTGCCACCATGCCCAGCTAATTTTTTGTATTTTTAGTAGAGACGGGGTTTCACCATGTTAACCAGGATGGTCTCGATCACTTGACCTCGTGATCCACCCGCCTCAGCCTCCCAAAGTGCTGGGATTACAGGCTTGAGCCACCGCGGCCGGCCCTCTTTCTCTTAAAAGGTAAGAATTAATGAGAAGAGCGCTGATGCATTAGCTTCTTTCCTCGCCTCGGCTACTTGAAAGTCCTGGGCCCGCCGTCGTGAAGCATGATTTACCTGACCCTATCACTGACCACCACTACCTCACCCTACCTTCCTGCCTCCTGCTTTGTACTCAGTAAAAGTCAGTGTCCAGACACTCGGTGCTACTGCAGATCTCTGTGTTTTGCTTGGCAGTGGACCCTTGAGCCCAAACTCTCTTTTCTCTCTCTGTGTTTGTGTCTTTTATTTCTATAGTTTCTCCTCTCTGCACCAACAGGGAGGGGCTCACAGAATCCTACAGGGCTGGACCCTATATGTCTCTACTAAAAAAATACAAAAATTAGCAGGGTATGGTGGCTCACACCTGTAATCCCAGCTACTCAGGGGGCTGAGGCAGGAGAATTGCTTGAACCCACTTACAGAGGTTGCAGTGAGCTGAGATTACACCATTGCACTGCAGCCTGGGCAACAAGAGTAAAATGCCATCGCAAAAAAAAAAAAAGACAATTTCATGAGTATTAAATAAAATAATGTGAACAAAATTCTTGGCATTTTCCCTGCCACAAAGTCAGCAACTTACACTTTCTTTTTTTATTTATCATTTATTCCAAGTCATCCTCCCTTCAGTTAGAAAAAGTACTTTTTCAGGAGTTGAATAGTTTGTTCCTTGGTCACGTTTATTTTTTGCTGTTACGGACAAGTGTAAGCCACACTTTAATTGGTATCAGAGACGTTTTGCTGACTTTAGAGAAAAAAATGTAATGACCCAGCAGTTGTGTTAATTGGAAAAGTGGTGTGTATTCCCCAGTGCTAAGAGGTTGCCCCTGAATGTCTCCTAGAAAATGAACAAGTGCAGAGGAAGGAACAGGGGTTTGTCACCCAAAGAGAGGCCAAGAGGGTAGCCCCGGCCATGTGTGTAGTTCACACTGTGTGACCCTGAAGCCCAAAAGAGGCACTTGCCCTGATGTTCTGTAGGTTGCCCGACAGAATGCTGCATTGCATTTAGTTATACTGAGGTCATCTGTGATCATAAGGCAGCCAGACTATAGAAGAAAACTTCACCGTAGTGAATAGTAAAAGTATCTGCTGGCAGACAGCCCTGTGGTAGAATCTTGCCTCGTTTACTTCCATTATAACCCTATGAAAAGCCAAGATATTTAATTTTTGAGATACTCAGTTTTTTTTTTGTAACAAAAATATGTCTTTCCCATAGAATTGTTTTGGGAGCTAAAATAATGTAAAGCATCTAGTGAAATGTTTAACCCATAACATAGAATTAATGCAATCATCATTGCTTTTCTTTTTAATATTATAAATTGACTATGTCCTATGCAAGAGGATTAGGTATCCTGGTAGATACTTAACTCTCAAAAGTTAGTAGAGTATTCTAAGTTCTAATCAGAGCCTAAGGCACAGGAGGGATAGATGAGCATAAACAATCACTTGATCCAAATATGCCATCCTTTTAATACATTTACCAATGTTCCAAATGGGGGTAGTGGGGAGTCCTATAGAGTATGTACAAGTGAATCGACTGATGAATTCTAACATACTTCATCAAGGTTTACAAACAATTAATATTCATCAGTTTTAAACCTTTTTAACCCAGTGTAATTTGCCTGAAAGTCTGTTAAGCACAATCCTATCCATTATTCCAGTCCTGGCTATATGTAATAATAGAAATACTATGAATTTTACAATGAAATACAACTGGCTTCGAATTTTAGCTTTGCTTGCTAGTACCTGTTTCACCCTGTGCACATCTTGTAACCTCTCACCTGCTTTTTCAAGTATAAATAGAGAATAATAATGCCAACAATAATATTGGTTATGGGACTACATAAAAAGTGTATGTTCTGACATAGTGCCTGGCTCCTAAAGGTATATGGTCTATATTAGCTTCTTTTACCAAATCTGCACTACTCTCACAGGCACCTCCAGGGTATGGCAAGCTGTCTTTGAGATGCTTTCCGCAGCTGCCATGTTGCTTCCAGAGAAAATGTATTTTGATTCCTGCAACTGAACTTTGAGAATGCTTAAAAGGTTTTACTTAATGCTATATATAGCTCTATTGGACCGTAGTGTGGTGATACCATCTTTCTTATACCTAAATTTGAGACATGTGCTCTGCTGATAAACAGAATATTTGAAATAAGAATCGTACCAGGACACTACAGAAAGATTATTGATATCAGCTATGATCTCAACACAGGGATAGCTCCTGAGCAACATCGTTTTTAAAAGGTGTACGAGTGTGTTATATTTCCTGTGTTTTTTATACATTTGGTGTATTTTGTAACTTTTAAAAAGTTACTTTGGGCTGGGAACAGTGATTGATGCCTGTAATCCCAGCACATTGGGAGGCCCAGGTGGGAGGATCTCTTGAGGCCAGGAGTTCAAGATCAGCCTAGGCAACATTGCGAGACCCGATCTGTACAAAAAGTTTAAAATTCAGTTGAATGTGGTAGCACACGCCTGAAGTCCCAGTTATTTGGGTGACTAAAGTGGGAGATCTAGGTTGCCATAAGCAATAATTATGCCACTGCATTCCAGCCAGGGCTACATAGTGACACCATGTCTCAAAAAAAAAAGTTTCAATGGTAATCAACAGACCTGGATATAAATTCTAACTCTACCACAAAAAAGCAGAGTGACCTTTGGAACAAGTTGCTAGTATTCGCTGAGCTTCAGTTTCCTTGTTATTCAAATAGCAATAAGGGTACCTAGCCCTTCCAATTTTTTCTTGATCCATAGGCATTGAAATTCAGAGATCCATTCACACATATGCAAGCAAACACACATACCCTTAGCAATTACTGACTGATTGACTTGATGGATAGTGGAAAAACACTGATATCTAAAAATGCCTTTACCATACTGTAATTATAAGATTTTTCTTTTCCCTTTTATAAACAATATTTTTTTTACAATTTTTTACATGCCACCAAGAAACTAAAATTCAGTGTTACCAATCACTCAAAACAGAGTATAGATTAATTGGATGTTTTTTCTCAGATTTGCCAGCTTCAATTTTTATAATGATCAAGAATGTTGTGTTAAATACCCTTACTTTTAGATACTACTACACTAAATGTCTAAGTTACTTTCTTTTATTAAGGATGCAAGTTGTGTGTGTGTGTGTGTGTGTGTGTGTGTGTGTGTGTGTGTGTGCGCGCGCGCGCGCGCGCATGCGCATGCACACTTGTCAGTAGTAAAGTTGTAGGGGAGAGGAAAGAGGAATACGTTTGCAGTTTGGTGGAAACTAGGCTGGATTAATTCCTAGAAAAACCTAGTAATATGAGATGGCTGGACTCTTCAAGCCTGAGAGAAGGATCAAAGGTGGATCATATGCATTGTGCAGAGTGATGAGAAGGAGGTGGAAATTCTTCAGATTGTAAATTGCCTACCTACAGAGACCCCTATCTTATTCTTCTTGTCATAGTACTTAGCTTAAAGAAGATACCCAAGCAATGATGAAGAACTTTAACTGAAAATAAATTTTGTATTTATTACCTAAAGTCAAGCAAGCCAGGAGAGAAAAAAGGTCAGAATGAAATGTCTCAAAAGATGGAATTCTACATTTTCGGGAAAAGCAATTTCTTCATGTTATAGTTCATATTCGTCATCTCAGTTTTTCTTCCTTACAGCAAAAACTTTACCTATTAAAAATCTTATTTCTCCAACATTATTCCTTTGGTATTTACATCTTCAAAATATTTATAGATTTATAAGGATATCCTCACATAGGTAAGCCATGCCCATGTGGCTTAATCTTGCCTCATAAGTCTGTCTCTCTGCCTCTTTCATCCTTTTTACTCCCCTCTTACCATTTCCAACTTTACTACATCAAATTATGTAAAAGCTGCCAAAATAGAGCTTAAGTTTCCCTTCTAGGGAGACAGCTGTCCTGTGAATGAGATGCAGTATTTTTGTATCTTTACAATGCTTAGAGCATGTATCCTTAGTTTTTCTTTTATATTTCTTTCTCTTTCACTAGACTGAACCTATTTAGGACAGAGGAAATATATATTTTTTATATTCTTAGTATCTTTCAGAGGTTAAAGCATAGTAGGTGTTAAATAAATATTAACAAAATGAATACAATAACACAAAGCATCCTAACTCCTCCCCATCCCCTGCCACTAGAATAATTAATTTGGTCCAAAATGATAGATTCTTCCTTTATCTTGTTCATGTCCTTGAATATGATTTAAAATATATCAAAGTCAGGACATGTAATGAAGATATAAAGCAGCCCTGTAGGGGAATGTTTTCAATGAGAAGAAAGTAAACTCTTTTACATCCTTTAGTTTCTTCTCCTTTACTATCAACCATTTAAGGAATTCAGGTGGCACGTGGTTTGCATATGGTTCTTGTTTGTTTTTACTTTTCCAACAGCCTACCAGAGCCTAGAAAAACTGATTTAGTAACCTGGAGAGATTGAGTATTAATTATCTATTTACACTTTTGTACCCTTTATTTTAAATTGTTTGCTTTTCCTGCTATGACACCGGAAGGAAACTTTCTGGAAAGTGTTTAAGCAAGAATATTGGATGGGACTACTTATTTTAGTTACTTATGTGTTTTTTTTTATCATTATTTTGTAAAAATACCATATATATGAAATGTATATTCTGGAATTTTTATCAAGACTTACAAGAGTAGTGATAAAATATTTTAAATATCACCTTGGTTTGGAGATTTGAAAACAGTTACTGTATGTTTATTCTCTTATCAGTTTATTTTGTTTGAAAACATCATAAGTGATTCCAAAAAGCTCTAATCACATTATTTTTTTCCATTTATTTATCAATAAAGCAAATAGTACTGGACTCATATTATTGCTGGAGATATGAAGACACTGAAGGTTTAAATATCGCATACTAAAATAGTGGCATGTTCTAAGTCTATTCTGAATGAAGAAATATAATAGGTTTTCTATATTATCTGAATGGTGGTTAACAGGGGCAATAAGAATGTCCTTCTCATATTTCAGGTAATAGTGAAACTACCCGTTCTATATTTGCTTTTTACAATCTTGGCTTCTCATTTACATGTCATATTACTTAATTTTTTCTTTTGCTTCCAATTGGTAGTCTGAAATATTCTGAGAATCTATGACTAAATTAATGCGAAAAGCACCTGTGTTTTTCTCTCTGGCACAGCTCTCCAGGTGATGTCTGGACTGAGAAAATAACTGTCATCCCTTCTGTTCAAAACTATACCTTTATCACTGTGGTGACTTGGGTCTTGATTTAGTTTCAAATCCATCATCATCAGAAGATATGGATTTACTATATAACTTCAGGGATGTGTGTGTATGCGTGTGTACACACACACACATATGCCCCTGGGGTTTTCAGAGATCAGAGATATTCCTGATGCTGCCTAGACCAGACCAGTTCTGGAGAGACTTGGGCCATCTCCACTAATTAAAAATTAGTCTCATCTGAAAGCTACTTGGTTTGGGCAAACATTTACTAGAAAGCAAACGTGAGTTTTATAAACCTACTCCATTTAGAAAAATTAATAAGAAGCTCTTACCTTAGGCTTCAGCTATTTGCTTGGGGGAAACTTGGGAATATCAGTAGAAAGGGCCGATTATGGGATGCCAGAGAAACAAAAAATCTTGGCATTAATTAAACAAGCAGCCAAGATGAATGATACAGGTACATTTCTTTTAACTTTCTCATTGTCAGATACTGAAATAAATGGTTGTACCACCATTGGCATCACCAAAACCTGTCTTCTGATATGATGTCTGGTAATTTACTTTTCAACTGTGATTTATTTTTTATTATCAGTCTTTATCAGGAATCTATTATTTCTATGGCAAGGTCATTGACTTTTTGTATGTATCTATGATGTGTGTGTTCCCATGCTTACACGTGTATGGAAAAGTCCATCTTTTTGCTCCTTTTAAGTAACAAATTCCACTATAGGAACAGAACATGAATGCTTCTAATTTCTTGGAAGTCTCGATTTAATGTGAATCTGTGAGCAGATGATGAAGAGGGTAAAAATGCAATCAACAGTGAGTGATAGTGACACTGTTCCCAAAGGAGGGAGAACAGGAGGGAAGACAAAACTAAACTGTCCTGCTGTGTGTTAATTTCCATGTAGTAAAAGTACAATAATATGTCCTGGCAACAGCGCCCTCAGGGAAGAGCCAAGTTTTTGTTGGCAATCCAAATTTGTTGGCCAATTTGGTCGTATTCAGTTGTTTGTCATTGCCTGGCACAACAGCTTGCATAGTTACCATACATGTAATTCCTTTTGTTGGGACTCCTTGTGGCACTCTTGCTGCCATAACAGGACACTTGAATTTCATAACAGGGGGTTCTTTGTCCTGAGATTTAAGCATGTGAATTTTGTGTGGCTGTAGAATGTGGAATTTATACTTAAACATATATATATATATATGTTTATATATATTTATATATATACAGATATATATTTATTTACATATATATACATATATATTTTTATACATATACTTATATATTTATATTTGTATATTTATATATACTTATATATATTTATATATTTTTTATATATTTTTATATATATACAGATATATATTTTTATATATAAATATATGTATATATATATACTTATATATATACATATATTTATATATACTTATATATTTTTATATATATATATACAGATATATATATTTATATATATATATACAGATCTGTTGGTATCTGAATTTCACAGTAGATTTTACTGTTTCTACCTGTATCTACTTTTGTTAGAATTTTGCTACAGGTTTAGACAATTGGAAAGTATTAGCTGAAATGCAGTGTTTTAATATTCTAGATATCTTGATTTTAGCTTGCAAAACATGGCTGATATAAGTAAATAATTTTCCATATATTTAACTTTATGAAATGACTTTTTCAGGATGAATATTTAGATAGAACACACTTTCCTTGTCTAGCCTTCAAAATCCTCAATTATCTGGCTTTAGTGAACTTTCTCACCATAGTTTTCAGTACTTTTTATTTTCTTTTGAGACCAAGTTTCACTCTGTTGCCCAGGCTGAAGTGCAATGGTGTGATCTCCGCTCACTGCAGCCTCTGCTTCCCACATTCAAGTGATTCTCCTGCCTCAGCTTCCCGAGTAGCTAGAATTACAGGCATGTGCCACCATGCTTGGCTAATTTTTGTATTTTTAGTAGAGACTGGGTTTCAGCATCTTGTCCAGTCTGGTCTTGAACCCCTTACCTCATGATCCACACATCTCAGCCTCCTAAAGTGCTGGGATTACAGGCGTGAGCCACTGTGCCCAGCAGTTTTCAGTACTCTTGTTCGGATGACCAGTGAGACTGTCTGTAGTTCTTATACAAATGTTGTTCTTTGCTGTTGAATACTAAGGGTCCAAAGACATTTACATTACAATGTTTTGAGTTTGAATTATGGCTTGAATATGTATTAGCTTTGTGATTGTAGGTGAATTACATATTTTAAATTCTTTCAGCTCTAGATTAATCATATTTAAAATGCTGTAATAATACTTAACATTGTTACTATAAAAAATGAAGTAAATAGTTCAGTATCAGGCTCATGGTAACTGACCAATAAACTATCAGCCAGATTCTATGTTTTTCACTTGAGCCCTCTTTCTTGGAATTTACTCTGTCTGGAGTTCTTCATTTATTTTCTGTCTAAATACTGCTATTGTATCCCATTAAAAATTCGGCTATAGGAAGCATACTGATTCTCCTTCTTTGATTTCTTAAAATCCATTGACAGCTATCTCTTCAGACACAAATAAACTTTTTACATAATAAAATGTATTTACTTAGATTAGATGTTTACTGAAAGCAAACAGCATGTCCTACACACTTCTAAGAGCCCTAACGCAATACTGGCACTGAGTAGCTCTTCAGTAAATGTCTGCTGAAAAGAATACTTTCAACAGTGGACATAAGCATTGACTTATAGATACAGTGGTTTAAGTAGATTCTGATTAACTATACAAGTAGAAAACTTTAATGTGCAATTGACGCTGCATTCTCATTTTATTTTTCTAAAGGCTAACAATTAGTTGATGAAGGAGTGGTTACTATTTGATGGATTATAATTAAGCATGATCTCATATTGTGTGTAAGGCTTTTATCATTGTTTGAAGACAGCTAATCAATTAAATGCATCATTTCTTAGATAAATAATGAGATGAACTATATTCTTTGAATGTTTGTTGGGTCCCCTTTCTGTTTTATCCCGTGGACCCTAGTGTCCACAACTTTATCAGATTGTATTGTAATATTTTTGTATCTCTGTCTATCCCACTAGATTTTTCAGGACAAAGGAAATCACATTTTTATTTATATGTCTTGATGTGGTACCTATTCCATTGTAAGTATTCAATAATGTCTGTTGAATGATTAGGTGAATGCATAAATGAGGCAGTTCTGATAGCAAGAGGAAAGTCTCTTAGGATGTAATCAACAATAAATGAATTAGAGAACATAATGGCATTCCTATAGAGAAAAATGAGATAGATCAAATGGGTTCAATTGTAACCAGACGTACAATGACTCTAAATATTCCCAACCCTACATAACTCACATGATAGACACTCAAGAAATACTTTTTGAAAAACCTAGGCAAGAAAGATGTAAAAAATCAGTAAACAAGTGCATAAATAAACTATGGTCCAGAAAAACCTGTCCTAAATGTCATAGGTAGTAAGTTGTTCAACAGTCTTTCAAAATCAGGTCTCTTCCCGGTTAAACATTGTTCCTTGCTCCACTCTTACTGTTTCAATAGTCTTTTGTTTGTTAAATCATGTGTATGCCCAATGGTGGGCCTATTGCATTGCTACTTTTTGCTTATTTTTCCCTATTTTCCCAACTAGAGTGGAGACACTGTGAGAGCCAGGACCTTGCTTTTGTCATGCTTGTAAACTTAACATTCAGAAGAGTAAATGCACCAGATAATCACTAGATAAATGGAAACCAAGAAGAAATTTTTTTATTTTTTCTTGTCAGAAAAACCATCCGGCAGAACTTTCTGTCACAATGGTTATAGTCTGTAATATTTGGTAGCCACTAGCTAGTTTTGACCAGTAAGCACTTGAAATGTGACTAGTAAGAATAAGGAACTAAATTTCAAATGTTGTTTAATTTTAAATGTAGAATGCCATATGTAGCTCTCAGTTACCTTATTTATTTATTTATTTGATGGAATCTCACTCTGTCACGCAGGCTGGAGTGCAGTGATGCGGTCTCGGCTCACTGCAACCTCTACCTCCTGGGTTCAAGGGATAATCCTGCCTCAGCCTCCCGAGTAGCTGGGACTACAGATGCGTGCCACCAAGCCCAGCTAATTTTTTGTATTTTCAGGAGAGACAAGGTTTCACCGTGTTAGCCAGGATGGTCTCAACCTCCTGATTTCATGATGCTCCTGCCTCAGCCTCCTATATTCCTGGGATTACAGGTGTGAGCCACTGCACCCGGCCCTCAGTCACCCTACTAAGTAGCACAGCACATCCTCATACAGTACTTCTTCTTCTGCTGTCCTAGATTGTCTTTCAAAAAATGCACTGAATTCCCTTTCCTTCTAATACATATCATCAACATTCAAGGAAACTTGCTCTATACCTTCTCTTTATCATTTTATAATATTTTGCTTATTTCTTGAGTATCTCCCAAAATGACGTTCAGTTGTCTCAAGCATTTTCCTGCATTGCTTGTGAATCCAGTATTGGTCCCATTAGCAGCATTAAAAAATTACCTCATATTTATTCTCCTTCCATTAATGTTTCTCTGACATCTTCTTCCCCTGATATTCGTAGGATTCCCAACATGACCATGTTTGGAATTGGAAGTAGGGGCACAGGAAGATGACTAAAATGAATTGTTCTAAAAAACTGTGTTATTCATTGGACAGAAACTAACAAGGGGAGTGGAAATTGCTTAGATTTATTTTGGACTAGGAGAAAAGAAACAGCTAAGGAGAAAAATAAGTACTTGTGAGTACTTACACAATTGACAAATGAGAGTTTGCTAAACGTCAGGCACTGAGCTCAACACATTATATGCACTTCTAAATTTAACATTTATAACAGTTTCTCACAGGAGTTATTCCTATGCACATTTTGACTCTTACTGAAACTAATGTACAACTAACTGTCTCAAATTGTCCAGAATGTAAACTGCTGTCCAAAGGTCTGAACCAGGGTCTGACTTAGATGTTAACTGAAAGCCTGATCTCTTAATCTGTAGGCTTTTTGTAATTCTTGCATGAGACTTTCCTGAAAATTGACATTCAATGTATAGTGAGTGCTGAGTTCTTCTTCCCTGGCTCTGTTGCCTTCAGAATTTTACTTTTGGGTTAGCTTACATATCCTCATGCTCTGTTACCCTTGCAGACCCTTCTGAGTCTAATTTTTCTTATTTGACAGTATGAACCCCTGCTTCTCCCTTCCGGTAGCACCGTCCAACTCCAATAAAAAGGAACATTGTTATTCTGCGCAGTTTGCATCAAATAACAAATCTTTATTTGATCCAAAAAATTAGTCATTAAGAATCAGCCATCTGCTTCTCTAATCTCCTTAACGTGCCATATCAAATTGGCAGATACCATTGGATTTTCAAGGAAAAAAATCCTTACTGTGAAAAACTGACATTAAAGGTTTATGTCCTCTTCTTGTGGCCCAATAAACAATATTAATGGCAAAGCATGCAAAGGATTAATAGTGTCTCCCTGCAAGAGGCTCAGTTATAGCAATGCTGAGGAATTCTGCAGGCTAAAATATGAGCCCTACAGTACCTCTGAGGCATAAATTATTTGGTTTTCCTTCTCCTTGAAGGAGAGCCTGTCACTCTAAAGGCAATTTTTCTCTTTGATCCTTTGTACTATAATTTCATGCACTCATTGCAATGCGCCCTCCCACATACAGTACGTTCCTCTCCTGACCCTTGGCCTTGCAAGCCATCCTTCCTCACTATCCAGTCCCACAGAAATGAACACATTTTCAAAAAAAAGTTTCATTTTCATCCCTCTGCTGTGTTCAAGGTATGTTCAGCAGCATTTTATGAGAACAGGGGACAAAATCATGGCAGTATGTAAACATGGACTTTTTCAAGTGTCTTGAACTCTTGACCTCAGATGATCAGCCCGCCTTGGCCTCCAAAGTGCTTGGATTACAGGCATGAGCCACCACGCCTGGCCTTCAAGTGTCATTAAAACTTAAACCCTAAACCCTAATGAGAATGTTAGCATTCGATCCAGGTTTTCTGTTTTACAAACAAGGAAACTGAGGTCCCATCTCATACGAACACATAATTAGTGATGCCAATTTCATTTGCAAATTTCATATGCTTTGGTAAATTCTTTCTAGAATGTTCTATATTGTCTACTGTGAATCTTATTTTCTTTTTTTTTTGTGGGAAAAACAGGTTTGGGAGATGGGGTGTGATGGGGAAATCAAAAGTTTCACTTAGACATTTTAAATTTGAGATGTCACTACCATGTTTTTTTACATTTTTTCTTTTTTTGAAAGAAAAAAGGAGAGAAGGAGAGGAAGAAAAAGGAAGAAAAAGAGGGAGAGAGAACAGAAATATTGCTTTATTCTAAGAATGGTTATTAATAATGGCTGATCGATATTTTGTGTATTGAAAGTGGAGAATGTATATTTTGTGTATTTAAAGTGGAGAGCGCTATACATATTTATTAAGTTTACCTGTTCTGGATCTGAATTCAAGTCCTGGATATCCTTATTAATTTTCTGTCTCGTTGAGTCTAAATCTCTTTATGGGTCTTATTTATCTGGGTGTTAGGATCGTTAGCTCTTTTTTTTTCTTTTTTTTTTTTTTGAGACGGAGTTTCGCTCGTTACCCAGGCTGGAGTGCAATGGCCCGATCTCGGCTCACCGCAACCTCCGCCTCCTGGGTTCAGGCAATTCTCCTGCCTCAGCCTCCCGAGTAGCTGGGATTACAGGCACGCGCCACAGGGCCCAGCTAATTTTTTGTATCTATGTTTCACTATGTTGACCAGGATGGTCTCGATCTGTTTACCTCGTGATCCACCTGCCTCGGCCTCCCAAAGTGCTGGGATTACAGGCTTGAGCCACCGCGCCCGGCCAGGATCGTTAGCTCTTATTGTTGCATTGATCCTTTTACCACTGTATCTTTGTTGCTTTGAAATCTATTTTATAAAATGCAAGAATTGCAACTCCTGCTTTTGGTTTATTTCTTTATTTTTGCTCTCCATTTGGTTGTT
>CM052657.1:94849136-94965201 GCA_028533165.1 Leontopithecus rosalia | reverse complement strand
GGGTGAGGGGGCAGAAGGCAGCAAAACACACTGCCACGTGTGTACCTATGCAACTATCTTGCATGTTCTGCACATGTACCCCAAAACCTAAAATGCAATAAAAATTTAAAAAAAAAGAAACTGGGCTATGCCTGTTTCTGAAAGTGGCACCAAAACTTCTTGTTTTTAGCTCCTTACTCCTCATTTTTTCTTTACTGCTTTTTCTATTTGACTGTTATCTCATTTTCTTCTTCACAATCTCTCTTTGATTGTACTCTAAACTAATATCTACCAGGGGTGTCCAATCTTTCAGCATCCCTGGGCAACATTGGAAGAATAATTTGTCTTGGGTCACACATAAAATACACTCACACTAACAATAGCTGATCAGCGAAAAAAAGTCACAAAAATCTCACAATGTTTTAAAGAGTGCTTATGATTTTGGGCTGCATTCAAAGCTATCCTGGGCTGTATGTGGCCCATGGATCACAGATTGAACAAGTTTGATCTTCGGTATTTCCAAAAAGGAAGAAACAGAAAAATAAACTACTTCTTGTTCTCTGAGATTCAAAAAATTGCTGTGCTTTTTGTTTAGAAGATTGGTATTTAAGGAGTCTTTGTGTTAAAGGGTAAGAGGAGTGAAAGAAGGGATGGACTTTTGGGAGAAACACATTGGAATAGGATGAAAACATTTTGATTTGTTGGATCAAGAGACCAATTATGTGGTCAGAGTAATTTCATTTTATTCTTGTTTCATCTTTGTACACGAAATTGGGAAAACTTGGAATTCCTTGATCATGATATTTTACTCTTTGCAAAATGGATGTTAGTAATGACCATCATTTTAAGGCGTATCTTTGGAAGAAAGTGAACTCATACTGGTATGACTTAGTAATTTATGGCATTAATGATTTCTTTTGTATTACTATTTGATTATTCAATTATGGCACACAAAATGAGACTAAATTATAGTGATGATCCAATAATAATCTATGTTGCCACAGCTGCTATTAAATAGCCGGCTGGCATGTTAATTCTTATATAGCCCACATGTCTCCAGACCTCATTATTTGGTAGGTATAAATGAGGTTGTTCAGCATTCCTACCTACATTTTAAGAGCTTATTGCTCAAATATGCTAGGACACAACTCTGTTTCTGACAAAGCACTTGCTTCAACCTAAGAAGCTTTTATTGGTGTACACAAGAGATGTTCACATGTGCTCAATAATAGGTACTCATTTTTTCTCTGCCCTTTCCTGCTGATCCAAAGACATTCAGTTAACTGTTTTTACTCTGAGATTCTGCCGGTGTCCGTACTCTGCTTCAGCAGAAAAAAAAATGCTATTTAAACCAGATTCTGTCTCCTGGGTAATGGGATATGCGAACCTTTAGTGGAGCCAAGCAGTACTGCCTTGCCTTCAGATATTATTGAAGCCTAGCTTCCCCCTGTTCTCAGCAGAAATGAAAGGGATATCTCTGAAGAGGTCAGTTTGAGTATAAAAGGCTTTGCTGACTGGGTGCCATATACCACAATACCATTTTTATTTTTCTATCTTTCCTTTTTTTCCATTAAGTGACTAAATACAAACTTTCTATTTGAATGTTTTCTTCATCTTTGCCAAACATTTATGTGAATGAGAAGTCACAGTTCGCTTTTACTGGTGCCAATCAAAGAGTAAAAAGAATAAAACAACTTCAGTGGCAGCAGCAATGGCAGAAGCAGCAATATCAATGGTAGTAATATAATAAGAAAGAAAATCACTATAATAATGGCCAGTAGTCAATGGCTGATCATGGACCCAGCACTCTGTTAAGTACTTTGCATTTATTATCTGCCAGTCTTCACTTTCAAGCTGGTGTATTTTTTACCACAAGGATCAAATCATGCTTCTTTCTAGCCACATTATTTTTGATCAGTGGATTGGAGAACATAGTTTCACTCAGTAGCCAGGCTGGCTTCTCGGGAAATCCATGTGAAGCACAAAGATATGTCACCCACTGCTTGGCATAACTAGATAATCAGAGCCCTCTCTGAAGGGAGACACATCTAAAAAAGGAGAGAGGAAGGAATTGACTAGGCATACTCCATTCCTTTCAAATTCACAAATTAGGTAAATCCCCCTCCTTTCCAATAGTGGAGTGAAGGAAAGTGTAGAGAGAAGCTGGAAGAGTACGTTCCATAGATTTCCATCCTGTAAATTGACTCCAAATTTATTTTCCACTGTGGAAACATATGTCAAGTGAAATCAGTGCCTTTTCACTCTAACCCACAATAGCCACTACTATGAACCCCATTTTACAGATAAAAAAACAAAGACTTTGAGATCAAGCCTCCAAGGTCACATGCATAAAAATTGAAGGATAGAGACTTTGAACATAAGTCATCCTGACCCCAGATTCTATGCTTTTAAGCTTCCCTACAGTGCCTCTTTGTATATTTGAAACAAGGGTGCAGGTAAATGAGACACTTTAGGTGACATCTAGATTTACAAAAATTGCTTTAAAAATATCATCACTGAGTTAAATGTCACCTACTTAATAACCCTGTAGACTAGTTGGTGAGGAATAAATATATGCAAGTAAATGGATGTTATGGAATCCACTTGCATAAGCTAGCAGCACTAATACTATTGAAAGCATGCCCTGTTGCTGTTATAAATGTGTGATCCAGTATTTCCTGAATACAAAATGTGATAGGATACTGTAGCATAAAGTATAAATGTGACAGACTCATTTGCACAGATTTTGGCAAGTCCTCAATATTTCCCTTCAAGTTTCATTGCCTCAAACTACGAAGTGTAACAACCCATAAGGTATATGGAAACTGTAATGAAACTCTTCTTGAGAGCTTTTATGCTTTTAAATGTATCATTGTTACAGGTTGCAAAATTATGATCACCCTGGAACCAGTGGTGATTTGTTTATGGAAAGAAACATAGTCTGAAAGAGTGGTTGCTGCTCTCTTCTCCTTCACTCTGCCCCTACCACTCTCACTTATTTCTTTCTTCACTGAGACATTGCACATGGATCATTTTTCAAAGTCAGCCACCTTTGAGAACCTTCCCTTACATACTTTTGCAAAGCTCATTCAGAGCACAATATTCAGAGCACACTTTTATCTCTAATCTCAAAGTAAGGGCCTTTTGGGTGTCACAAATCCATTGAGCAACACCAGAGTCTATAGGAATGTACTTTGCTAACAGTTTTTGCCTCTTTTCACATATGGCTCCCATAAACAATATGAGCAGCATTAATTTTGATGTACAGGAAGTTTGGCTAATAGAAAATTATATCTGAAAAACATTTGGAGGCTTTTACAGTTCCTCTTATACATGTCTAAATATCAAAGTTAGAGGACATAAGCAAACTAACTTAACTGACTTTACAACTATTGTGTCTCTGCTATTTAAAATCATGCCAGAAGAACGTTTGTGGGAGCAATTAGGAAAGCATAACAATAAAATAGGCACATTGTCATAATGACCTATGCCAGAGAATTTTCCTGATAAAATCCTTTCTTTTAGGACTGCCCTAAATTTATTCTCCTAGTTTGGGCAGATAGACCCATCTGAAATTGTCAGGTTTTTGCTTTTGCTTTCTCTGAAGACTCCAGAGAAGAATCCTTCCTGCTTCCTCTGTGCCACTGGCAGTTCCCAGAAATTCTTGGCATTCCTTGGTTTGCAGTTAAATCACTCCAATTTCTACACTCATTATCACATATCTTTCTTCCCGTGTGTGTCTTTACATGATCTTTTCATAAGGACAACAGTCATTTAATTTCAGGCTCAACTTAATTTAGTATGACTTCATCTTAACTATGTATGTCTACAGAGACATTATTCCCAAATAAACCCACATTCTTAAGTTCTAGGTACCCATGATGTTTTTTGTAATACTATTAAACCTAGTACAAATCCTAAATTCAGTAAGTAATGTTATATGTAAATTTTCAGTGCTGCAAAAGAAATAGCACTCAAATATAAATTTTCTCAGCAAGGCAATTTACTTCTATAGAAGGGTACATCTCATGGATGGAACAATGGCAAGCACATGAAGGGGTTCTTATCCCTGACATAGGTAGTCCCTACTGCTGTGTCATTCCCCTATTGGCTAGAGTTGGATGGCACAGTCTAAGCTGATTTCGATTAGCTATTTTAAAGAGAGCAGGAGTATGAGCAAGAGTGACAGGGTGAGTGGTTTGGTGGGAAAAACTGTTATGGAAAAATAACTAAAGGTGACTTAGTTCAAAACAGGTGGCCAGGGGTGACTCAGGTCCAAACAGGTGACTTGGAGTTACTCAGGTCAAAGTAGGTGATCAGGATGAACAGAGCAGGTGATCACAAAAGCAGATGTGAACTACTGAGTAGAACTGGTGGAAAAGGTTGTTTACTGAAACTATGAGGAAGTTAAACTTTAAAATGGAGTACAAAGAACTGAACATACTGACATACTGATTCTTCAAGAGAACTTTAGATCTCATTGTCTCCAACAGTAACAAAGAAGGCTAATTACACATAACTAGTTTGCTTCTCTCCCAGTGGTTGTCCTCTATAAAGGAACGCTGCTAACGTATCGAACTATATAGAGCCCAGTGGAAGATCAACTCTGTTAAATGATTCTAAGAATAAGTACAGGTTAAACAATTGCACAAAAACAGGTAATCTACAGTGGCATTTCAGATGCAAAAAGAAGAATACATCTTGACAACCAAATTCACCACATGGCTTACATCATACATGGGAAACAGACTTAAGTAGCTGGAGAATTTTAGCTACATTGCAAGTCATTCTACTAAGAAATATCGGGTCAAACATGAAACTGCCTTGTCATGACTTCCTCAACAAATATGTTGTAGTGCCTACATACACCTTTGTATTGTTTCCTCATAAATGATTTTCTCCTACTTCTGCATTTTATAGTTCCATTGAGTACTTAATTCTGATTACCCAATTTGAAGCTGTTTGTATGCATTTAGTTTTCTCTTTTATTCTATTGGCTAACCAGGTGACTGTGCAAATTGGTTTTAAACAGTAATGATGCTTGCTTCATAGGATTCCTATAATAATTGAATGCAATAATCAAGTAAAACACATTATAATCCTTAAAAATTATAAGAACTTAATTAATATTCTGTTATTTTTTGAGATCGTTTCATACATGCATTTGAGATAATGTAAAAATGTTTGTCAGCAAGGGGTCGTGGTCACAACTATAATCCCAGCACTTTGGAAGGCTGAGGAGGGTGGATCACAAGGTCAGGAGTTCGAGACCAGCCTGGCCAACATGGTGAAACTCTGTCTTTACTAAAAATACAAAAATTAGCTGGATGTGGTGGCATGTGCCTGTAATCCTAGCTACTCAGGAGGCTGAGGCAGGAGAATCACTTGAACCCGGGAGGCAGAAATTGCAGTGAGCTGAGATTGCGCCACTGCATTCCAGCCTGGGTGACAGAGTGAGAATATGTCTCAAAAAAAGATGTTTATCAATACTGAGTATTTGGCAGATAGCCAGTAAATATCTAAATATGTGTTCACTTTTTTATTTTTGATGTATTATAGGACCTTGAGGTAAAGGAAATGTCTATCACTTGCATCTTGGGCTTTAGGGGTCATCAATGCAAGGACTGACATTGCATCTCAGGCTTTAGGGGTCGTCAATAAACAGTTATCAGATGTACAAAAAAGTGAGAATTATAGTATTAGAAGTGATGTAGAAAATCACCAGGTCATCGTTTATTGCAGTGGCTTTCAAACTTGGACATCATTCATGCCTTCATTACCTCATGCCCTGCCTGGCACGTGAGTGTTCAATAAATATTTGTAGAATTACTCATTTCACTTTTTTTTTCTAGGTATTCCCAAATACAATACAATTTTATTAATTTTGGTCATCCTGTTGTATGTTGTAGTTCTAAGTGTTTATCTTGCATATCTGCTGTTTTATATCTTTGATCCACATATCCCCAATTCCTCTCCCCAGTGCCCCACTTGTGGTAACCTCTGATTCATTTTATATTTTGTATAAATTTTTTTCTTTCTGAGCTGTGTGTTTAGTGTAGATTCCCATTCATTTTAAATTTACTGCATGGGGAACACTGCAAAAGCAGGCAGGGGAGAGGGAAATGTTACCTTAAACTAATTTTATAATCTATACGCACAAACCCCAAAGTTTAAAAGTCCTAACAAATTTTCCAAGTTTCTTGAACAAGTTTATAGAACAAGTGATGGTTTTCTTTTCTTTCTTTCTTTTTATGTTACCTTTACATCTTTCAAAAAGTGCTTACTTATATGGTCCAAGGCATGGCACTTTTTTTTAAAGCAAACTTCAACCCTGTATACTACTTTTAGTCAAAGAAAGTTATATTTATCCATTCAATCATTCCATTGATAATTGTTCATTGAGTAGCTACTGTATGCCAGGTAGTTTGTTAGGAACACAGTGAGTGACAAAGACAAACTTAGTTCTTGCCCACACAAAGCTATGGTGTAGTGGGGAAGGCAAGCACTTACATCAAACAAAGACTTCCTCATAGTATTACGTATTTTGCTTGTAGAAAGTGCTATGAAGAGCAAGCATGCAAACACTGGATTGCAGACAGGCGTCTTCCCCTAATTCAAAGTGGAGATGATCAGGTGAAGTTCATTCAAGGACATGATGATGAATTTGACACCTAAGGAATGAGTAAAAACTACAGGATGAAAGGGAAAAATGTGTTCTAGGTAGAGGATTAGCAAATTGAAAGATCCAAGAACAGAAAGGATTTAGGAATATTCAAGAAACTTAAGAAAGTCATGTGGCTTGGGCAAAGTGATCCAGAAAATAATCATAAGGGCAGGGTAGGGACAGGCAGATGGGTACCAGATGATGCAGGATTCTGTAATCCCTGGTTGCAAAGGATTTAAGATGCCTCTCTTCTCACCTTGGCACACTGGAAACATCACCAAAACCCTGAGCCAGGCATTCAAAAGCTGAAGACTAATTGTTTCTCCTAAAGGATTTATCCCTTAGTGCCCTGTGTTGTTTGTCTTTGTTTTATTTTATTTTGTTTTAAAGAAACCACTCACTTTGCATATGTAGGACATAGGAGCCAGATCAGGTTATCTCAACCCACCAGAACATTTATTTTGTATCCCACAAATCCTCTGCAAACAAAATAATTAACTTCAACAATTTTTATGCAGTTTTATTTATATATTAATATTTTTAAATGCAAGTTCTGGATATACATACTCAGAACAGGATAAAAACCAAAGGGAAAATTTCCTCATTATCTTGGTAATTAGTATGTACTATGTAACCATAGCATCATTTCTTCCTTGGACAGGTTTCTCTCTTTAACATAATATAGCATATTTTAGTTTCTTAAGTATGTTAATTTTTGGGGTATGGTCCAAATGAATAAATATTCATGTCCAGGATTAGCAGGATTAAAGATGTTCACAGCATCATTCAATGCTAATTGTAAAAGTATGGGGAAGCACACTTCTAATTAGCGGAGCCCTGGTTATGTGTTTACCAATGTCACTGGCCAGCAGTCTGGTCCAGATATTACTTCAGTGTAAGCAATTATATACAAGTAGAAGCACGGCTTTTCGAGACTTTTCTTTTGCAGTTTTTTTGTTTTTGGTTGCTCACTATTATCCTAAATTAGGCTTGGTTGATTGCAACCAAACTTGAGAAATAAGAAAATTATATCTTTGGTGCATTTTCTTCCTTTTGTTAGAGATTATTCTTTAACCCTTGATTTCCCCTCAAGCACCGAGTGACCTCTTGATATCTATTGCCTACCCTTTCAAACCACAGTATTGCTATGCTCTATACTTAATTGAAACTTAGTTGCTGTGTGTCTTACTTTTTCCAGGTTCTTTCACTTCTTTTCCAGTGACATAACCATGATATAAAGTATGGAGTCTCTGAATCAGCATCAGGGCCTCTGAGTGTGAATTTACATACTAGCCTTTAACTCTTGGAAACCTGGTTTTCTTATTTGTCAATTAGGGTCATAAGGGTACTTACACCACAGCATTTTGTAGGACCTACATATATATGAATGAATTTTGTAAGCTGCAAAGTCCTGTGTAGATATTTTATCCTTTTACTAAATGAGAGTATGTGGGTGTACAGTAAGCCAAACTGCTCACGAATTAAAGAGCATCCCATTATCTCATCTCAGCTGATGGTAGTGTACCTTTCAGATAAGTTTTTTTTTTCTTTTTAAAATACAGTGCCACTGTATCCCTTCCTGGCCAGACTGTAGATTGGCTATGGAGACATCATTAGAGTCCAAATTACCTGTTAAAAGTGAAGCAAAATCTTATGTTTAGATCTAAACTTCCCAAACCTGGCTGCACATCAAAATTACTTGTTAAATTAGTCCTTAAGTATTGTAACTGTGGATGGAAAGGTTGAGGAACTATGATATACCTATTGGTCTTTAAGGAACTACTAAGGGCCACTTTCATCAAGGCACTACTGGTACAAACCCTCTCCCTGGTCTTTTGGTATGGTTTAGAATCTTTGTATAATGGGTTTGTTTTTTCTATAATTGCCTTCACTTTGTTTCTTATGTTGGCTCTCATCACTGATCACCTGAAATGATTTGCAGTTCCTTGATGTTTTCCCTAGTTTACCAAATGCCTTCCATTTGGTAAAGGACTACAGGTCTGTAGTCCATTCGGCTAAGTCAACTGATTCTTTAAGACACAGTTCAAGAATAGCAAGCCCTTAACTCTTCCTTAGCAAAATGGGTCTATCAATTCCTTCTCTTTTCCTGGAGTACACTGTGCCATACTTTTAGCACAGTATTTGTCATACTTTACCCTGATTATTTGCATATATGTCTCCCCCAGTACCATGTGAGTCACTTGAAATCAGGTCTTTTAAATGGGAACACACTATTATGTACAATAAGGTCTTTTAAATGGGAACACACTATTATGTACATATTTACATATAGATCCAAATTATACAGCTCCAGTGGATATGTTTCCCTCTGTGTAAGGCAAGTACTTTAAAAATACACTTTACAAAACTCATTATCTTTACCCTTGCACAACCACAGTCTCCACCAAAAACAGTCAAAACTCTTTATCTACTTTCTATTTCTCTGTATATTATTCATGTCTATCCTCCCAGTGTCTGGCTTAACAAATATTTGCTGAATGGATGTGTAATCCTATCTTTTTTTCAAATACCAGGCAGAAATCTTAAGGAAGTGTATAATGTATGTGTTATATAATTTTGTAAAAAAATATATATATATATTTCAATTCACTCTCTACTTCCTTAACCTGATATCTTTTGATGCCTTTCAGAGAAAATTTAATGTATTTCTCTGTTGGGTTATAGAACAAGAAGCTTTTTCAAATGCTATCAAGGAAAAAGAGATTGTGAGAATGAAATAAATGTGTCAAATCTTGCACTGTGATTAGAAAAGTGATCTACTGAGTCACCCTGGAAACTGACATACTGGGAGAATCGTTGGTAACTTCACTGAAATACACTTATCTTGGCCAACACAGAGGTTTTAAATATTTAGCCATTGCAGCTAACAATTATAACTCTGGGTATCTAGGAAACTGTCTAGCAAATTGTAGGGGGTTTTTAACCAAGCGCACCAATAACATTTTGTCAACAGTTATTAGGATGGTATATAACAATAGCCAACCATTTATTGGACTTTTCCATTTTGGGTTTTGACAAGCACCTATATTCCGTAAGTACAAAGCAGAAAATAATTACCACTTCTCAAAAATACTCTGTAATTTTTTCTGTATCTTTGATATAAACAACCATCTCATTTCCTACAAATGAAATCTCATCCTTCTTATTTTCCCCACTGACTTCTCTACCACTGCTTCACTCCCATTTAAGCCAACACCACATCTGTTGACTGTGATCAGAAAACTCTCTTTGTTTCAACTGTTTCTCCTTAACAGTATTGGCACTGATTCAGTCCGGTGTTCCGCAGTTCTTATCGCCTGTCTCCAAACTGGATCCTCTACTGCTGATCTTTCTCCATTCTAGTCTTTCCTGCCTCCACTTGTCCTCAGAATTAAATCCCTAAAGTAATATAAGGATTATATTATCTACCTCCCTTAAAAAAAAGTTGTCATCTCCTCATTGCCTAAAAAGTAATGTCTAGTTATCAACAGGAATTAAAAAAAAAGTTTTTATCAATTTATAAAGACATTTGACCCCAGAAGCCTGCTTTGCATATAGTCATAACATCCTTTATATACGTGAGGAAAAACCACATGATCGGGTTCATGTCACTGTGAAGTAGTACATGGTAGACACCTATAGCAATGGGGAATTTACAGGAAATGAAGCAATTCTTTAAAGAATTGAATGCTGTAATATTGGATTGCTAATTTTAAAGCAAATATTAGTTCCTGAGCTCTATTGCTCTGGTCATTTTCTGCTACATGAAGGCATAAAGACAAGAATAAAGCACCATTCTTTTATATACTTGAGTGATTTCTACTGCTTGCATACAAACTGATTGTCAGCACTGTAAAAAATTATTCTGGGCCGGGTGTGGTGGCTTATGCCTGTAATCCCAGCACTTTGGGGAGCTGAGGCGGGCAGATCACAAGGGCAGGAATCGAGACCATCCTGGCCAAAATAGTGAAGCCCCATCTCTACTAAAATACAAAAATTAGCTGGGCATGGTGGCGCAGGCCTGTAGTCCTAGCTACTCAGGAGGCTGAGGCAGGAGAATTGCCTGAAGCCTGGAGGCAGAGGTTGCAGTCAGCTGAGATCCCTCCACTGCACTCCAGTCTGGTGCCTCGTGAAAGAGCAAGACTCTGCCCCTGACCCCCCAAAATTAATTCTGTGTTCTATAGTTCTATACAGTAAGTATTTGCACCCTGATCAAAGATATGAAGATGTTATTCAGTCTGTTGGGAACAGCATGCTCTATATGGAAAAGGAAGCATATGATAAGTAAAAATTATGACAAGGTAAGCTGCAGTAAAGGTACAAGATTAAAACCGATACCAATTGTATTTAACACCCAGGGAATTTTCTTGTACCATATATAATGAATTGAGAAATGACAAACTTATTGGCATGTTTTAACTGTAACAATTCTGACAAGATAAGATTTGCTATTTCTTTCCTTAACATCAACTTGCCAACTTCCCCAGTTTTCTATTGTTTATGGCTTCATATTCTACTGTTGTATGAAGTATTGAGTCTGATGAAAAGTATTATTATAATACCTATTCTTTACTGTACTACTCAAATGAATAAAACAGGTAAGATAAAAATACAACTAAACAAAAGAGACTAGCATACCTTGTATTGTGCTTGAGCATACATTATTTATTCTGAAAAACATATTTCCTACCTCCCAATGAAGTACTACAGAAAAGTTGAATATATGTTAGTAGGATCTTAAATGATTCAAACCATATATTTCAGTTACATTCAGTAAGCTATTACAAAATAGATAATGGTTCTCCGGTGTCCATGCTACAGCTTTACATTTTAAAATAAACTTCTGAAGATATTTCATTACCAAAATTGTATGTAAATAGTGCCACCAAAAACAATACAGGCTGTAATGAATAGGTAAAGTCTAAGTTCTAGGGCAGAGTTAAAGTCACAGGGCACAAAGCCCTGACCTACTTTTCATTTTTATCCAAACATTTCACAAGCTTTGTTTTGAGTAATATTTTCCTGGTGGTTTTTTTTTCATCTTTTTTCTTGTTGCATGTCTATTTTCTTATGTCTTAAATAAGTCTCTTATAAACAACAAAGACTTGGACTTTTTTTAGTCTGCCTGTCTTTTAACTGGGTCACTGAGTAAATTTACATTTGTTGACATTTCTGAAAAGTTTGGATTTATTTCTATCATCAAATGCTCTGCCTTCTGTTTGTCTTGTTTCGTGCATATTTATGTAAGTTTTTCTTTTTCTATTGTTTCTTTCAAATATCTTTCAAATTAGTATTTCATGATCATTCCATAGTTTTATATCTATTAATACAAGTGTTGATTTTATGTACTCTGATTTTTAATGATGACCCTAGAAATTTCTAATTGTAGACATATCAGATACAAAGAAAGTTAATATTCTTATTATATATCTAAACAATAAAAGACTCTACATACAATATTTTAATTCTGACCACCTACATTGTGGCATACAATTATGGCCAAGATTTTTAGTTTGTGATCTGAGAGGCCAAAATAATACCACTTCATCAACTAAGATGGACCTGAAGGTTAAAGAAACAAAAGTTGTCTATAGGTCCAGGGTTCATGGCCCAGCTGTCACAGCAAATTTCTAAATCCATGCAAGGAAAACTACAATTTCACTAACTTCCTCACAATAGGAGCTATCAGGCAAATTATCCTAACTGATTCACAATCCAGAGTACAACAACTCTGACTGGGCAGTTGACTGGCATTGCTAATATTCTTTTCTGATAAGCAATTGCAGACCTTAAGCCAGTTTCAGTCAGCTTGTAGAGGCTGTGCACAAACTGTCTCAGTGTCCTATAGTTCACCTTTTAATGTGGAGTCACATTCCACCTCATTTTAATGCTAAAACCCTGCCCTAAGGTGAACATAGGACATATATGATATGTATGATTACCCATTGCATGTGCATTCTGCTTTCCTGATGCTTAGCTTTTTCACCAAACCTGCTGAATATGTATGACTCTATTGTGTAATACAGATCTGTGAGGAAAAAATCCCAACTTGTCCTTCCCTTTTTTGAAAAGAGCACCTTCAGCCCATACCTGAGACATTCTCTCCAGCTTGCAAATCTATATTGCCTGAAGCTCTTTATGCTACTATTTAGCCATCCTGGTGGTCTTCTGTACTACAAGTTCTTTTATTATTTTTATGAGTTCATAACACTAACATTTTAGTTTTATATAGTCATGGTTTGTTAGTTTTTATTTACATGCCTTCAAGTTTATTTGGTCTTTATGTTCTCAGTGAAATTTCAGATCTTCCATATAAAAATCGTTTGCTTTCCACCTGAATTTTCTTATTACTTAGTGAATTAAATGATTAAAAATATTTATTGATAACCTATTATATTCCAAGCAATATTTTATCTTTTATAATTGGAGCAAAGAACATAGATAAATCCTTTTCCTTCATTTAGAATTTCTTTCAGTGATAATTGGTTTGTATCAAAGCAGGTATTGTTTATCTGAAAATGATTTATATTTCTCACTCCTATTTTCAAAAGCTTATTTTGCTGGGTTTACAATCCTAGCTTCACTTTGATTTCCTTTTAGCATATTCAAGGTATGATTTCATTTTTCTTAGGTTTGGATTGTTTAAGAAAAGCTGACTATCAGTATAATTATTCTTTAATCTCTGAAAGCTTTTAAGATAGTCTGATTGACTTTGGTAACCTTCAGTTTTACTGTAATGTGTTTATATATAGATTACTTGTTAGGCATTCCTTGGTTGTTTTTTTCATTAGTTATGGAAAATTATCAGTTATTGCCCTTTCAAATATTTTTACCTCATATTTTGCCTTTCATATCTAACAGCTTTCCTATTCGGGACTTTCATTTTTCTATTTCTCTCATTTTTGCTGTCAAATAAGCAGATATAAATATGCATATATGTATATATAGAGAGATTATATATATTCACATATATACAAACACATGTATCTGCTGAATTGGCAGAACAAATGAGATAAATATTATATATAGAGCCAGAGAGTTCCAGAGAGATAAAGTTTTTATTTATAAAGCTCTACTTGATGCCTTTTCAAATTTGTGTATTCATCTCATATATATGTGTATATAAATTGGATACTTTAAATTTTCAGCTTTTCTTATTCTAAAAATTTTACTTGAAACCTAAAAAAAATGCTTTCTCATTTTAGAATTGCTTATTATGTTTTTTCCCAGTTTTTATTTTTTCTTTTTCTTTTTTAGACAGTCTTGCTCTGTTGCCCAGGCTGGAGTGCAGTGGCATGATCTTGACTCACTGCAACTTCTGTCTTCTGGGTTCAAGTTATTGTCTTGCCTCAGCCTCCCAAATAGCTGAGATTACAAGCGCATCCTACCACACCCAGCTAAGTTTTTGTATTTTTAGTATAGACGGGGTTTCACCCTGTTAACCAGGCTGGTCTTGAACTCCTGACCTTGTTATCATCCTGCGTTGGCCTCCCAAAGTGCTTGAATTACAGGCATGAGCCACTGCACCCAGCCTATTCTTTCTTTATATTGAACCTACTTAGTATTTGGTTCCTGATCATTATCTAAATATCTAATCACAATATCTAAAGCATTCAAATGCGTAATTTTTCTATTATGTTTATGACAGTGTTTATTTACAATGTTTTTCCCCCCTTGGGTGTGTTTTAACAGTTAGATCTTGTTTTTTGAACTTTGTCAGAATTTTTTGAGATTTAGGTTAGAAATACGTTTCTTCAAACAAAAATTTTACGTACTTCTCTGTATGCCCAGGGAAATTTTTTGCCCAGAACCACTTTACAGGTGTGGTTTTGGATTTTCAGACCATGCAGATAGTATCGTTTTACACTGATATTGTGTCCAAATATTGGCTCATAATATGGATTCACAAAGACATTTTTTCTTCTTCATTTCTCTGTCACCAGTCAGGTCACACACTCCCTTAGAAACTGTGAATCTGAGGCTCAAGTTAAATGGATTTGGCAAATTCCTTCCAAATAAAATTATATTTTAGCATTTTATTTTATCTTTATGGGTTTTCATTTTTACTTAACCTCTTTGCCTTTCTACCAGCTTATTCGTGAATTTTTAACAGGTGTTTCTCATAAACTACCAAGTTGTAATTAATGTTAATTTTCTTTTTTAAAGATATTCATTCAAGTATTTTTTGTTTACAAACTTCCCCAGTTTGTTTGTGAATTTTAGTGTTGCTTACTTTCTCAGTGCGTTAGGCCTGTTTTATGTGTGTCCACAGCTGCACATGAAGAAAACTTTCTATCCACATTTCAAGTTCCCTGTGTATACAGGAATATAAAATGAGACAGGAAAGATAGAGAAATTTTTCATGTAATTAATCAATAAACAAACATTAAAAATTTGCACTCTGGAAAAAGTGATTCATCTTTTTCTGGTAGACAAACTAGGTAATGCAATTTTCTCATCTCTTAATTTCTAGATATAATATTTTTCTGTCAACTACAGTGCAAAATATATAATCTGTTCTATTAAAGGCAACATAATTGAAAATGACTTCATTATTCACAGGGCTACAATTTTAAATAAAGTTGTATTTTTAAATTAGTTACTCTGAAAATGCTTTCTCAACCTTCAACTACTTCTTCTTAGCCTTACCCTTCAGTTTACCTCTTAAATTTTCCTATTGCACGGTGGACTTATTGTACCTTCTGAGATGGGTGTCAGTTAAGGACAATAGTGAGTGTGTGTTTGTGTGTGTTCATGTGCGTGTGTATCTAAACGATGAAGTAGGGAGCACCATGGAGTGACTGGTTTACCTTTCACTTCTCTGTTGGAAGTAAGGAAATCCAGCTGGTTTTAGACAGCAAGACTAAGGAGAGAACTAAATTTCATACTGAGAATAGTTAAGAGGACATAGATCTTGTTTAATTATTTCAATGCAGTATTAATTCTCTTGCAAAGTATCTATTCTGACCTTTTTTCACCTCTAGCACTGTTAAGTACTGAGGCATGCTGAGGCAGGAACATCAGGAAACAAATCCAAATGAAAATGTCCAGGAATCCTATCAAGTTTAGAAATAGAAAGAAAGCTGTGAATAAAGGCCCCGGTAGGTTCAAGCCTAGGGAAAGACTTTTGACTATTCCGTAAGGATGGGGCTGTTTTATTAAACTTAACTTTATTTGATATTATTTATACAAAATACTTATGTTGTGCCCAAAGTTAAAGCCTTCCTAAAGAAAGTAAAGACAATCAGTCCACTTCACGGCTAACTTCCTGCTAGTTACCAGTACTGCCAAGCATCCACCTGTTGGCTTGCAAAATTATATCTTTAAGTTTTTTTTTTCTACCACTTACTCTGTGATTGTACTAACAGTAAATGTGAATAGAGAGCTCTACAGGAAGAACCAGTAACCATGGTGATGGGAGGGAGCTTTCTGCAAAAACTCTACTGTACAACATAATTTATGCATGAATGTAAAATCACAGATGTTTTGAACCATATGCAGGCTATATTTAACCACAGTGCAAGTGACAAGTTACTTGGGAGTTACTAATCCCAAAGAGGCGAGCTCCACTTAGATTATCATTCTTTTTCCTCTTCTGGTAGAAACCACCTAGTTATAGGGCCCTACCCCTTGGGAAGTAAAGTGTGTGTATAAGTATGTGTGAGTATGTATGCTTGTGTGTGTTTATGTGTCCAAAAGGGTAAGGTATACAGGAAAAAAAGCATTGAGATGAAGATACTGAAAAGATCACGATGAAAGAGAAAGCAAGGCAATATGAAAAAAAAGGAACAAAAAGAGAGACAAAAACTCTTCCCTTTGACTTATATTATTTTTGTTCCAAAGTCTTGATTACAGAGATATTGAATTTTAGCCATAACACTGATTTTTTGACTTGGATAGAAAAATGCAGATTTTTATTTTAATTTTTAAGCTACAAATTAGTGCCTTGGGTTATTGGGAATTGCTCTTAGGCTAGTTATCTTTACAACAAAATGAAATCATCTATCTTCATAGGAATCATTTAAAAGGTTGGACTACATTTAGTATAATCTGGTTAGAGATTCAGGTAAAGTTTAATAAATACTTGATATCTTTGTTTCTAAAATTTCTATTCTTTTGGGTCAGAATTCGCAAAGGATAAATCCTTAGTTACCCCAAATATTCAGCATGCCACATGAACATTTCCCAGAGCTGGTTTCACTAGCTGCATTGTCTTAAGAGGTGAAATTACTGTAAATTCTGCTCTCCACCTGTAAAAATAAATGCTGCTTTTAGAACAGGTTTTCTGAAGAAGAAGCCCTTAGAAATCACAAAATTAATGCAATATCTTGTGGAATAGGGCTATTTTTAGTATCACTGGCATTTTGGCCTTCAGAGGCAAAGGAAAGAAATGTGAATGGAAATAAAATAATTTGCATTGTAAAACGTTTCATTTCTCCTGGCACTTTGTGCCTGTGTTTGCCTTTTCTTCGTTCCCATGTTTTTTATCTCTTAGTAGAATACTGCATCTGTCTCTGATTAAAGTCTTACTGGACTTTTGCCCCTTACTCTACCTCTTTGCTTACTGCTATTGTTATTGCTTCCCCACTCTTATTTTAATATAAATTGCCTCGGTGGTAATGAAGTACATTTCTGCAGATCCAAGAAAGACTCAAGTCAAACAATTGTTTTTCTGTCATTGGTGCTATCCCTACCTCCCCACCTTTCTGAAACACTAATGAGCAGTTAACATTAACACAGGAGAGTCAATATTAACCCGGATTAAATATAAGGAAAAAAGTTTACTAAACAGTTGAAGAAGGTGATTGCCTCTTGGCACATCCAGCTTTGCCTTTACTATTGGTAGAATGCTCTCTGATGAGAAAAAGCTGGAAAGCTGCTGGAAAGTCACTGTTACAGTAAAGGGACAGAGTGGCATCAGAGATTATTGTCCTTGACTGGAATAGTTGGTTTGTCCCCAGTAGACCACACCAAGGCAAAAAATAAATACCCATAATGGATAAAAAATTTCAAGGCTTTTCAGGTGGCTCAGAAAACTGCCAGTTTCAATATTGCGTATTTGAAGGATCGTCTAACTTTTCTAAGTGGAGAAATTCTGCATAGTGACACTTTTCCCTGAGATTTAGTTTTGTCTTGTGAAATGATTCTGTACCATTCCATGGGGAAAAATGTGATTGAAAACATTTAGCAACATGCTTATCTACCTTAAATATCTATCTTCTTTTTTCTGATCCCTCTGAAAAAACAACTGGTAGTGGTGGTACTGTCCGTGGTACTGTCCATGGTACTGCTAAACTAAAAGAAGTATTGTGTCTTCTCTCTAGCCCAGGCTGTTTATTAGATCACTGAAAATACATGTTGTATTGATCTTGGGAAAGGAAACTTCATGTTAATGGTTGAAGGACCAGAATTCTTCTTTGTATGTGGGAGAGAAACTTTGTATATCTTCTTACCGATTTAACTATGGGTTTTAGCCTAGTGCCTGGCACACATAAGTATTTATAAGTATAATTTTTAGAATGAAAGGAGGAAGACAGAATAATTTAAAGAGAGGACAATTGAAGACAAAAATAATTTCATATGTAATTTCCCTGAAACCGTTATAACACATAACTGAATGAATTATGCACAAACTTGGTTCCATAGATAACTGCATATATCACATGAGCATTTCTTGGACTCATGCCTCCAAAAAGAAATATTTAGGTATTATTTCAGACTTCAGAAAATTGAAATGCTAGATTTAACCCATTTTACTAGTTGAAGCCTTTTTCTCTTTCATAACATTTTTCCATTGAAAATTAATTGCTTTAGGTCTTCCCCTTGTCTCCGTTAATCCTGTAGCAGTGATGTTTGTCTGTTATCTATCTATATACATATATCTTTGATCTAGATATCTATTTTCTTTCTATTAGAAGAATGTAAATCATAGAACAGTATAAAAATTTTTAATCACCTGTAATTCCATTACTGAACCAATGTTTATCAATTTGCTTATAATATATGTATATTTTTGGTAAGTATGTTGCATATGTTTTGTATAAACAAATACACACATAAATATTTCTAAGTTCAGTATCTACATCTTAAACATTTTTACATTACTAATAATACTTCACAAACATGCATTAAAGTATGGGCAAAATCTCTTTAGAGAGTAATAGTAATTTATTTTACTATTATTTTATTTTTGGTCATGTTATGTATTTCTAACGTTTAACCATTAACAAAATTTTACAGTCATGACTTCTACAGGAGTTAGGATAATCACTGCCTTGGGCCAGACATTTCTAGTCTGGTCATTAGTTGAAGATCATCTACTTTTGTAGAGCTGAGATTTGTGCAATCTACTTGAGTTCTGCTTTCTGCCTTATTTGTAGATGTTTGGGCAATAAGTAAAGCTGCAAGCCATCTCAGACTTGTTAGTTATTTCTTCTACCAGCAAGTTCCAATTTGTGCAGAGAAGCAAGGCCAGCAAAGTGGCATATTCTTATTCAGTCCACTCCCTCGTGGCCAGGAAAAGAGAAAGAAATGAAGCAAGAGTGCAATGGGAGATTATATTGTAATTCTTCTGGGAACTCAGTTCATTTTTAGAGTTTAATGTTTTTTCTTTCTCTACAGAGTAAATTGTTTCTGGAGGAGAATATTTTATATAAACACAATTAATGCTAGCCTTGTCATTTTTAGATTTCCATGATACTTGATTGTTTTGAATATTATATTAAAGTAAAATATCGATTTATACATGAATTCTTCAATCTGTCATACCAGGTCTTCACAGTTTAATCTGAACTTTCCTATCCATCATCTCTTGCAGGTTAGTGTGAACTTGATATTAAATTTCCTAACATTCCTACAATTTAGGAATATTAATATAGATTTTCTAATATTCCTAGAATTTAGGAATATTCATATACATTTAGGAATCTCTAGGTACTTTCTGCATTATTCTGTGTCTAGGATGTGTTTCTTCTTTCTCAACTGATAAACTCAAACTCATTCTTCAAGATACTACAGACAAGCAGGCAAAATGAGTTTCTATTTTTTCTCTGCCATGATAGCTGTTAATTCATACTTTGACTATAATAGTTCTATAGTATTGTGATATACCAGTTTGGTTCTCCACCAGCCTGATGTGATCCAGGCAGTAAGTGTGTCCTATTGACATTCATGTTATGATAGATGTATGTAAAGTATTACATCAAATGTTTGTTGAATGAATAAATAATGACTGAAACTCACACTGAACATTGGCCTGAATGAGCCATCATAGCAAATGATTCTCTTGATACTATGTATGCTTTAGCCTTATACCTCACCCTTAAAAAGGATTTGACTGTATTTACAATTATCCTATTTTATACCTACTCACAGTTCAGTCTAGAGGTGATGCTTCCATCAAATATACATCTCCTTCACTCTCTGTCTTAAGCATCAGTGAAACTTGTAATTATGTGTGTCACACTTCCTGATTTCCTGTTAGCAACTGGTATTACACTTTTCATTGTTTTCTTCTATTTCATTGTAAAAATGTTTACATATAAATAATAATAAAAATGTTTAACCCTGTCACCCAGATTTAACAGGTTTTGATCTTTCACCATATTTGCTTCACTAATTATTTTTATATAATATTTTATTTATTTATTTTGATATATGGTCTCACTCCCATCACCCAGGCTGGAGTGTGGTGGTGCAATCACAGCTCATTGCAGCCTCGACTTCCTGAGCTCAGGTGATTCTCTCACCTTGGCTTCTCATATCTGGGACCAAAGGTGCATGCCATCATGCCCAGCTAAGTTTTTGTATTTTTAGGAGAGCTGGGATCTTCCCATGTTGCCCAGGCTGTTCTTGAACTCCTGGAATCAAATATCTGCCCATTTTCTCTTCCCAAAGTACTGGGATTACAGCTATGAGGCACCATGCCTGGTCATTTTCCTATAATATTTTAAAGTTTTTAATATATATATATGCATATAACCTTATATAGTATATAAATTTATATTATATATAATATATATTTAATATATATATATTATCCCAAATATTTCTACATACAATTCTCAAGAAAAAAGATATTTTCCCACATAATTGTAATAATATTTTCATACCTAACAAAAATTAATAATTTCTGAATGTCACCTAATACTCTGTCCACATGCAAATCCTGGTCATTATCTCCATAATGTATTTTACCATTGTCTTGTTTAAATTGGGGTTCAGTAATCATCTACATATTGCTGTTAGTTATGTCCTGATGTTATTAATCTAAAATAGTCTGTATTTTTTATTTTATTAATAACAGTGGCATTTTAGAAATCACATTCGTTGTGTTTCATCTTTTACATTTATTTGACTGTTTTTCCTTGGTATTATTTAACTCGTCACTCTGTCCTCTCTGTATCCTGTAAGTTGGAAGTTAGATCCATTATCTGAGTAAATTCAGTTTAAATATGTGAAACATTTAGGTTGGTTCCAAGTCTTTGCTATTGCAAACAGTGCTGCAATGAACATTCATGTGCATGTGTCCTTATAATAGAACAATTTATAATCCTTTGGATATATACCCAGTAATGAGATTGCTGGGTCAAATGGAATTTCTATTTCTAGGTCCTTGGGACAGGGAAAATGTGCCACATATACACAATGGAATACTATGCAGCCATAAAAAGTGATGAGTTCGTGTCCTTTGTGGGGACATGGATGAACCTGGAAACCATCATTCTCATCAAACAGACACAAGAACAGAAAATCAAACACTGCATGTTCTCACTCATAGGTGGGTGTTGAACGATGAGAACACATGAACACAAGGAGGGGAGCATCACACACTTGGGTCTGTGCAGGGGCGAACTAGGGGAGAGACAGTGGTGGGTGAAGAGTTGGGGAGGGATAATATGGGGAGAAATGTCAGATAAAGGTGATGGGGAGGAAGGCAGCAAACCACATTGCCATGTATGTACCTATGCAACAATCTTGCATGTTCTTCACATGTACCCCAAAACCTAAAATGCAATAAAATATATATTAACAAAAAACATGTGGAACAAGTGTTTGTCAACACTTTTAAAGAAATATTTTATATTTTTCTTGTAAATAATATTCATAAAATCAGCATATCCTCACATCTGCTCTAAACTTGTATGCACAGACTTATAATATCACATAGTGTGATAACTTCAGTGATACTGAATGTTTTTCAGGTAAAGGATAAGATGGTAGAAGATAACATATGAATGAAAATACCAATCCAAACCTTAGTTCTCATTCCAAGGAATTCAATTAAATAAGGAAGTTCAGACAGATGGTTCAGGGCAGTTCAAGTGTAAAGTCTAGAAGTTTGGGGAAAGTCATTTTAAATTCATTTTTAAACAAAGAAGGCGTATGGTATTATCCAATATTCAAAAACAGTATTTCACTGAATGTTTCACATTAGTCCAATTTGAAATTTTTTTCTTTGTTTAAACTAAGAACCTAATTCATGATCCGTGTAAGTAACTGATACTGCTTGTAAATTTTCACAGATCCTGTAAGTTCATAGCCCAAATTATAAAAAGGTTAGATTGTCTGTATCTTCATATTTTTAGAATTCTGAAATTCACACAGTGAAAAGATCATGGCCATTTGGATCCCTGGATTCAAGACCTAGATTACCACTTGACAAGAGATATTCTGAGAGTATTATTTTGACAGAGCTTTGTAGAAGTAACCCTGTCAAAACTGAAAATATTTGTTTTATAACAAATAAGGTAAACAACACAGACTCCCAAACCTTTATATATCCTGGATCCAGACCCAAATTAGGGGAGACGTCAATTCTCTAAATTAACTATTTCTTAATAGTTTAAAATTTTAACTGTTTGACAGTTTTACAATGTACTACATTTAGATGTGTAAGTATGTATACATGTGTCTTAAAATATATATGTGCATAAATGTGTCTGTTTATGTGTGGATATAATAAACACAATTAAATGTAAATATTTAACAAAACTTTGGCCCAAAAACTTTTACTTTGTCAAATACAGTATATGTATATGTTATTAAAATGCTAAAAACATGATACAATCTTCAATTGAGGATTCATTGTACAACTTGAGTCTAAGCCCAAGAGATTATATTATGACCCAAATAAACTCTGCTGTTGCTTAGTGTCTAATATATTACTATAACTCCCCATATAGTTATCCCAGTGTAAGAAGTTATTAGGTTTTCAAAACATGTGCTAAATGGATTCATTAGTATAGTCATAACTTTACAAAAAGGGAAAGGTATTCTTTCTCTAGATTTTTAAATAAGAAATACAGTAAGTTTCTGTTGCTAAATAGCTAAATCTGTTTAGTGATTAAACTAATTTGAGATATAGATCCTTAAGTTACAGTTAATTTTTCAGAGAATAAAAAAATTACTTTAGGTATATTTATGATTTTTTCTAGAACATATTAGTTTTGTAAATATATGACTCTGTAACTCTTTTTTCTTTTGGTGCTGTCTTGCAAACAAACCATATCTAATTCTTGCTTCATTCTTTTTCATTACCTATCCTAGCCCCAAACCCAACACTAGCCCAGATTTACCTCAAGTCTGGATAATGGACATTAGCAATAACAAAGGTATCAGAGATGGGGTTAGGCTCAGAAATGGGTGAGCCAACTCCATAGCATTTTCTGGCTTGAACATTATTTAATAGTTTATAAGTTTGGTAACATTAAAATGACCACTTATCAAACTTAGCTCTATCTAATGAGACATAACCAAACATTCCTGTTTCTGAAGTGGCCTGCTGAAATAAGAAAACTGATCCCAGATGCGGATATCAATAATAAATGTCATGGAGTGTGTTATGAAACCTTTCTTTCAGTCTTCCCATATATTAAAGGACATAATTATATGCAAATAGTCATCTGGGATAGTTGTATTGAGGAGTAAATCATGTCACATTCGCTGCAGGAGCTAAATAAATGTTATTTCTCCTTCCAGTTGTGGTTACTTATCTGCCTCTTTTTGTACAATCCAAATATAGCCAAAAGACATGACTGTACAGCCACATTCAACCTGTCACAGGCAGGCATGCAGACTGGTCAATTTCTATCTCTTTTGGAGAAAGTCAATGTGGCAAGTGTTAAATATGTGAATATGTTGCAAAAATCTCTTGTTTGCCTAGAAAGATCTTTGAAAGGGCTTAAGTACGTAGGAGTTCAGCAAAATTTTAATATATTATTGGTTTATTCTTTCCCATAAATATTTATGATTATGTATGCTTTATTAATTTAGAAGAATTATCTTTCAAGAGGACTCAGTTTTAGCAATCCAGAATGCCAAAACCTATTGCTATTTGATAATCTGCATGACTCAGAAGTTAGGGAATGAAGAGTATGCTTTTTTTCTTTTTGGTTAGGTTATCTTCTTCCAGGTTACCTTGTGAATATCCCACAACTGGGATGAAGGATTTCCATATATTAAACTACATGGATTTGACTTTGAACATGAAAAGTCCACCGTTTACTCATGGTATTTCCAAAGAATCAAAACCAGAATTTCTCTATGTTTAGACACTGGAATCTGGCCTTCTATAATACAAGCCAAAGCAGAATCCAAGCCCTTAAAGATTTTGGAAAGTTTTATCTGTCTTCCCATTGGTCCAAGAGGGAGTTTCCAAAATAGCACAGCTTCTGAATCAAATGTAATAAATTGTTTTGGACATTTTATCAGCCCTACTTCCCAAGAGTGACTGTTAATATGACATGATCCCTACCCCGATTTCAGGACTTGAAATAAGATGGCGGTGGTAGCTAAATTTAATATATCAAGAAGACTGAAAACCATTTGAGAAATAATATTTCAGCAGAAATAGGTTTTATTTTTATTTTAAATTTTATTTATCTTTAAGCCAGCAAGGAAAATTTTCATCTTTCTCAGCAAGAAAAGGTCAAGTAGGGTCAAGAACAAGCACAAACATTTTAGTAAATGAGTTGCAAGACTGACATTGTGCTTCTTATCTAGTGGGAGTTAACTGAGAAAGAAAAAGGAGAAGGCATGTTGCCCATATAAACTGTATTTGTATTTGTTTCATTTAAATAATGTGGTCTAATATTGGTGGTTCAAGCCTGTAACCCTAGCATTGAGAGTTGAGGCAGGAGGATTGCTTGAGCCTGGCGGTTTGAGACCAGCCTGGACAACACAGCAGGACCCTGTCTCTCCAAATATTTAAAAAATTAGCTGGGTGTATTAGTCAATTTTCACACTGTTGATAAAGACAAACCCAAGACTGGGAAGAAAAAGAGGTTTAATTGGACTTACAGTTCCACATGGCTGAGGAGGCCTCATAATCATGGCAGGAGGTGAAAGGCACATCTTACATAGTGGCAGGAAGAGAAAATGAGGAAGAAGCAAAAGCAGACACCCCTGATAAAGCCATCAAATTCTTGGGACTTATTCACTACCATAGAGCAGTATGGGGGAAACTGTCCCCTGATTCAAATTATCTCCCACCAGGTTCCTCCCACAACACATGGGAATTATAGGAGTACAATTCAGATGAGATTTGGGTAGGGACACAGAGCCAAACCGTATCACTGGGGATGGTGGTACACACCGGTGGTCCTAGCTACTCAGAAGGCTGAGGTGGGAGGATCACTGAAATCCAGGTGGTAGAGATTGCAGTGAGCTGTGATTGTGCCACTGTGATTGTGCTACACTGTAGCCTGAGGGATAGAGCGAGACCCTATCCCCCCAAATAAAATAAATAATGTGTAGTTATCCAGACAGTCTTACTTCAAAATTATACCAGATGAGGATTTCTAAAGTGTGAGTATAAAGTATGCCATGTCCCTGTTAATGCATGTGATATATCTAAGGAAATGTGTTTTCTTTTTAGTGCCTTGCATCTAGGAATGACCTAATTTGCAAAAAAAAAAAAAAATTAGAATATTTGTTGAATAATTCAAAATCTGGTTTCTATATATCTGCATCTCTATTGAGAGTTGAAGTCCTCATTAGCTCTCACCTAAAGTGTTACAATGGCCTCCTAATTAGTCTCCTTGTACCTATTCCTTGACACCTTGCAAATCCATCCTTCACATTATTTGCAGAGTGGACCATATAAAAAGGAAATGGAATTATGCCATTCTCCTGCTTTGAGCTTTTCTCCAAGTGCTCATCATTGCTAGGATGAGATCTATATTCCTTATATCAGCATTCTACCATTCCATGGCTCAGACTTTGTCCTCCTTTTCGACCTCATCATCCGCCACTCTCTTCTTCAAACAACAATTTCCAATAGTACTCGGAACTAATGTGCTTTTAGATCTAGCATAAATCAGGCACTGATCTTATCGTAGCTCCTGCTCCCATCTGCTTTCCCAATCTTTTTATTTTTTCAACTTTTATTTTAAGCTTAGGGATACATCTGCAGGTTTGTTACATAGGTAAACCTGTGTTATAGGGGTTTGCTGTACAGATTATTTCATCATCCAGGTATGAAGCCTAGTACACATTTGTTATTTTTTCTGATCCTTTCCCGCTCTCACAATCCACCCTTTGATAAGCCCCAGTGTGTGTTGTTCATCTTTTTAAATCAACTCTGATCTCAGTTGTTACCTCTTCTAACATTTTTCTATACCTATTCATTTCCATGACCAAGTTGAGCATAATGATCTTCTATACATCAGTAACATCCTATGTAAAACTCTAAAATGTCTACATTAAGCTAAAATTATATTTGTGTGTGTGTATATCCTTACCTTTTAGCATCACACAAATTCTATGAGATAAAGAGTATATTCATTATGTGTTTTTCGAGCACTTCGAATTTTTCTTTAACTTATTCTTGGTGCTCAACTAATATTTCTTCAACAAAAATGACCTAAAATGCTCTGAGAGGGAATTATTTACATTTAAGTGATTTATTTGGAGAAAAACACATGTGGTAATAGAGAAAAATAGGAAATAGAGAACAAGAGGCCCTCAATTTTCTCTACTATCTAGAAGTAAAAGCTCAGCCTAAACAGGTATGACTACAAATGGCTTCTTACAATAGATATTTAGGATACAGAAAAAAGTAGGCCTCTAGCAACAGATGATAGACAGGAAAAGGCTTCCAATGCCTGAAACAGTGCTGCAGGGCTTTATGACCCAGCAGCAACATGTAAGGAAGTAACTGCATCTCCCTACTTATATTCCTCTTTTTGACCCCATACAAGACATTTTGAATGAACTATCTATCCTTCTGTAGGGAGGATTTTTTAGATGTTTTACTGGCAGAGCCATGTATGATGGTTGGTAGAACACTGGACAATGATTTAACAAAACATTCAGAGCCGCAGCTTGAAATATATACCGGCTGGGCGCGGTGGCTCATGCCTGTAATCCCAGCACTTTGGGAGGCTGAGGCGGGTGGATCACAAGGTCAATAGATCGAGACCATCCTGGTCAACATGGTGAAACCCCATCTCTACTAAAGATACAAAAAATTAGCTGGGCATGGTGGCGTGTGCCTGTAATCCCAGCTACTCGGGAGACTGAGGCAGGAGAATTGCCTGAACCTAGGAGGCGGAGGTTGCGGTGAGCTGAGATTGCGCCAATGCACTCCAGCCTGGGTGAAAAGAGCGAAACTCCGTCTCAAAAAAAAAAAAAAAATCATCCCAAAGGTGCTACTTAGATTCTTGTTCATAAAAAGCACCATTACCTCATTCAGTTTTGTTAATAAGGACTCGGTTAATTTGCTTATTGATCTCTTGTCCCTTGGTAAAAATTTGTTAAGAGGAGATGCTGGATGTCCTGGCTTATGGAATTTTTCTCCAAACAGGTGTTCTATTCAGCCCTTGTGGGAAGGATAAACATGGCACAAAGAAGAGCTGAGAAAGAGGGAGGTCTTAAAAAGAGCTAAAGACAAATAAATTGGACACTGATTGCTCAGGATAGAGTGACAGAAAGAATAATGGTTGAATCTCATTCTGTTTGGTTGGCAATTTATCCGAGTGTAGAATTGTCAAGCTGATTCTGGCTTTCAGTTGTCTGAAACAAAGGAAAAGAAATTGGCCATGATTGGTGCTTGGATATCTGCTATGATTTAAAGCCTGAGATCTGAGTACCCTGAGAAATATATAGCAGAAATAGATGAAATGCTAATGTGATATGAGATTTTGGCTCATCACATTGAAAGTAATTTCCCAAGCACTTAGTAAAATGACTCGGTACATTTTGGCTGCAAACTAAGGCAAAAAAATTGCTATTGGACAAAAACCTGGTTTGGGTAAGACTCTGAATGTCCTACTGGGATTTCAATGGACTTTTTTTCTAGGCTGATGACCTTTAAAAAGAGGGATTATGAATCATTAAGGCAAATGTGAACCTAATAGCCTGGGTAACTGGGAATCCATATGGCAGGGAGGCCTTTGGATCCTCTTTGTGGCTAGTATTGCCAAGGTTCATGGACCAAAGAGAAGCCAAGTTGCTGAGAGTGCATGCTTCAGTTAGATTTCTAGAGAGCCCATACTTAATGTCTAAAAGGAAAGAGTATAAAGAAGGGGTATGTATATACAGTACAGACATACAGATACAACATACACTTACATATACATGTGACTGCAGTAGCTATTGTCCTCGATTTTACATATGAAAAATCTAAAGCCTAGAATTCTTAAGAAAAGTATGATTCAGAGCTAAAATTTTAGTTTATGTGGGTCTGGTTCAAAACTCATAGTCTTTTTACTATGCATAGCTGGTTTTCCCAAATGTTGTTTGATGGTTGATGTCAGAATCATTTGGGAATCGCCATTGAAAATAGAACTTACTCAGTCATTGCTGTGTCCAAGATTCTGACACAGTAGGTGTTAGAAAAAGGCCCTGAGATTACTATGTTTTAAATGTATTCCAGGACATGTGAATTTCCAACCAGGTTTGGATACCTCAATATCACACCTCACTATAAAGACAAGAGGTTTATTATAGGAATGGTGATGTAAAATCATGGTTTATTCTATTATCAAAAGTCAGTCCATTGACTATGGATTGAGTTATATAGAGACATATTTTCCAGCTGGCAAAAGCCCTGTCACTCAATGCAACATCCCTATAAAGCCATCTTCCCTGTGTCTTTGGATTAGTCATAAAGCACTGCAGTGAGATAGAAAGAACACAGGCTGTCATTAAAAATACTGGATTCAAATTCTGTATCTGGCTCTTGCAAATTATTAAATAGAAGAACACACACAATCGTTTCAATCTCTATTAACATCATCCCTAAAATGGGCATAATGCATTTTATTAGTTTCCTAGAACTGCCTTGACAAAATACCAGTCTAGGTGGCTTAAGGAAGAAAAATTTCTTTTCTCACAATTCTGGGGACTGGAAGTCTGAGATCAGTTCTTTCTCCTTGTCCGGTAGATTGATTTTTCCTCCAGTTTTCACAGTCTTCTCTGTGTGTATATGTGTCCCTAATCACCTCTTCTTCTATGGCACCAATCACATTGAATGAAGACCCACACTTATGACCTCATTTTAACTTAATTACTTCTTTAAAGACCTTATCTACTAATACAATCACATTCTTTGAGGTATTGGGGCTTACGGCTACAATATATGAATTTAAGGGGGAAAAACACTATTCAGCTTATAATATCTCTAACATTTTTAAACGGGTTATTTAAAAGCTAAAATGCATTATGCAAAAATTAAATTATATTTAAAAACATAAAATTCTCTGTAGAATTATTATATTAAGTATGTTTCAAATTACCTAGGTTACTGGAACACAATTGTCAAAATAATGTCTCTGCTTTTGGTTAAATTGTTATCAAGCTTTACCAAAATAGAGTATCTTTCAAATTTTTTTTCTTCGTTTAGAATTAATATCAGTTGTAACTAAGTATCTACTGATTATAGTGAACTAGCTGGAATAAGTAATTTGATATGATAGCCTAAATTAGGATATCTATCTACATAGATATATAAACACGTACAGACATGCACACATATATGCTTATATAATTTTCTAAGTATACAAATAGCCAAATATTTCTACCAGTTAGTTTGAAGGCACAAATGCTTAAGAGGAAGAAAAATATATATTGAATGCATATTTTATTGCAAGGCATTATTATCCTATGCATTTAACATACATACATTGTCTCACTGAATCCTACTCCAAACTCTTTGAGGAAGGTGCTATTTTCATTTCCATTTAATAAAAGTCTGAAAAAATTAAATATTTCCTGAGATCACATGATTAATAGTAAATGGTAGAGTGTAAATTCAATTTTAGTTTTGCCTGGTTCTTGGGTCCATGATTTATCAACTAAAGACATCATCATTTACCAAGTATCCCACCATGCAGCTACATTATATATTAATTCATACATTGTTCTATTTCTATTTAGCTACAGTGAGGGCTAGCTGTTCCATGTCTAGGACAATGTAATTGTTTAGTAGCAAGTATTTTTCTAACTCCAGATATTGAATGCACAAAACCAGGGCACTCAGTGAAAAATTGGACATTAGTCCCAGCTATTTTGAACAAGATTATGTAAGGTCTTATAAAATGCTATTTCATGTTTCTTTGTTTTTAAGAACAAGGAAGTAACACACTAGTCCAGTGGTCTGCAACCTTTTTGGCATCAGGGACCAGTTTCATGGAAGACCAGTTCCATGGACTAGGGGTGGGAATGGTTTTGAGAGCACTCAAGTGTAATAATTTTATTTTGTATTTTATTTCTATTATTACTACATTGTAATATACAATGAAATAATTATAAAGCTCACTATAATGTAGAACTAGTGGGAGCCATGGGTTTGTTTTCCTGTAAGTAGATGGTCCCAACTGGGGGTGATGGGAGGCAGTGACAGATCATCAGGCATTAGATTCTCATAAGGAGCCTGCAACCTAGATCCCTGGTATGCACAGTTTACAGTAGGTTCACACTCCTGTGAGTATCTAATGTCCCCACTAATCTGATAGAAGGCAAAGCTCAGGCAGTAATTCGAGTGATGGGGGTGGCTGTAAATACTGATGAAGCTTTGCTTGCTCACCTGCTACTTATCTTCTGCTTTGCAGCCCACCCAGTTCCTAATAGGCCACAGTCTAATTCTAGTCCATGATCCAGTAGCTGGGGACCCCTTCACTAGTCAAATACAAATATCATATGCACACATACACTCCATGGTACTTCAGCTTTAAAGGACAAAATAACTTTGAAAATTTCTGAGGGACCAAGAAAGTTGTATATCCACCTTAGATAATAGCCATGTTCAAGGGATTGAGTTTAAACTTAGTGAATTTGTTTCATTTGGGGATTTTATTTGACCAGCCAATTTCTCTTTATGTCTACATGGGCAAAACTGAGGTGAAAAAAAAAACAAAGTTTATTTTGACTCAGACCACATTACTCAGAAGGATTTCTTAAAATCAGAATTTAATTTATCGTTTTGAGCAATTCAAAGTGAAAACAAGCAATACATTTTGTTCTGAGCTCTTCTCCCTCTGGTAACTGGCTTATGCCATAAAGTTTTATTTTACCTGAATTTTCTTATTACATTTGATCAGTCATACTCTCTCCAACATGTGTTCTGTGCAATGGCTTATGCCTATAATCCTAGTACTTTGGGAGGCCGAGGCAGGAAGATCACCTGAGGTCAGGAGTTAGAGACCAGTCTTGCAACATAGTGAAACCCTGTCTCTACTAAAAATAAGAATTAACTGGGCATGGTGGCAGGCACCTGAAACCCAAGCTACTAAGGAGGCTGAGGCAAAAGAATCACCTGAACCTGGGAGATGGAGGTTGCAGTGAGCCAAGATCACGCCATTGCACGCCAGCCTGGGTGACAGCAAGACTGTCTCAAAAAAATATATGGTCGTAATTCAGCTTTAAAAAAATTTGCCTTAAGATTTTTAAACTAAATTTAATTCTAGTGAATAGCAGCTAAATTTGCAGAGTGCTTACAACTTGCTGGATAATGAACAGTGGTAGCCTTCTACATTGGCTTTGTCTGCAAAATAATGGACCTCTCATGCAACCTGACAGAATTCTAGAAGATCATGGTTTATGGCAGTGCAAACTCAGTCCTGTAAATAAATGGTCACTTTCTTAAAAGGCATCTACTGTGTTGGAACTTTTATTTTCAAGGTGGAAGTACCATATGTGCTTATTTAACTCCTTATGGGGTGTTGAGTGGAACCCTTACAAATAGTTGTGCTTGTTGGTTTTCTCTTATTGAGAATAATATTGAAGTGACCACATCGAACTAAAACTTAGTCAGAAAGCAGGCAATCCATTCTGTAATAGATACCACCTGTACAGCCAAAGTAAAATAGTTTTGCTATTGGCTGGGATCAATGGAACATGGAAAGAAAGTCATAAACTAAACCACCACCTTGAGAAATTACTCATCAATTAACATCAATCAAGGAATGCCAAAACGTTCTAATTTACTTTCTTTTTCTTTTTCTTTTTCATGACCTGTCGAGTAGAAAAATGTTTTTGAAGAGAAGCATGGTTTGATGGGAGCAGATAAATTCCTATAATAGTAAATCACTTCCTTGGTTTAATTTATGCTTCTAAACAACAGACATGGACGCAAAGTCATTAGTCCTGAGAAGGTAAATTGATCCAACAGGGGCATTTAGAACAAAAAATAATTTAGGGCAGAATTGAAGATTAGTGATATACAGATTTAGAAGACATTTGGCACAAGATTCCTTTAAGCCACATACAGTGGGGCTGTCTAAATGCCTGCAAAAATTTCAGAATGGATATTTTGCTCTCAACAACTTGGTAAATATTCTGAAGAGTAACCTATGTTTATCTATACCTGTTGTGGATTACTCAAGATTCACACAGGTAGGTGGGTAAACCCAGCCCCTCTGAGGCAATGAGAGGGACAAATGCTCAATATTATCCTAGAGAAAAGAGAAATGGCAGGAGCCAACCAAAGAAACAAAGGAGATTCTTTTTGTTTACTTTCACTGTCAAGTTGGCTACCATGCAGAGATGTTGCATCATGATGGACAGGATTCAAAGGTATATAAGGAAGACATCCACTTCCTCACCTGTGGTAGCATGAATAATGGCCTCCATAAATCTCTGGCTCTTTAGCCCTTGAACCTAGGAATGTCACCTTACGTGGTAAAAGAGAATCTGTGATTTTGAGATGAGGAGATTATACTACAGAAAAGAAGGCCATGTGACAGAAGCAGATGGAAGTAGGAAGCAGAGTCAGACAGAAAAGATGTTGTACTCTGGCTGTGAAGATGAAGGAAGGGGTTTTGAGCCAAAAAAAAAGTTTAGGAATGCAGCTTTAGAAGGTGGATGAAACAAGGACACCGATTTTTCTTTAGAGCCTTTGTTGAGAACATGACCTGTTAACAACTTGAGTTTAGCTGTGGAACTGATTTCAGACTTCCTACCTCCACGCGGTAAAAGAAGAACTTGGTATTTTAAAAACAACATTTGTGGTAATTTGTTATAGAGGTAACAGAAAACTAATGTATCACTCATAAAGGAGATTAAGTAGGAACCCTCCAGACTCCCTTAGTGATTCTGAGTGATTCTCTCAACACTGATTGACCCTGAGAATAGGTGGGCAGGGGTCTTTGTTGGCCATAATCACAAAGAGAGAGAGAGAGACTGTAAGGTACTCCATTTCTCCATCAAAATCAATTGTGATGAAGCTATTTATATGCTTAGCATTGTCTTTTGCCCCTTTTCCTTTTCTTTTCTTTTCCTTTTTGTTTTTTTTAACCTCCACAAGCCCCACACCCCACTGAAAAAATGGTTTCCTTTTTAGCACAAAGATTGAGAAAATGCTGTTGTCCCAGGAAAACAGATTTTTCAGCAAGCACATTTAAGATGTGGGGAGGACCAGTAATGAAAGTGTTCTAAGACCTTGAGTTTTAAGTAATGTACTGCCTCCTGGACCTTCCCCATAGAGTTCTGCCCTCTCATATGAGTGTGGAATCTTTTTGTCCATATATTGAGCATTTTAAATAAAAGTTAAGTTTTATTTTAGATTAAACTACATCTCCAAACTTTCTGTGAAAACAAATGATGTTAGAAATATAAAGACAAGTTTATATACATGTATGTGTATATTTTATTATATCATGACTGTTAGCAATTATTATTTATTTTTCTGAATGAATTGTCAATGAAAGCTATTTTACATATGATTTTTTTTCAGATTACAGTTACAGTATCTTCTCTCCAGGAATTCAGATTGGATATAGACCAGAACAAAGGGATTATATAATAATCAGTTGGCATTAAAATAAAATTGTGTCCTTGGAACTACATTTAAGAATCACTGGACCTATACCATTTTTCCCAATGGCACTAAAAAAATGTGTTTAGTCAGTGACTTTAGCTAGACTCAGGAATTTGAAATAGAATTCAGAGGTGTAATATAAATCCTATTAACCATATATTGTAGCTAGGCATTGATATTTATCTACAATTTTTGCCTGTGCAATCACCAGTAGAACTTAAAGTCAATTTTTTTGTATAGTCCACACATAAACATAAATTGGATCATTGTAGAATTAGCCTTTCTGTTACAGACAATTAGTGACTGGAACTATCTGAATAAATCAAATATTTAGAAGGAGATGTTATGCTAGATGCTCAAATTTAAGACAGAAAAGTGCATAGGTGGCAAACTGTGTGAACATTCATACTTTCCATTACTTCTGGTAGTATAGTTGAAATCAAGGCTAACTATAGAAGCTTATGTAGGCACAGAAAAGAGAGTATAGAAAATATATATTTTCTTTAACTCCTACCAGAATGTAAAGTCGATGGGATGGATTATGGTCTGGATTTGACATATTTTTCTATTGTAATATTAGTGAAAATGGCAACAATAGACAAGGTAAAGCCAAAGTATTTCTTTTCCAAACATGATTCAGTGGCCCAGAGAAACATTATGCTCTGGTGACATCATCATATTCATGGAATAAATATGCACTCATGCCTGGTGTATGTGATAACTGACAATGCTGTCTTCCTGTTTTAAAGCCAGAGCTGCATTTTTCTGGAAAACTGCCTGGTAATTAATGTTTCTAAATTGTAGCACAGACTCTTTTGATTTAGACTCAAATCATATATATTGTGTAGTGGTATCATGACTGATTTTAATATCAACTTATTAATGCCATGGTGCCTAGCATGGTGGTGATCTCCATGGAGAATGTGAGTAAATACTTTAAGTGTTATTTTTAGGGAGTTATCATCATGACTAAATACGATTTCAACATGTGGAGCAGAAAGCTAATAAATCAGAAAAGAAAAGTCTTAAAAAAATCCTTCGCATGATTTATTTCTACTCCAGTCTCCTCATGAGCCAGCCCTTAACTCCCTTTCTATACTTCAGCAATATGGGCCTTATTTCTTTTGTTTAATTCCTTTTGCTTTTTCCAATCAGGTGTTCTTTGCATATGCTCTTTTCTCTGGGGGAATATTCTTACCTGCTCATTTCTAATTTATTTAACTACAACCCTTCATCCAATCTTAACTTAAACATAACTTCCTCAGGGAACTATTTTATAACCTCCTTCATCCTTGCCTCCAATCTATATTCTTTTAAAACCATGCTATTTTCCACTTCAGCTCATATTTCAGATTGTTATTGGATGCTTCTAGGATTTTTAAATATTGATATTTTTCTGTCACAATATTGTAAAACTCATGAAATTAGAGATTGAGTGTATTTCATTTCCATTTTATTCAAAGACCCTGGCAAATTCCTGGGCTAAATATAGATAACTCATAGATGTAAGTAGAGTGATTTGATTAAAGCTCAATAGAATTATGGAAGTTGGAAAGTGAAGAGCTCAGTGTAGACCATGCTAACTGACTTTCAGATCTCCAGGATGGAGAAGAGGTGCCTAGGTAAAACATTTTATTTTTTAAATTTTTATTTATTTATTGAAACAGACTCTCCCTCAGTTGAACAGGCTGGATTGTACTGGTGCAATCTCAGCTCACTGCAACCTCCGCCTCCCAGGTTCAAGCGATTCTCCTGCCTCAGCCTCCTGAGTAGCTGGGATTACAGGTGTGCATTACTGCACCCAGCTAATTTCTGTATTTTCAGTAGAGAAGGGGTTTTGCCGTGTTGGTCAGGCTGGTCTCAAACTCCTGATCTCAGGTGACCAGCCCACTTCGGCCTCCCATAAAGCCGGAATTACAGTCATGAGCCACCATGCCCAGCTGATTTTATTCTTTTCAAAATATTTTAGAGGATATATAGATGAAAGATTCTCAAAGTGATGAGGCAGCATTTTAAGTGGTTAAGCACACAGGATATGGAATTGCAAAACCTGAGTTTGAATTTCAGCTAAGCCAGTTACTGGAAAACCTCAGGCACTTTATTTTTCTTATCTATGATTTATTTTTTTAAATATCTGAAATATATATAATAATAGCTTGCTTTATGCATTGTCATAACACTTAAAGTAGGATAATGTAATATTTCCTGTTTCTTCATTTGCATTATAATTTTTGCATGCCTATGTTTCACTGGTATCTATTTTTATTCTTTTATAAAATTCTACACTTCATCCTCCTTTTTATTAAAAAAATACTTTTAAAGGAGTTTTAGGCTGACAGAAAAATTGAGAGGAAGATGTCCCAGGTACCCCCTGTCCACATACTTTTGTAGCCTCCTTCAATATCCAAATCCGCCATAGAGTGCTACATTTGTTACAGTTGATTATCCTACATTGAAACATCATTATCACCTGAAATCCATAGTTTATATTAGGGTTCAGTCTTGGTCTTCTAGATTTTACAGGTTTGGGCAAATATATAATGATACGTATCCATCATTATAATTTTATACACGTACTTTTCATCACTGCCCCAAAGACTCTCTGTGTTCTGTCAGTACATCCCTTCCTCTCTCTAATTCCTGGCAACAATTTGTTTATTATTCCTATATTATTATTATTCCTATATTATTGTTCTTTTCTTTTTTCAGAACGTCATGCTGGAATCCACTATATAGCCTTTCTCACTTTGTAAATATGCACTTAAGTTCCCTCCATGTCTTTGATAGCTAATTTCTTTTTAGAACTGAGTTCCATTGTCAGAATGTACCACAGTTTATCTGTTCACCTACTGAAAGACATTTTGGTTGCTTCCAAGTTTTGACAATTACAAATAAAGTTTATAATAACATCCATATGCAGATCTTTGCATGAATATACATATTTAACTTATTTGCACAAATACCAAGGAGCATGATGGCTGGATCATAAGGTAAGAGAAAGCTTGGTTTTGTCAGAATCCACCAAGTTGTCTTTCAAAGTGACTGTACTTTCACCATCAATTAATGAGAGTTCCTGTTGCTCCACATCCTCACCAGCATTTGATATTGTCAGTGTTCTGGATTTGGGCCATTCTATTAGTTATGCAGTTATATCCCATTGTTGTTTTACTTTGCATTTCTCTGATGACATATGATGTCATTTAGTCATATACTTATTTTTCATATGTGAATCTTCTTTGGTGAGATGTCTGTTGAGGCCTTTGGCTCATTTTTTAACTGGGCTCTTTTCTTGTTGTTAAATTCATTGATAATTTTGTATAATAATGCTTTGTTAAGTGTGTCTTTTGCAAGTATTTTCTCTCAGTGTATGACTTGTCTTCTCCTCCTCTTGATGTTGTCTTTCACAGAGAAGTTTTCAATTTTAATGAAGTCCAACTTACCAATTGTTTCATGGATCATGGCTCTAGTGTCCTATCTAAATATTTATCATCAAACCCAAGGTCATATATATATTTTCTTCTCTGTTATCTTCTAGGAGTTTTGTAGTTTCTTGGCTTACATTGAGGTTTGTGATCCATTGTGATTAGTTTTTTACAAAGAGTCTAAGAGTCTGTGTTTAAGTTTTTTTTCAACATGTAAATGTTGCATTGTTTGAGATCATTTGAAAAAGCTATGCTTTCTCCCTTGGAATGCCTTTGCTTCTTTGCCAAACATGAATTTACTGTATTTAGGTGGGTCTACTTATATTTCTCGATTTGTTTGTCTATTTCTTTTTTTTTTTTTTTGAGAATGAGTCTTCCTCATTCAGTTATTTCAACATCATTTATTGAATAGGGAGTACTTTCCCCATTGCTTGTTAATGTTAATTTGTTGCAGATTAGATGCTTGTAGAAATGCAGTTTTATTTCTGGGTTTTCTAACCTGTTACATTGCTCTATGTGTCTATTTTGTAACAACATCATTCTGTAGTATAGTTTCAATTTGGGTAGTGTGATTCTTCCAGCTTTGTTCTTTTTGCTTAGGTTTCAATTGGCTATTTAGTCTTATTTTTCTGGTTTCATATGAATTTTAGAATGCTTCTTTCCTAATTCTATGAAAAATGAAATTAGTAATTTTATGGGAATAGCATTGAATCTGTAATTGCTTTGGCAAGATGGCCATTTTAACAATATCAATTTTTACTAACCCTGAGCATGGATTGTTTTTCCATTTGTTCGTGTCATCTCTGATTTCTTCCAATAGTGTTTTGTAATTCTCCTCGTGGAGATATTTCACACTTTCCTAGTTACCTATATTTCTAAGTATTTTATTTTTTATGGCTATTGTGAATGTAATTGTGTTGATTTGGCTCTTAGCTTGGACCTTATCGGTGTATAGGAATGCTACTCAATTTTATACATTGATTTTGAATTACATTATTTATAACTTGATTTTGTATTCCAAAACTTTACTAACATTGTTTATCAGTTGTAGGAGCCTTTGACCAGAGACTATGGGGTTTTCTAGGTAAAGAATCATATCGTCTGCAAAGAGAAAGAGTTTGATTTCTTCTCTTCCTATCTTGATGCCTTTTGCTTCTTTCTCCTGCTTGAGTGCTCTGGCTAGGACTTCTAGTAAAATGTTGAATAGGAGTGCTGACAGTGGGCATCCTTGTCTGTTTCAATTTTTCAAGGGATATGCTTGCAACTTTTGCCTGTACAGTATGATGTTAGCTGTGAGTTTGAGATAGGTGGCTCTTACTATTTTGTGGTACATTCCTTTGACTCCTAGATTGTTGAGTTTTTAAATTTTTTTAACATGAAGGAATGTTAAATTTTATTGAAAGACTTTTATTCTGTTGAGATGATCATGTGATTTTTGTTTTTAGTTCTGTTTATATGATGAATCACATTTACGGATTTGCATATGTTGAACCAACTTTGCATCTCAGGAATAAAGCCTCCTTGATTGTGGTAGATTAGCTTTTTGATGTGCTGCTGGATTCCATTTGCTAGTATTTTGTTGAGGCTTTTTGCGTCTATATTCATCAGACATATTGGCTTAAAGTTTTCTTTTTATTTCTATCTCTTCCAGGTTTTGGCATAAGAACAATGCTAGCTTTACAGAATGACTTATGGAGTAGTACCCCTTCCTTGATATTTGGGAATATTTTTAGTAGAATTGGTACCAGCTCCTCCTTATACATCTGGTAGAATTGTTCTTATTGGTAGGTTTTTTATTACTGATTCATTTACAGAACTCATTATTGATCTGTTCAGATATTAATTTATTCCTGGTTCAAATTTTGGAGCTTGTATGCATCCAGGAATTTATTCCTTTCTGTTAGGTTTTCTAGTTTGTGTGCACAGAGGTGTTCATAATAGTCTCTGATGATTATTTGTTTTTCTGTGGGGTCGTAATGTAAAGTGGTAATGTAACTTTTGTTATTTCTAATTGTTATGTCTAATTCTAATTTATTTGGATCTTCTCTCTTTTCTTATTAGTCTTCTTAACAATCTATCAATCTTATTTATTTTTTTCAAAGAGCCAACTTATTTTTTTTTATCTTTAGTATAGATTTTCCTGTCTTGGTTTTCTTCAATTCAGCTCTGATTTTGAGTATTTCTTCTGAAAAGTCTCCTAGCATTGGGGTTGGTGTGCTGTTGTTTTTCTAGTTCTTTCAGGTATAATGTTAGGTTGTTAATTTGAGATTTTTCTAACATTTTGATGAAGGAGTTTAGCACTATAAACTTTCCTCTTAACACTGCTTCATATATGTCCCCGAGATTCTGGTGTGTTGTATCTTTGTTTTCAGTAATTTAATAATTTTTCTTTATCTCTGACTTAATTTCATTATTTACTCAAAAGTCATTTGAGTAGATTGTGCAATTTCCATGTAATTCTGTGGTTTTGAAAGATCTTGTTGCTATTGATTTCTGTTCTTGGTGTGCTGTCTTCCAAGAGAATTACTGGCATAATTTTAGTTTTTTTTTTTAACTGTTTGAGAATTACTTTATGGTGAAGTGTGTGTTTGATCATAGAGCATGTGCCATGTGCCAAGAGTCACTGAGGACCAGAATGGATTCCTAGTGCTTGGCAACTTTGTGCAGGGTTCCCAGCTTCCTTTTTAGCTCAGGCTCTGCCTCCTCCCTCTATCCACTCTCAGTGACTTCTTTACCAGGGTATATTCAGTGTAACAGTCTGGATAGCCTGGTCTCCTGCTGGGAGAAGTTCTTCCTGGCTATATTTAGCAGGACATCTTGGCTCCAACATGGAGAGCAACACACTTTCTTACTCAACTCATGTCATGTTAATTTTGAAAGATCTTTGCTTTTCCTACATGGAATGATTTGAAAAAGCAGGATTATAATCAATCTCTGGTAGACAGTACAACTCTTTTTCATTTGTGTTTTTATTTTATTATTATTTTTAAATGCAGAGCTCCCTACCTTTCGGAACTCCAGGAAGATAGTACCACTTTTTATTTCAGTTTTTGACTTATAACCACATTGAATTGAGTTTTGGCTCTGTTTTATGGAATGAAGTTATTTTATAGGTGCATTGTGTTGGGACAATAGACATTTACCTAGAAGTAGTAAGAGAAAAATGATGTGCCTTCACTAATGCCTTATGGAATTCCTTTGTCACTGCTGAGAAATATCTCAATAACTTAGGTAGAAAATAGTAGAAAACAAGGCTTGGAATTCAAGAGAGGTAAGAGTTACTGTTTTTGTTCTGTCATTAGGGAAGATTTTGTAGAGACTTATGTAAATGATGAAGGTTTATATAGTCAGACAGTAATTAACAGAATGATAGATGCCATGACCAAATCACCCTTTGTCCTTGGGAAAAACACTTCATTTTCCTTGGCTTCATTTTCATCCTCTGTAAATAATTAGTACGAGTGGCTCAGAAAGATTTTAGCATAATTGAAACCTTGTTAAAATTACACATACAATCTTATGTGATTCCATGATATTGCAAATATTATAAAGCTCAGAGACTGTCTCTGAAATGTGGATAGGAGGCAAACTCTCACTGCTCACCACCCCTGGCCCCTATGCCAAGACACTGGCTGCCTGAGGCAACTTTATGCAACATATTTTAAAGAGCATTCTTATCAACATCTTTATGTAACTCTACATTTTAACAATCTTTTTATCTCATTTGTACAATCAAATAATCTTTACTTCCTATACTTACTACCTTTGTAGTAATGTATTAATAGAAATTGATTCTGTCCATGAAGAAATGGTATCTATAAAGTTCTCTGAGTACTTAGAAACTTTGTATTTTATAAAAGGCAATTCACTCTTGAAATTTGAAAATTTAACATTTGTAGCCTTCTTTCTTTTTGAAGCACATGATCAAGTGGTATTTGTACCTCAGAAAGTCAGACATGCCATAAGACCTCTGTGTGTGCACTGAGTATGACATCCATTTACTTTCCTACCTTAGCTTTTGAAGACTAAAGTTTTAAAGCTCTTCTTAAATGCCTGTATTAATTTAGCAAATGAACACTATAGTTCAGTAAGTAAACTAGAGCCAGGGTACTCAGGCAGAGAAAGTGCAATTATAAAAAGCTATTAATTATGAACAGGTGAATATAGATGCTCCAGTGCTATAACTCTAGCCTTTCAGCTAGAGAGTTTCCTCTGATGGACCCCGCAACACCATGTGTACAACTGTAACATGTGGGAGGTAAAGTGTAAACAAACTTTCCTTGTAGATAATGTGGCATTTTCCCTTTAATTAATGGGAATGTATAATTTTCAAATTGACTAAAATTGAACCTCTTTTAGTTTTCCTGTGGTATGTGAATTATATAATTCTCAAGGCAAGAACAGAATCTTCTGCATTTTAAATATTTGCATGCACCAAGACATAGTGCTTAGAATTTACTGTAAATTCAGTATTTTGAACTTGAGAGCTATTGATTAATAATTTACTGTGGACTTTTATCCAACATAGTAGCCCCTTTCTAATTTGTTTTTAACTGGGTGTCCCAGTTTGTACTTTAGTTGTCAATCAATATAAGACGAACAAGAGTACCAGAATCAACCAAGTTTGAAATGGTATGTTAAATAAAGTTGACTAGGGCTCAATAATGCCGAACTTTTGGGACCCTTTTAAAGCTAAGATGTCTTGTGAAATTCTAAGAGGGGGTGCATTTGCAGTATTTTATAGACTTTTTGACTATAAAATAATGTTTTTCTTCTAGAATATTTTATACAATTAGTACTCTGAAAAACATGTCTTCAGCCTTCTAATGAATTATTGGTTTAATAATTTTTCAAGGAAAGCTAATTTTAGGATATCAGTATTTTTAAGAGTATCCCAACCTAATCTCATTGAAGTGGAAAACAAAAATGGAACCAGGCAGAAGTCAGTTTTGTTATTTTTCTGCTGGGGGAATGAATGGTAGGAGGAATCATCCTGGTGAGAATTCACAGTTAGATAATTTTTTCTATGTTTGCTTATTTATTGCTTCTTCAGGGGGAAATGTGTCTGTGCAGAGTTTCTGATTGCAAGAGCAGAATGAGTAGAATGGATTTAATTTTTCATTGGAAGAGTGAGCAGTCTGCATTTTAAAGAGCACCAACTTCTACATCACTTTAAATATTAACGACTGACACTGCAATTCCTCTCTTTAATGTGCTTTGTTTTGGTGCCTGGTCAACCCAGGAAGATGAAAATTCCCTTGGGGCCTGATATAGAATATAATTTGTTCTGAAATTTTGGTGGTAAACATGGTAATAAATTAGAGGGTGTAATGAATATGTACAAAAGCACTCAGAATCCTCCTTCTACCCCGTGTTACTGAGAATAGTTAGTTTGTCACCCCTAGAAATTCTGTTAAAAATATATGTATGGGCTATGGCCATGAGGGTGACCTTAAGCTCACTCTTCATATTTTTAATTCAATGTTTTAATTTAAACATGTATTTTATATGGTTTATTTTACAAATACCTTCCTGAAATATCTAGGTATTATAGAATTCATCAGGAGGCTAGCTTTTTTTAGTCTTTTTACCTGGAGTACAAACTCCTCTGTGATTCTGCTTCTATTGTTTCTAGTGCAGAGACTCTGAAGGAGGTGAGAGAAGTCTGCAGGGGCTAGTTCAGCTGGGAACTCCTAGGTCACTATACCTACTTTAGAATGAAGAACCACTGCAATGGCAAGATGACTGGTTGGTTTAAGGGGTGAAGTGGTTTACTTATTTTACTTCTTTTATTTTGAAAGGAAAGAAGGAAAGAAAGAAAAAAAGGAGTGAAGGAGAGGAAGAAAGAGGAAGAAAAAGAGGGAGAGAGAATGGGAATGTTGCTTTATTCTAAAAATGGGTATTGAAAACCTCTTTTCTACCAATAATTGTGCTTAATAATGGCCGATTAATATTTCATTTAAACCTATAAGTAGGTGTGATGTGGTACTGAGAAGAATGTGTATTTTGTGTATTTAAAGTGGAAAGCTCTATGAATGTTTACTAAGTTGACTTGTTCCGGATCGGAGTTCAAGTCCTGGATATCCTTTTTAATTTTCTGTCTCATTGATATATCTAATATTGATATTGAAGTCTCCCACTATTATTGTGTGAGAGTCTAGGGAGTCTAAGTCTCTTTATAGGTCTTATGTATCTGGGTGTTAGGATCATTAGCTCTTACTGTTGCATTGATCCTTTTACCACTATATCTTTGTTGCTTTAAAATCTATTTTATCAGATGCGAGAATTGCAACTCCTGCTTTTATTTATTTATTTATTTTTGTTCTCCATTTGGTTGGTAAATCTTTCTCCATCCCTTTGTTTTGAGTCTTTATGTATCCTTGCATGGAAAGTGGGTCTGGATGTAGCATACCGTTGGATTTTGGCTGTATCTTTTGATTGGGGGATTTAGTCAATTTAAATTTAGGATTACTGCCGTTTGATGTTAACTGGCTGTTTTGTCCATTTGTTGATGTAAATTCTTCATTATGTTGATGCTCTTTACTTTTTGGTATATTTTTAGAAAAGCTAATACTGGTTGTTTCTTCCTATGTGTAATGCTTCTTTCAGAAGCTCTTGTAAAGCAGGCCTGGTGATAATAAAATCTCTGAGTACTTGCTTGTTCATAAAAGATTTTATTTTTCCTTCAGTTCTGAAGCTTAGTTTGGCTGGATATGAAATTCTGGTCTGAAAGTTCTTTTCTTTAACGATTTTGAATATTGACCCCCACTCTTTTCTGGCTGGTAGGGTTTCTGCTGAGAGATCTGCTGTAAATCTGATAGGCTTCCCTTTATGGGTAAGCTGACCCTTCTCTCTGGCTGCCCTTAGTATTTTCTCCTTCATTTCAACCCTGGTCAATCTAATGATTATGTGCCTTGGGGTTGCTCTTCTTGAGGAATATCTTTGTGGTGTTCTCTGTATTACCTGGGGTTGAATATTGTCCTGCTTTGCTAGGTTGGGAAAGTTTTCCTGAATAATATCCTGAAGAATATTTTCCAGCTTGGATTCATTCTCTTTGTCTTATTCAGGTACACCTATCAAACATAAATTAGGTCTTTTCACATAGTCCCATATTTCTTGAAGACTTTGCTCATTTCTTTTTATCCTTTTTTCTCTATTCTTGTCTTCTCATTTTATTTCATTAAGTTGGTCTTGGACCTCTGATATCCTTTCCTCTGCTTGATCAGTTCAGCTATTAAAACTTGTGCATATTTCGCTAAGTTCTCGTGTTGTTTTTCAACTCCATTAATTCATTTATATTCCACTCTATATTGTCGATTTTTGTTACCATTTCATCAAACCCTTTTTCAAAGTTCTTGGTTTCTTTACATTGGGTTAGAACAAGTTCTTTTAACTCCCAGAAGTTTCTTATCATCCACCTTCTGAAGCCTACTTCTGTTAATGGAACACAGTCCTTCTCCATCAGGCCTTGTTCTATTGCTCATGAGGAACTGTAATCCCCTGTAGAGGGAGAGGCATTCTGATTTTGGGTATTCTCAGCCTTTTTAGCCTGGTTTCTTCCCTTCGTTATAAATTTATCCATCTGTTGTGTTTACAATTACTGCCTTTCTAATTAGGTTTCTGAGTGGACATCCAATTTATTGATTCCCAGCACCGTAATCTGAACAACCCACTGCACCAGCCAAAACAGCAGCATTAAGACTGATGGTGCTCTTCTGCTCAGGAATCTCTGGTCTGGCTTCCTTCTTGAGTCCATAATAGGTGACTCTGCCTTCCCAGAGCTCCAAACATCGGAACCAGTTCTGTTTACTCTGCACCAAGTGCTGCCACACTGAGGCACTGGCAAAACCGCTGCGCTGGCCACAAGAGTTGCGCTGCTGACCCGTGGGGCTCCTCCGCTGGGAATCTTCTGGTCCGTGAGTGACAAAAATTGGTCTGAAAGTGTGGTGTCCTCTCATTCTCTGTGCTTTCACTGTGAGCTAACAGCTCACAATCCTGAGCTGTTAGCGATCAGCCATCTTGGATCTCTCTCCTACCTATTTTACTTCTTAAAGAACTTTTCTACCTTCTTTATGTATAATAGGCTATGGGAAAGCAAAAGAGGAAGCCAGGAGATACTTTAGAGGCAGCTGTTGTAGCCCAGTCTAATAATAATGGGAGTTTAAACTGGATCCCACCAAACTGTGATAACCATAATGGTAAGACTTCTGTTTTGTTAATCTTTGAATATCTATTTATCAATTTGAATATCATAAAGACCATGGCAGGATACAGTTTGCTTTATTTTTAAAGCACTTTTCGCTTTCTGAATCAGAGATTAGTGTGTATTATAAATTTTCTTCAAGTATAGGGATACAGTAATTAATAGGATGACAGTCAAATTCCTAGTTGGCTCTCCAAAATTTAGTAAAAAATAAGAGGTAAAACTGAGTACAACTGTTAGTCCAGCTCTCTTTTCATGGAAACAGCTTATTTCACTGGAATTTTCATCGTAATTATTGTCCAGTGGTCTCTGTTTTGTTTAAGAATAATTCTGTTTCTGTGTCAAGAGGAAGACATGAACCATCAGGGATTAATAGTCAATAGTTCCTGAGGAAACAGGGCAGAACAAAAAATAATGATTCTTATCCTAAGTTTCTACAAAACTTTCAATGCAACAGCTATCAGAGGCAGGAGTTGTGTCAAAAATATTCCTCCCCTTCACTTGTGCTTAATTTCCAAATATATAATTTAATTTTCAATTGAACGTGATCAATTAACCACTTACCCATTTTGGATTAGATGGGGCCAGTATTTATTGAACCATTTTTATTCAGTGCTATTCAATGTGAAAACATAGATATTTAAGATACGCTTCTCACCTCTCAGGAGCATTTAATCTAGCTGATGAGATAAAATCCGAAATAATCTTGTCCATATGTGTACCATAGGGTATCCCATGCATAAGCAGATGACCAATATGCTTGTTTCTGTTTGTTTTGTTTCAGTCAAAACCAACCACAAGCACTATAAAAATTGAAAATAATGGAGACTCAGTGATGATTTAAGATAGAAAGACTTCACAGAGGAGCAAAGAGTGAATTGGTATTGGGAAGATCACTGGGCTCTGAAGCAGAGAACATGGGGATTGGGGATGTTCTCTCAAGGCAGAGAAAAAACTTCATCTAAGGGTTGGTGTGGGAGTGAACAATACAACCATCAAAACTGGAATCAAAGGCATTTGTTGCACTTCAGAGAGAACAGTTTGTTTGCTCAGATAATGTCATTCTAACAGCAGAATGACAATTAAATGTGCTAAAAATTGAAAGAGGTATGTGCTCTGATTAGTGGAAAGTTTTCTATTTTAATAAGATTCAAAGTAAATATGATTCTCTAATTAGAGTGAAGCATAAATACCTCAAAATTTATTATCTAATTTGTTTTTGCATAATAATTGACTTATTTCTTAAATAGTTTGTTGTAAATAGGGTCTTCTTTCCTGGAACAATAATCCATACCATAAAAATACCAAAATTCATTGCAATACATGAAAAATAAATATGTGATTTTTAAAATGTGCATTAGTAACTGGAATACAATAGTATTCCAGCTGCACTGTAAATATTCTCTTTGGCAGGTTTCGTTTTTCTTTTCTTTTTCTTTTTTTTTTTTTTGGAGGCAGAGACACTGATCCTTTTTCTTACTGGGTTGGATCAGCATATTATTTTCAAACACAAGGCTAAGTATATTTGTTGGAAGACTTTTCATTTCCTGATTAGGCTATCTATGAGAAGACAAGGTCTTCATTGCTTTAAGTGTATATGAATGATATCTAAAGATAATCTAATTTTACTTGAAACTCATCATTTCAGCATGCACACATGGCCCAGAAAATATTGGAACAGTACATTTTGGTGAGGAAGGACATTTTTCAGTGGCTATTGTTTTTTTCTCACTCTCTCTTTAATCATCCCTTGTTCTTCCTTTCCAGTAACAATCAGTTGAATCACAACTCACTTTACTGTTATAAGGTGACTGGTTACAGAGATGTTTGCAGGTATTAGGCAAATATGCATACACATTTGGTTCATCATTGGTACTGTGGGTTGAATTGTAGTCTGCGAAAAGATAGGTCTAATTTCCAAACTCCTGGGGTCTATAACTCTGACCATCTTAGTAAAAGGTTTTATAAGATATAATTAAGTGAAAAATCTTGTTATGAGATCATCTTGGATTGACTGGGTGGGCCTTAAATCCAGTGACAAGTGCCCTATTAAGAACAAGAGAAATACAGAGAGAAGAAGGCCATTTGAAGACAGAGGCAGAGACTGGAAATAAGCTAACACAAGGAAAGCTTAGCATCACCAGAAACTTGCAAAGGCAAGGAACGGTCCTCAAATGGAGACTTGAAAGTTAGTGCTACCGTTTCAGCACTTTGATTTGAACTGGCCTCCAGAACTTTGAGAGAATACATGACATTACTGTTACATTAAATCACCAACTCTGTGGTCCTTTTTTATAGCAGTCCTTGGAAAATAACACAAATGGGTGAGACTTCTTATTTATGATAAAATAAGCTGTAAATGGGTTGTGTGTTTGTTGGTATGTTTGTTAGTTTGGTTTTGAGATGGAGTCTCACTTTGTTGCCCAGGCAGGAGTGCAGAGGCACAATCTTGGCTCACTGCAACCTCTGCCTCCCAGGTTCAAAGGATTCTCACACGTAAGCCTCCTGAGTAGTTGGGATTACAGTTACACACCACCACACCCAGCTAATTTTTGTATTTTTAGTAGACACGGAGTTTCACCATGTTGACCAGGCTGGTCTCAAACTCCTGACCTCAAGTGGTCCACCCATCTTGGCCTCCCAAATTGCTGTCATTATGCTGTCATTAGGGACATAAGCCACCATGTCTGGAAGTAAATGAATTTTCGAGTTAACTTTAGTTGAAGGTCATTTGTAATTAGTTCCAGGAAGAGATTAGAAAGCCTCTCTATGGACAACAGAAAACCAAAACAAAAATATTGCTAGGGATACCACCTTTGAATGCTGAATTCTGTAAATGTGGTGCCACCACATGATTAGCATAATAGCATAATAGACCTATCTGAACTAAGATACTGTAAGAAAACAGTAGCAGAGTGTATAGTTGTGTCATAAGAACTATTAATATTTTAGGCAGCATTGTCATTTATAGATCCTATGGTCAGTAATAGTGGAGGTAACTATGTTAGTATTAATAGTAACTATCTTGTTATAAGAAGATACAAGGCTTCAATGTCTCTTCTATTCAAAAATTTCTTTTAGATTTTGGGAAACCAGGCATGAATGTGCATGAAAAGTTAGGTCAAGATGACTCTCCGTATCCCAGATATTACAGATAACACACAACCAATTCTGAACTATCAGTTACTAGGTTATCAGTGCCACTTTTATTTTAAGATTCAAATAAGAACTTGAGCTACATGGTTAAAGCCAAAGACAACAGAGCTGTATTTCTTTGCTGGAAGAAAAATATCTCTGCTGAGAAGATACAGATTGTGGCCAGAATCTTCACTTCAGACATGGCTTACCTGAAACTATGTTACAAAGTGATTTCTGTAAAGTAAATTGTGTTTTTTCACTGGAATGCTATTATACTTGGGGCTTGCATTCTTAGCCTCATGCTTGGAAAGATAAGCAGAAACTTTATATGGTCTTTTGTTGATTCTGCCTGTGATACCTCTTCACAAGGTAGATAACTGAGAACTGATGCTATTTTTAACATGACACACTTCAAGGGAAAATGGTTAGTAAATGAAAAAGTAGTCCATTGATTTGGACTACTGGAAAGAAAAGCAGGCATGGTTCTTTTCTTGAAGGAATTTACATTATTTTAAAAATAATGTAGAAATCAATTATTAAATTACTACAACTGGTAAAGTATTATGGAGGGGAAAACTCTGGTGCTGAGACAGTATCCAACTGGCAGAACCTCACTCCGAGAATGGATGTAAGGAAAGATGTCATTTTATTCTTCTTAACTGAAATGAGTTTCTGATGATCTTTTTTTTGTTATTTGTTTTAAATTGAAAGCATTTACAGTATATTTTAAATTATTTCCCAAAGAGCTGTGTCATTCTAAGTTCACTAAAGAAAGCTGTCAGTCTTTCCCTCTGGTGCTTGTGCTCTTTAGTAACATCCTCACATTATATACTATTACTCACTTTTATACTTAGATTGCCTTCAGTCCTTGTTACAGGACAACATCAGCACCTTCACATACAGGTAAAGCTGCTTCTTTTACATTGTTTGCTAATCTTTTCCCTTTCTACCTTCCCATAGATTTCTTTTTCCTGCAAGCAATCCTCCCAAGACATCCACTGAAAACAGGGAGATTAATTGCCTCCAAGTTACTAGATTGCCTTTCTTCTGGAATCCTCGACCATAATGAATTGCATACATTTAGACTTGCAAAAATCCCAGAATTGAAGTAGATTTTAGAATCAAATCCATCTGATAATGTTGGCTAGTATTTTAGGAAGTGCACACTATATGTGAAGTACTCTCCTTCAACACTTAAATTTTCTCATTTAATCTCCACAACAATGCTATAAATGCTATCTTTATTGCCATCTTTATTTTCTAAAGGAGGAAACTGAGATATATAGACAAGAAGTAACTTTCTTAGACTTTACCAATAAATAGCAGAGGAAGATATAATTCTAGGTCTCTGAGTTTCTTTGGATAAGAGATCTGAACTCATGAATGCTATAGCCCACCACTTCATCATCTCTTTCACTAATCTACTAGTTCAACCAAGCGGTCTACACATAAGGTCCCCTAATCAAGAGTAGTATAGAGTTGAAACTGTATCCAAAATTTAACTTCCAATTAAGATCTTACTTGTGACTAAAGTCATGGATATTCAGGGTACCTTATGCCCCACATACTCTCATGAAAATTTAGTCCACCTTTTGCAAAATGCTACAAAAGGAAAAATTGAAATATGTAAGATTTATTTTCTTAATTCTTCTAATCTCAAGATTTAATACTGAGCAATTCTATTTCTTTATGTAGAATATTTTTAAAAGAAAAAAATCACACAATAATCAGAATCTCTGTTTTGCCTCTAATATTTTATTTTTATAGGGTTGGATGAGCCAGTAAATTCTTTTTTTTCTCTTGTTTCCCATTCTGTAAAAAAAGATGAGTAGAACTTATTTCATAGAATTAATATGAGAATTTAAAAGGACAATGTAAGACCATATAAAAACACTGCCTATAATAACTACCTTCCTCTTCTAAACTTTTTATTTTACTTTACAAATATTTAGGGAATATTTTACAAACTTCTAGAGCCACTCACATGTATTTAGTCTTCCATCAGAATTTTGCCATTTTCTGAGTCAAAACCCATGTGTTTGACCATCACTGAGGCAGGACACTAGTAGGTAACTTTTTTGAAATATGACTCAATAAATAGGAAATGCTCTTGATTGTTGATATCTTCTTATGTTATCTGTCAACTTCTGAGACATAAATTTTATATTCAAGATTTCTGTAGGGAAGGGAGCCAAATACATTCTGGTAAAACAGTGTATATAGCTATTACTCCAAGTATAAAATATATTTGATTATCTCAAACTGTTAGGAGCATGTATTGCTTAAGAAATAACTTGCATGTAATTTTTTAAAATGAGCTTGAGTCATGGTAGCATTTTAATATCTCAATCTCACCCCGTATCCCTACTGAAATTAACTAGGCAGAGTGTGCTGAAGAAATGATTTCTGTTAGACAGGAGAGGGATTTTTTCACTTCTAGTTTCTAGCTTCTAAAATGTTCTGTTGTATTGGTGCAAAAACCTGCAAACAACCTCTGCATTTCATTTGGACTATTGCTGATATAGTCATAGACAATGCTTATTAAGAGTTACATGAAAGTTATGTCTTCAGGGGTGTAGTTGATATGTACAGTGCCTAGCCAAAAGCAAAGTGATTTATTAAATAATAATCTGTGATTCCTTGTGAATTCTTCTCATCTAATGACTTATTCAGGGGCAAGGCTATTTATCTAGGTAGAATCTTGGTTAGAGTAAAGATATATGAGAGTTTAAGTTAGTGTCTGTGTTGTATCTCTAACATTTTACCTGAGTAGGATTTAGCAATATCAATAAAGTGAAGACCAATGAAGTGGTTTCTATATTTTTCCTATGTTTTATAGCATTGTGAATGTAATATTTTTATAAAATAGATGTCTTTGTCATTTTAAAACATAATGCACCTTTCAAACAAAATAATCCATGAAAAGTTTCCCAACAGCCCCGATTTCTTCATAGCATTTTCTGTGTGTTACTCTTTTAGTTGTTTTATTCTTATTTTGTTTCTAGTAACAAGCTCTGGAGGGGACAGTGCCATATCAATATAACAGAAAAATAATCTAAGTCTGTGGAATCTGATGTTAAGCAATGTACCTGAGGTCATTAGATTTTCTTTTAGAGAGAAGGAACTCAAATCTTCATCCATCTTACTACAAATAAACTGTTTGCTTTTCCTGTTTTGTATTTGAAGTGCTCAGTACGATGCCAAGCATTTATTTTTTAAATTTAAATTTTAATTTTAGTTTAAATTCTGGGATACAGGTGCAGAACATGCAGGTTTTTTACATAGGCATACATTTACCATGGTAGGTAACCACATCTATCAACCCATCATCTAGGTTTTAAGCCCCACATGCATTAGCTATTTGCCCTGATGCTCTCCTTCCTTACCACCCCCAACAGGTCCCAGTGTGTGTTGTTCCCCTCCGTGTTCATGTGTTTTCATTGTTCAGCTCCTGCTTATGAGGGAGAGCATGTGGTGTTTGGTTTTCTATTTCTGTGTTAGTTTGCTGAGGATGATGGCTTTCCACTTTATCCATGTCCCTGCAAAGGACATAATCTCATTTCCCTTCATGGCTGCATTGTATTCTGTGGTGTATATTTACCACATTTTCTTTTCTTTTCTTTTCTTTTTTTTTTTTTTTTTTTTTTTTTTTGAGACGGAGTTTTGCTGTTGTTACCCAGACTGGAATGCAATGGCACAATCTCAGCTCACTGCAACCTCCGCCTCCTGGGTTCAAGCAATTCTCCTGCCTCAGCCACCCGAGTAGCTGGGACTACAGGTGCGCGCCACCATGCCTGGCTAATTTTTGTATTTTTAGTAGAGACGGGGTTTCACCTTGTTGACCAGGATGGTCTCGATCTCTTGACCTCATGATCCACCCGCCTCGGCCTCCCAAAGTGCTGGGATTATAGGCATGAGCCACGGTGCCTGGCCATACTACATTTTCTTTGTCCAGCCTATCATTATAGGCATTTGGGTTGGATCCATGTCTTTGCTATTGTGAATAGTGCTGCAATAAACATACATGTGCATGTATCTTTATAGTAGAATGATTTATATTCCTTTGGGTATATACCCAGTAATGGGATTGATTGCTGGATCAAATGGTGTTTCTGGTTCTAGCACCTTGAGGAATCACCACACTGTCTCCACAATGGTTGAACTAATTTGCATTCTTACCAGCAGTATAGAAGTTTTCCTGTTTCTCCACAGCCTCATCAGCATCTGTTGTTTCTTGACTTTTTAATAATCGGCATTATAACTGGCATGAGATGGTATCTCATTGTGGTTTTGGTTTGCATTTCTCTAATGATCAGTGATGTTGAGCTTTCTTTCATGTTTGTTGGCTGCATAAATGTCTTTCTTTGAGAAGTGTCTCTTCATATACTTTGCCCATTTTTTGATGGGTTGCTTTTTTTTTCTTGTACATTTATTTAAGTTCCTTCTAAATTCTGGATATTAAACCTTTGTCAGATAGACAGATTGCAATTTTTTCCTCCCATTTGGTTGGTTGTGTGTTCACTCTGATGATAGTTTCTTTTGTTGTGCAGAAGATCTTTAGTTTAATTTGATCCCATTTATTAATTTTAGCTTCTGTTGCAATTGCGTTTGGCCTTTTTGTTATGATATCCTTGCCCATGCCTATGTCCTGAATGGTATTTCCTAGGTTTTCTTCTAGAGTTTTTTGGTTTTTGGTTTTAAGTTTTTCGTCCATCTTGAGTTATATTTTGTATAAGGTGTAAGGGAGGATCCAATTTCAGTTTTCTGCATATGGATAGCCAATTTTCTCAGCACCATTTATTAAAAAGGTATTTTTTTCCCTGTTGCTTGTTTTTGTCAGGTTTGCTGAAGAATGCCAAACATTTAGATGCCTATTTGTCAGTTAAGTTTTGTTTGTCTTTAAGATTTAATTTTGGCCAGGTGCAGTGGCTTACACCTATAATCTCAACACTATGAGAGGTCAGGGCAGGAGGATCCCTTGGGTCCAGGAGTTTGAAACCAGCCTGGGCAATATAGCAAGACCCTGTCTCTTAAATTTTTGTTTTTAATTAGCTGGGCATGATGACACATATCTGTAGTACCAGCTGCTTGGAAGGCTGAGTCAAAAGTATTGCTTGAGCCCAGGATTTGGTGGCTTCCATGAGTGATGATTATGCCACTGCACTCTAGCTTGGGTGACAAAGCAAGACCCTGTTTCAAAAAATGAAAAAAAAGGATTTAATTTTAACTTTGAATGATAATTGTTTCTGGTTGTGTACATTCCTCTTCTTCTGCTCTCAATAGTCATGTTATTTCTCTTTCTTACATCTTAGTTTCCTTTGTTCATTCCATGCCTCTGTTTCTCTGTGCCTGATATGCCTACTGCATTAAATCATTTTAAGGGCTAAATGAGATGGTGTCCATGCAAGGACTAGCATGGATCCCAATATAAAAGTCGTGTTCAGTAAATGATAGTAACCTCTCTCTTTTGGGGTTGGGACCAGCGCCTTCTTGCTTGTCCTGGACCAGCCATGGCAAGGCCAAAAGGAAAGAAGACATGAGACTGGGGGCTTAGACTAATTTCACTTCCCTTAAGAGGACCTTCCCATTTCCTCACTATTAAAAGCCTCTTTGTTCAGTGTTCTGATACCTACACGGTAGGAAAGGTGACTGAAAACTGGATAGAGGACCAATGCAGAAATTCCAAAACAATACCAAGCACCCACATTTGCTTGTTAATTCGTTGGTAAAAATACTTTACTTCTTTCTACTATACTTGGCTTTTTGGTGGTAGTTTATGTTCCCAATATATGTTTTTTTCCACTGAAGATCCTTGAGGAGACTGAGACTGAAGGAGGAAAGTTCACATACACACTTATTTTAAACAAATTATATGTTCTTAAAATCTGTGTAAAAATTACAACTTTTTCATTATTGTAGATTTAAACTTATTTTTATTATACTAGAGGAACACCTTACTTTTTTTAAAAAAAAAAGAAGCCTACAATTCATAGTGAATCATCATTTAGAGTAAGTCTTTTAAAAACTGATTAAATTTTCTCTCTTTAATTAATTCTGAGTTTTATGTGTTGGACTTGCTTCCAGGAAGACTTCATCTAAACTAATTTGTATAGTCATGTTTGCACAAGGCACAAAGGGCTCAGTGGCAAAGCCTGAGGGATGCCAGATAGGAAAATACAGACACTCAAGTATAAGAAATAGACTAACTTTACTCCATAAATAAATGGGTCTACATTTCTGTTTCCCATGCTTGGCCATTCATTTCACTTGTTAAAGTGTCTACAATTAGCTAGACACGGTGTGGGAATGCAAATATGAGTGCCACGCTTCCTTTCCTCTAGGCTCATAATTTAGTGGTGTGGCACACTTGCACAAATTTAAATAAAATCCAATACCAAAAAGAACCTTGGAGAAGAGGAACAAAGATCAATGGGAGAACAGAGGAGAGAGAGCTTATAATGCATCTGGGAAGTTTTATTTCCATATGTATCCATTCATTTGCCAAGCAAAAAGTTACTGCAGAGCTATGATGAGTCAAGAACTATTATTGGTGCAGGTGCTGGACACAAAGTTAGAAATATGTGATAGGCACCCAGTAAGTAATCGAATACAGGAATGAATAAACATGTAAATATAGACTTTCTGCCCTTAGAAATTCTACCCTCTATACACACACAAGAAAATACATTAAACAATTTTAGACAATGGTTAATGTTATAAAAAATAAAGCTTGGTAATTAGAGAATAAAGATGGACAGGTAGTATTTTTGACATCTTATAGTTTCATGGAGTCATAAGCTTTTAATCTAGACTTGAAAGGTGGGTAACATTTTGGTAGGAAAGAATGAAGGTTGGATTTCTTTCTCTTAAACTATACTCATATACCCTCCACACTTTTACTCCTCTGGGATTTTTAGTTTACTAGTCTGCTTTTTCCAATGAAATGGAATTTGTGAGGGCAGAGACCATGTCTAACTTATCTTTATATGCCAAGTACTGTGTTTAATATGTACTAGGTTCTAATAAATGTTTTAGTAATCAATTATCAGTAAGTGATGGGGCAGAAATAAATAGAGTTACTCACTTGGTGTGGCTGTATCTGACAATTTGAATAGATGGGTATAACTGGACTTCAGGTCTTTGGACGTGTTACTGGGTGGTAGAGAATAGTATTGAAGATAGACTAGATTTCGGACAGACTGAAAACTGATGGCCTGAAAATTGAACTGGAAGATTTGGATTTGAGTGGGGAGTCACTGAGTAAGATCCTATGACAGGAAAGAAACGTGTGTGTGTGTGTGTTTCATTTCTTGGAGACATGGTCTTTCTCTGTTACCCAGGCTGTAGTACAGTGGAATTAGTGCATAGCTCACTGCAGCCTCAAACTCCTGGGTTCAAGCAACCTGGCCACCTCAGTCTCCGGAGTACCTGAGCCTACAGGCATGTGCCACCACACCCAGTTATTGTTTGTTTGTTTATTTATTTTAATTTTTGCAGAGAGGGTGTCTCCCTTTTTTTACCCGGGCTGGTTTCAAATTTCTGGCTCCAAATGATCCCTGATCTCAGCCTCTCAAAATGCCTGAGTGATAAACATGAGCCACTATGCCTGGCATCTTAAAGAAGGAAAATCTGAGCGTTATAATTGCTTCCAATGAGTACCAGACATCTAATACCTGCCAGGTGCTAGAAAATCAAGTACTTAATCAGTTAGTCGTCAGTTTTAAAGGATTTGCCAAACGTTTGAAAATAGGGAGTAAAGGAGAAGGAAAAACCTAAAATAGCTGTAGTTTTAAACCTGAAACAAGTGTGGGAAAGAAAGAAAACATTAACTGGAATAGAAAACACAGATAAAGGCTGCTGGTTTCTGAAAAGGTGTTAGCAAATCTTCTTGGCCTAAGGAGTTCCCAGAGTTACAAACCCCTCTGCAAAGCCAGCCAACTGAAAGAGTTGTAGTTTAGTTTTATGTATGCTATGCTATGAATTGAGCATAAAAATTACTTAGAGTTTGGAAAAGTGCTTGTTTCCTAGATGCTTCTTCCTAGTTCCTGTTCCACACCTGTTATGATAACCTTCTAGCTGCATCTCTAGACCCTGTGTCTTTACACCTCATGATTGGCAAAATAAGCTAGAGGGAGTAACATGTTATTAGGTTTGGAGAAAGAGCCAGATGTGAAAATTTCTAGAAAACAATGCTCTGAGATAATTATAATTGAAATACAGAAATGGGGGTCATGGGAAAGCTCAAATAATAATAGTAAACTTCTTAAAGAAATGTTTCTCTGCTTGGTTATTGTTATGGATTGACACATAAGACCAACATTTCTAATTAGCATTTGCAACCAACAGCATGATACCAACGAAACAAAAGCAGATTAATGTTGATGTGTAAAAACAAATTTTTAGGCTGCAAAATACATCGTGTAAAATAGCCACATTTTAACATGCTGGGAAAAGTAGCATTAATTCATCTGCAAAAATATCACTGAATAAAAGGCCTTTTAGCTCACTTGCTTTAGTCCCACTAATAGACAAGGTAAAGCTGTGAAGAGCAGTCAGCAAGTACACAGATATTTAAAGAAGGGGAGATCTTTTGAATAATTTCATACTCTTGATTTTTAGTTTGAATGTATATTATTTCTAGTCACATATCCCTGCATAAATTATATAAATGAATGTCTAATTTTGAAACTCGAGCCAAATGAAATTTATTTGACAAATAATTCTTAAAATATGCAAATACATAAAGCTAACTGTCCATGGTATTTTTAAAGTGTTATTATTGATCTTTTAATAATTTCACTGATACTCTAGTTTATTCTAGATAAAAATAATATAAAACTAAGTGTGCAGTATGATAAAGGTATAAAAAGATCAAGACCTCTTAGCTAAGTGTTCTATTTTGAAATTTATTTTGACTGATGCATTAAGAGGTAATAGACATTATGCCTTGATTCTTCAATTATAAAGCATTTAGAGAAAATATTTTTCTTTTAATAGAAAGAAACATGCTCATTTGCTTAGCTTGGCCTTTTTCTGTATAAGATATCCTAATTTGCAATTCTTAGTAATAGTTTTCTTCGTTCAAATATTTCTCCTTCAAAAACATAATAAGACATCCTCATTGTTTTTTTAAACAAATATAATTTTGTCTTTTTTTTCTCTTGAATTCAGAAAGTTTTATGAGAGGCTGTTGCTTTGTTGATTTCAAAGATAGTTTCAGTGCAAGACTTGGACTCATAGGAAGAACTTATTTTGAGTCACTACTTTGAGCAGAGATGGAATTTTTATTCATGTTCTATGCCTTATACTAGAAAAATCAAAATTTCCTAATTGCCAAAATATGTAGAGATTAATTGCTAAAAATGCAAAAATTGGGCAAACTCCAAGTTGCTAACAGAATCCTGAACAAAAGTGCAAACCATAAGACATTAGAAAAATTGGCAAAATTGTAAGGTACCATTGTTGAAAAGCAGGGGGATGCCAGGTGCAACGGCTCATGCCTGTAATCCCAGCACTTCGGGAGGCCAGGTGAAGAGATTGAGGTCATCATGACCAACACAGTGAAACCCCATCTCTAATAAGAACACAAAATTAGCTGGGTTTAGTGGTGGATGCCTGTAGTCCCAGCTACTCGGGAGGCTGAGGCAGGAGAATGGCTTGAACCTGGGAGGTGGAAGTTGCAGTGAGTTCAAATCGTGCCATTGTACTCCAGCCTGGTGACAGAGTAAGACTCTAGCTAAAAAAAAAAAAAAAAAAAAAAAAAAAAAAAAAAAAAAGGAAAAATAAAAAAAGAAAGAAAATTTAAAAAAAGGAAATAAGGGGAATAAAACATCTTCATGATATAAAATAACTTATAAAATATAATTATGAATAGATTACAGTCTCCATGTATTTTTTATGTTGGAATATATCATAAGCAAGGAAAGAGTTCCGTGTATTGTAGTCTGAGCATCCCAAACTGTATCAAGCACTGAAGCTCTAAGGAGTTTCCTTTCTAGCACAATATGTTGCTTTGGTCCCCTGATATACAACTTCAGAGAGTTAGAGAATCAAAGGCATGCTTACCCAGAGCTTTATTAGGAAATCTTGCACACTGCAGATTTTTTTTGCATTGCTTGTGGTGGTAACTGGGCACTTATTAAGAAGGTTAATAGGGTTCTTTCTAAAAAAAAGAACCCTAAAATATTATATTATTGAAATTTATCATACTTATACAGTGAACTCTAGTTTGTAGTTATTATACAATTGTATATGTTTGTTAATTACTGCTGAAATTATTATTTAAGCTTAAAGAGGCAAACTGGATATCTAGTAACCTGGGTTCTAATCCTAAATGCCTCATTCCACATGATTCATTCAATTCAATAAATATTTATTAAGCTTCAACTCTGTGAAAGGTACTGTTGTAAGTCCTGGGGTTATGGCAGTGAACAAGATGGAGAAGGTCTCTGATTGCATGGATTGTACATTTTACATAGTAAACAACAAACAAATACATATAAGATTAAGCATTAATATGTACTTTGAATATATTAAAAATAAGGGATTATCATGGGATTGCAGGCAATTTTAGGTAGAGTGGCCATCGGGCAAGGTCTCTCTTTGGAAGTATTTTGAGAAGATAACAAAAGTTAATAGTTCCGTCAGCACATGTGGTACATTGAACTGTTAGTGAAGATGTCCCCTCCTTTTTGTGTTGTAGACCTGCCCTGGGTGCAGTTGTCAGTGACCAATATCAGGGCTGCCTTTCATCCGGCATTTGACTTAACTGTCAAGTGCCTTCGGGCTGTGTGCAAACCCCACACGGGATGTTGTAGCCCTGGAAATGAATAAAAGTATGAGAAAATCCAAGTGAAAGGATTCCCAGGCAGAGGAAACTCCTGAAGCAAGTGCCTCGAGTTGGATATAAAATTGGTGTATTCAGAAATACCTAGATGTCTACTGTGCCAGGGGCAAAGTGAGTGAAGCAAAGAGGCAAGTTATTTAATCTCAGTGAGCTTCAGAATACTCACATTTAAGAGAATAATACTTGGACTGACTTCCATTCATCCTTTCACACATTCATTTAAAACTATAGAATCTTTACGTATTGGTTATGTGTCTTTGTCAGTGGCAGATGCCAAGTGTGTCTTCATTAATCAATAACTTCTGAGTAGATACCAATGAAATAAAATTTTAGGAAGGATGTGAGTGCTCATAGAAGCAGCAGAAAGTTGAAAAATGAGCTTAATGTGAGTAAAAACCAAGACAATGCTGAAGGACTAGGAAGGAAGGATCTCATAATAGATATATTTTGTTCAGAGCCTGAGGGAGAATTGCATATGTATTTGTAGTGCCCAATCTTATGAATAGTGTGTATATATATTTATAATCTTATTAAAATCATTTAAAATTACTACTTATGTATAATGCATACTTTTTAAAAGTATGTGTATATACTAAAATCTTATTAAAAGTAATATATACTTAATAATTGTATTAAAAGAATATATACATGTACTTAAAATCTTATTAAAAGTGTGTATATATACCTATATCTTACTCAAAGTGTGTATATATTACAAACTTATTAAGGGTATATATACTTTTAATCATATATTAAATTCTTAAATATGTTATATTAAATATGTAATATTTATTTAATATATTAGATATATTACTTTTACTAAAATATACTTTTAATACTGTTTGCATATAACTATGTGTATATTTTATATATATATATATATATATATATATATATATATATATGCTGTTTTATATATACATAAAACAGTAATGCTATTCCAGATAAAGAGAACAGGCTGAATGAAAATCTGTATCTGGGTTCAGTGCAGTGGCTCATGCCTGTAATCTCAGCACATCAGGAGGGCTTGGATGGATCACTAGAGCCCAGGAGTTCCAGAACAGCCTGGACGATGAGGTTAAACCCCTGTCTCTCCAAAAAATACATAAAACATTTAGGCATGATGGGGTGTGCCTGTAGTCCCAGCTACTCAGAAGGCTGAGGTGGAAGGATGGCTTGAGCCCAGGTGGTCCAGGCTGCAGTGAGCAAGACAGCACCACTACACTCCAGTCTGGGCGACAGACTGGGAGACCCTGTCTCAAAGGAAAAAGAAAAAAAAATCTGTATGTGAGCAGAAACTCAGGGTGTTTATACAGAAACTGAAGGAGTGAGGGAGGTAATTAAGGACCACATGTTGATGGCCTCCAATGCCATGATACACTAGATTTACATTGGGTAAACAGTTTTCAACCCTAGCCACTCAACAAATTCAATTAAAGAAAAGTTGTAACACTTTCCTTAATGTTTTGAGTTTAGACTCATTGATAATATAATCTATCAACACAGATAATTAAAACAAAACAAAATAGTGCTCCCAACAGTAATGAGAAAACAAATGAGGATGGCAATTTATAACAAAAAAGATATGTATTTAAATATACAAACCATCCTGCACAGTTACAATGAGGAATTAAATAGTAAGAAACTCTTCCCTCTGCCTAGACTCATGAATGTAACAGTTGCAAATGCATGCTGATACCGGTGGGTTGCATTGATGATTCCATCAATACTGCCTGCAAGATTGTATGGATACAATTTACCTAAATGGTGAACTCTTCTTGGCCAAATTCCAAACCAACAGAGTTTGATTTTCTCTGTTTCTCTCAGGTACTAACCTTCCTAAAAAATTCAGGTACAGGGTGCAATTTGACGTTTTCATGTAAAATAGAATGAAAGTTTTGTTAGATAATGACATGTCTGCTTTTTACCTACTCAGTGTTCAGTGGGGTTTTCTAGAGTCCTGCAGCATTGGTATAATTCCTCCTCATGTGGGACACTGCATGCACTATAAAACTTCTATCAGCCCTGCCCATTAAATGTGAGTAGAGTCTCCCATCACTATGACAACAAAAAAACTCCACATTGGCAAGACTCACATTAATAGGTAGGATTGCACCCTCTGAGAATGTTAAGTGGACATAATGAGAGAATGGGCGTAAGATTTGCCATTTCTAGATTTGCCAATTCTAGATTTGCCAAATTATAAATGCCAATTTGGAAAGAAAATTACCAGGAGTGAGGAATCAGAGACTGAAACTAGGGCAGTAATCGTGAATATGAAGGAAAGGAGACATATTTGACAAACACCACAATGTGGAGACTGATTGGAAGTGAAAGCTGAGGGAAAAGAAGGATTAGGGATGTTTGGATCTTGGTTACATTTTGCAGTTCAGTGACTGGTGACATTAATAAAAACTGGTACTATGGGAGGCAAGATATTGCAAAAAGAAGAGATAGGAAGCGCAGTCCTCAACATATTAAATTTGATGCACATCTGTGTCTCCACATGGATGTGCCTATTAGGTAGCTAGAAGTTTTGGTCTTGAGCTCAGGAGGGAGATTTTAGCAGAGGATATGGATTTGAGATTCTTTAGAGTATGAATAGAGTGCCAAGAAGTACAGCTGTTAAGGGAAGGGGCAGAGACACAGAGCAAGTTAGGGAAAACAGCAAATATAATTTAGAAAGTTAGCATATTCTTTTCTATCATGAGTTACCAATGAGTCTTGAAAAAAATATTCCCCTAAGCACCCGGAAGTTAAATAGGCCAATGACATTTAAGAAATAAAGAAAAGAGTGCTTGTTTGCTTATATTATGCCATAAATGCATACTATTTTTTAGTCTTATTAAATTGGGGCATTATATTTAAAGCACATTTGAGGCAAACCTCAATTCACATCTTAACACGTATGAATTTTCCTTAGATAAATCACTTAAAACTTATGGGACTCAGTTTTCCCAGCCTTAAATGAGGACAAAATGTCCAAATCACAAGATGATTCAGAAGATTACTTGAGAAAATATCTGTGAAATGAGAGTCTGGCTTGAGTATGAGAGGTACTCAGAAACATTTGACAACCTGGGGAAGAGGACAGATTCAAGAGACATGTCCTTTATGCCAAGACTGAAGAGTCCCTGTGAAAAACTTCAAATAGGAGGAGGCTTGCTGGTGGATAGAAAACACCCTATAATCTGAAAGAGTGTGGGAGTTCTACAGATGGCTGTATTCAGTAGTCAGTGGGTCATGCCTAAGAAAAGAACTCAAGCTACCTAACAAAAGGGAAGAGAAAGGTGAGCAACTCAGTAAGGTGCCTGTTGGCAGAGTGGTGTTGGTCTGGGTGGAGTTTGGTGGCTTTGTCTAGAGAATGCCCTAAACCCACTCTAGGTGCACGTGCATGCACACACACACACACACACACACACACACACACACGACCTAGGGGAGACAGCATTCTAAATAAAACTCAAAACAATGATTCTACCAGTTTTTTTAGACAGTGAGGCACAAAGAACACTCCTTTCAGACACACTTCAACGAAAGTAATGGGAAGGGGAACACTCCTCCAGCAGGGACTGAAGTGATTCCTGCTGCCTTTGCACTGGCTTCTCCCACACCTGCCTGTAGAGATTGTAATACTTGGAGGGACAGCAAGAAAAGGGGAAGTTAGTTCATGGGAAAGGTAGTATCACTGTGCAGAGTAGTGGGGGTACCAGCAGCAATTTATTTGCTTCTGTGCACACAGGAGACATTCACAGGGAACTACTTGTGAGAAGCCAGGACTTGGTACCCACAAAGGGTGAAATGTGAAAACCTTATGAGTACTGATTTTATTAGCCTGTTTTCATACTGCTATGAAGAAATACCTGAGACTGGGCAATTTATAAAGTAAAAGAGGTTGAATGGACTCACAGTTCAGAATGGCTGGGGAGGCCTCACAATTATTGTGGAATGTGAGAAGGAGGAAAAAGGCACATCTTACATGGCAGCAGGCAAGAGAGCCAGTGTAGGGAACAGCCCTTTTTAAAACCATTAGATCTCATGAGACTATTCACTTTCATGAGAACTGCATGAGACACACCTGCTCCTGTGATTCAATTACCTCCCACAGAGTCCCTCCCAGGACACATGGACATCATGGGAGCTCCAATTTAAGGTGAGATTTGGGTAGGGTACAGCCAAATATCACTAATATTCCTCCTGATGGTGTAAAGCACTTAGCTCAGGCCCTGAGGAATAGTAATTAATTTAGTGTAGTAGAAGTAGATTTAATATTAAATATCTATGTTTCTTACATTGGAAAGGTTTATTTGTACATTTGGATTTCTGCCAAATTGAATTCATTGATGAAGAGAATAACAAATTGTAAGGGACAAAACAAAAAGAAATCACATGTTTGGACAATAACATATCAAAGAAAGGTAGAAAGTCTTGTTTTCAGCATTTGTTCTCAGGGCTGCAGCAGTCCCACCAGGAAGCTGCTGGCAGCTCCTCCAAGGCTCATGCCGCACTCTGGCAGAAGGTGACACACCAACTACATTGTAATTGGAAACTCAAGGGAGATTAGCCTTAACTTTTCTTAATTAAAAATAATAATTATGATACCCAGACCATGAAGAAGATAGGCCGCCTTCTCCCTAGAATATGTTAAAATATAAAGAGAGAGAATGGGATTTAATGAGGTATGCTGCATTTGACCCAATTAAATCCTCAAGCCTATTTTAGTCTCCTGAATCTCAGTCTCCACCTGGCCTCTGAGGCTCATAAATAGTTACTGGACTCAGCTCATCAACAAAGTCACCGTAAGCAATAGGTTTCTTGCCCTAGATGCATATTGTGATTGACATTGTAATCTAAAAGAATGTGGTGGTGTCAGGAATGCCATGATATATATGAGATTGCTATGTTGCCGGCCAGCCTTCTCCTAATTGTGATAGACTATCTGGGAGTTATAGATATTGAGGTGTAAAACTGTGCAGGATGGATTTAGCTCTTTTTCTTAACATTTACAATAGAAATGTATCAGCGTGCACTGAAATGTGTTAGGATTGTTTTGTGTGTTTTGTGAAACTTTTGCTTCGTGTGTGTGCATGTGCACCCAATCACAAGTGGATCACAGTGTAAAATCTGTATCTTACTGAGCATCATGGCAGAAAACCAGTTTTGTTTTGAAAAACACTTCTATATCAGATCTACATCACTCATTCTTAACTTTTATGAATCACAAAGCATGTTTATTTTATTTATTTATTTTTTTGAGACGGAGTTTCGCTCTTGTTACCCAGGCTGGAGTGCAATGGCACGATCTCGGCTCACTGCAACCTCCGCCTCCTGGGTTCAGGCAATTCTCCTGCCTCAGCCTCCTGAGTAGCTGGGATTACAGGCATGCGCCACCATGCCCAGCTAATTTTTTGTATATTTAGTAGAGACAGGGTTTCACCATGTTGACCAGGATGGTCTTGATCTGTTGACCTCGTGATCCACCCTCCTCGGCCTCCCAAAGTGCTGGGATTACAGGCTTGAGCCAAGCATGTTTATTTTTAAAAATATTTTTTAACTTTTATTTTCATTTTAGGGGCACACGTGAAGGTTTGTGTATTAGTCAGGATTCCCTAGAGGGACAGGACTAATAGGATAGATGTTTATATTAAGGGGGTTTATTAGGAGTATTGACTCACATAATCATAAGAAAGCCCTGCAATAGGCTGTCTGCAAGCTGAGGAGCAAGGAAGCCAGTGTGAGTTCCAAAACCTCAAAATTAGGGATGCTGACAGTGCAGCCTTCTGTCTGTGGCCAGAGGCCGGAGAGCCCCTGGCAAACCACTGGTTTAAGTCCAAGAGTCCAAAGGCTGAAGAACTTGGGGTCCAGTGTTTGAGGGCAGGAAGCATCCAGCACTGGAGAAAGATGACTTTCTGGAAGAAAATCAAGTCTGTTTTTTTCATCTTCCTCTGCCTGCCTTTTTCTTGCTGTGCTGGCAGCTGATTAAATGGTACCCACCCAGACTGAGGGTGAGTCTATCTCTCCCAGTGCACTGAATTAAATGTTAATCTCCTTTGGCAACACCCTCACAGACACACCCAGGAGCAATGCTTTGCATCCTTCAATACTAACCATCACAGTTTGTTGCATAAGTAAACACATGTCACCGGGGTTGCTGTACCTATTATTTCATCATCCATATATTAAGCCCTGTACCTCATAGTTATCTTTTCTGCCCCTCTCCCTCCTCCCATCCTGCCTGCTATTCCCCCCAGTGTCTAGGATTATAAAAATTTGAGTAAAACCATGAACTACTTGTGAGAAAAATGCATATACTCACAATTGTGTGTACAGTTGCATTTTGTATCTGAAGCCCTGACTAAACGTTCCTAACACAGAGTCTTTTGTTGTTGTTGTTGTTGTTGTTGTTTTTGCAATGAAGATCTGAAAATGCATGAAAGGGTAGGAAGGTAATAGAAGATGTCTTTAACACACACACACACACACACAAACTATAAGGACGACAGTTTTTCCTCATAAGCGCAACATAGATTTGGGAGAAAATTGCTATTACTCCTATTGTATAGGAGAATAAATTAAGAATGAGACAATGCCTGAGACATAAAGTACTTCAATAAATACTGCAAACAAAGTGAAATACCAAACATATTTATTTTAGGCATAGAAATTAGAATTCCTTAGCAACTGCCAGTAAAGCTAGGTATAGTCATGGCACAGACCAGATTCTAATAAAAGTGAGTTTTCAATAATTCACTTCAAAAGTGTTTAACAGTGGGATAATGTATTTCTTTTGTAGAGAATTCATTCACAAACTTAATATATATATTTTGCATGAACGGTGATATTTTTGTCTTCCTCCATTTTTCCTCACTTTACCAATTTTTTAAAGAGAAAGAAAAAACTCTCCTTAGGCAAAAGTGATTTCTTTTGAGGAATTTTAACACCTACTGTACATTATGTTTTTTTTCAAGTCTTATAATCAGGCATAAAATAATCCTTGCTTCAGTTATATAACATACTGGGTTAGGGTGTTCACTCAACATGAACTTAAGACATCACCAGTAACAGAATTCCATCTAAACTACAGAAATATTTTTTCAAATACACTATGCACGTGCTTTTATATTGAGAAACAAGACTCTATTATAAAGTTAGGATACAAGTATAAAATCTCTAAATATTGATAAATCCATTCCAAGAAAAGAAATGCATAACCAGATGCAGGGAAGAATCAAGCAAAGGTACATCGATAGACATAAACAGCTTATTTCCTTCGGAATGAATCTTTCAAACTTCATTTTTATTTCCCCCATATCCCTGACAACATTGATGAAATATCTGTTCTCTGTGTCTGTTCATCCCATAACATTAGGCTTTATGACAACTTTGGGTCTTGCAACAGAACACCAGTCCTTATTGTCTGGAGAACAGTTTAGAAGGCCCTAACATTTATTGAGTTTGTGTGGTGCAGTTGTAAGGGCTTTACAGACAGCATGTCATTCAAACTTTACAAAAATTCCCTGAAATATTATTATCCCTATGATGCCCATGTCTCTAAAAGTTGTTTTACTATAGTTTCAACTCTTCTTCCTCCTAAAATAGTATTTTTAACATTATCATGAAGACATCTTTCCCAGGGATGCTGTAATTTGAAGGTGAGAATTTAAAATATGCACATTAAACAAAATCTCCAGGTAATGCTGGTAATGGTGGTCCACAGATCACAGTTTAAAAAACACTATTTTAATAGTGTTAAAATATAAAAAGTGTTCAAAATATCTCTTAAGTACTTTTAATATCAAAATGAAATCTGTATTTTATTTGCTTTTTACCTTGTGAGTGTTTCAGAGATTTAATTAAAATGAAAGGGTCCCCTTACATAAAATACAATTTAAAAAAATAGAATACTTGCTTTGAAATTTTCTTTAAGAAATAAACCCACCTCCCAAATTTATATATCTATTCCTTAATCAGAGAGCCAGACTTCTTTTTAAATCTTTCTTTTGAGTCATACACGGAGTTCTAGTCACAGTAGTTCTCCCAGATGTAAGATGGGCTTTAGTCCTGCCAGTGTGAGCAGTGTGATATGGAAAGCTCATTGATTCCTTGTGATTTTAGTTAGGTATACTGGTGACAGACTGCATAGGGAAACGCTGAGTAACATTCAGCAAATCCTGTTTTCCTATAAGTGGGTTTTGTAATATATTTCAGATTTGGAAGAAAAGAACTGTCATTCCCGGAAAAAGTTTGCTTTTCTCTTCACTTGGTGTTGATCACAATGCAATATGGCATATGTGGTATGGCAGTATGTGATAATTCCCAGTCTCATTTCCTTTCTTCCCGTAACTTTCACATATTCTTTAAATCAGAAAACTTGTATAGATTTATTTTATCTTGACTTCAACTGTCTCTCATCATTTCTCTTGGAGAAGATTGGAGAATAGCAGTCTAAAAGGCTCCTGAGTTTGTAGATTTCTCAGGTGAGTAACTAAGGAATACAGTGTTATGGCTGTCATCAATACTGATATAACATTCAGCGGTATAAACAGAGGAGGGTGTTCCAATCACTGGGGACAATAGATTAAAAGAAATTAAATGATAAGATGTAAATGTTTTTAAATGGAACAATTTCCACACTTTGGAAATCATTAAAGAGGTATTTGTATTGCAATATTATCTGACATATTGTGATGATACATGTTTTCTTTATAATTGTTATTCTATTTTTCTTCTTCCTTTCAGTTATTATGAAAAGACTGTGTTTCTCAGACCCTTTTTTTAGTTAGCCAGGAACATGCAATATTCTTTGGTTAATGCATTTGAATAAATAATGTGTGTTTGTGCATGTGTGTATATCTGTGTCATGTCCAAGGAGGTTTGAATGACCAATGTAAGTCTATGCTGCACTTATTTCTAACTGTCCTATTAATTCTGGAAGCAGGTGTTCAGATGGTGCCACTTCAACCATCTCTCTTCTGAGTAACTATGATGATCAAAGCCCTCTTCCAACTTACATTGAATAGGTAACTCAAAAAAGACACACTTTAATGTATTAAGTGATGGAGATTAGGCAGAGGGTAGTTATACTGCAGCATAACCTGATCTATGATGATTGACATCCATATGTTCTTCATAATCTTTATAAGAATTATCATTTCCATTTGCGTTGGACACAACAAAACACAATTGAAGACACATAGGTATTATATTTTCAGGATTAAGTATACCACATTTATATTACTAAAGGTTTTGGTGCTTTTTCCTCATGGAAACTATTGAAACTAGGAAGATTTGGCCTAAATAAAAACCTTAAAGGAATGTTGATAGGTGATTTAAAATCTTAAAGGAAAACTGAGTAGAGAAAAAAAATAAAGATAGAGCATTATAATTTCTCAGAGGGTAAATCTGTACAAATTTGTGGTATTCAAATATAAGTTCAAAGTGATGGCAAATAATTTTGTAATAATTACACATGCAAAAAATCACAATAGAGTGTCTTGTAACATCTTTAACTTCTTTTTCGTCAGAAGTGGAACAAAAGGAAATACTACATAAGGGCAGATGCGGTGGCTCAAACCTGTAATTCTAACATTTTAGGAGGCCAATGTGGGCAGATCACCTGAAGTCAGGAGTTCGAGACCAGCCTGGCCAACATGGTGAAACCCCATCTCTACTAAAAATACAAACATTAGCCCTGCCTGGTGGTGGTTGCCTGTAATCCCAGCTACTCGGGAGGCTGAGGCAGGAATCAATTGAACCCGGGAGGTGGAGGTTGCAGTGAGCCAAGATCGTACTATGGCACTCCAGTCTGGGCGATGAGAATAAAATTCAATCTCAGAAAACAAAACAAAGCTAAAACAGTTTAATATAAAGGTTAGATATGTGGGCTTGGGAACACAGCACAGTCTATTCCTTTGCTATAATTTGTCCAGTATCATCTACCTAGTAACTGGGAATAGCTAGTAATCCTGATGGTATTCACAGTCACTAAGTAGATGATCTTGGACAAATTCTCTAGGCCTCACTTTTTTCTTGTATAAAATGATGATAATTTTGATAATAGCGGTATCTACCCTGAACTCGTTATTGGGATGACATGAGTGAAATCAGGCAAAACACTGAAAACAGTGGCTGGCACAAGATAAATCATTAAGAACTCTTAGCTATTATTATAATATTCTCAAAGGAAGTTGAAGATTACAGATATATTGAGACAGAATTCGTTGAATTCTACAGTCCTTTTGAATCAGAGAAGCTGTTTTTTGATTCTTGAATAAATCGATCAGATGGTACTCCTGGAAACTAATGTGTTCCTTAAATCTAGCATTTTGAGCAATCACTCAAAAAATTTGTCATAGAATTGTGTAAAACTCTCAGGATTTTCTATTAGGTAGAATTGAATTTTTTGACTGTAATTAATGTGTAAGGCAGAATTCTAAGATGATCCCCCCAAAATTTCTCAACCTAATTCTACACTATGAATATGACCTCTGCTGCCTGCCTGTATTGCATGATTTTTATTTTTACACTATATGGCATAAAATGATTTTACAGATGTAATTACGGTTACTAATCAGTTGGCCTTAAGATGAAAAAATTATTACAGTGGACCTAATTTAATTATAGGAGCTTTTAAAATGCAGACAATTTCTCCAACTCATAGCAGAAGAAGAAGCAGGGGAATTTGAAGTATGAAGACAACTCTACCCGAGGAAACTAGCTGTTGGTTGCAATATTGTAAAAGGACCCATTAGAAGTCCCATGGCAGGAAACCACAGCAGCCTCTAGGAGTTGAGAGTTGATTAATAGCCTGGAAAAGAGGACTTAATTCCTACAATTACAGAGAACTGTATTCTGTCAACAATCTGAATGAGTTGGGTGATAGATTCTTCCCCAGAGTCTCAGATGTGAGGACAAACATCCCACACTATGAGTGTGAGCCCCTAAGCTGTGGGCTAAGTTTAACTATGCTCGTCTTTCATACCTGCAAATAAATAGCCGGAGGTTCATGGAAGAAAAGAGCAAGGGGTAATCATAATTAGGTGTGTTTTCTATTTTTTATGGCACTAAGCTTGTTTTAGTTATGAAGCAATAGAAAACTAGTGTAGTTATAAAAAATATGGAGGTTGAATTGATTTGTGAAAATAGTCATTTTTCATAACACTAAAATTGGCTGGACCACTTATTTTGGGAAATGTGTGTGTGTGTGTGTGTGTGTGTGTGTGTGTGTGTATAAAACTGATGAAATAGACCAATGTAATGCACTATAGACATCTATTTAGACAGAAATGGAAATCACTATTCTATTGAAAGCATTTTTTCACAGAATCAAGAGTGTGTCACCATCTGAAAAAAACCTTGACCTTTTGGCTAGGAAATGCTAAATTATTTTTCACAAGATTTGATGCCTTATTGAAGCTTTTCTTTCTTGTATGTCTTTCAAATGTGGATTATCATCTGCTAAATCATAGTTATGGTCAGCCATGAGTCTAACGCTTGAAGAAGCCTTTGTATGAAATGCCTCTTCTTTCGTATGAAACATGTCTTTCATATGAAACGTCGCTTATTTAAAACAAAACCACTATTTAAAGTTACAGAGTTACATAGACTTTTATTTTATTTAAAGTATTAGCAATAACTATGTAAATTGGCTTCTGTTTGTGTTCTCAATTGATACTAGGAGGACATGATAAATAAAAAGACAGATTGATTACTACAGTCAAAATTCCATACATTTTTGCATCTGTTTTATTGTACTCCCCACATTTTGTGTTGGTTCTATTTTTCATTTAAATGATTTTACTCTTGACGTTTGAAATGTGTATACTACTTTTAGTTTCTACATTAAAACATATTAAATTAGAATAATTTTATACATTCAACATAGATCTTTAAAAGTGAAAGTCCTAAATCAAAACTTAGTTGGTAATGGCTGGGTATGGTGGCTCATGTCTGTAATTCCTGCCCTTTTGGAGGCTGAGGCAGGCAGATCCCTTGAGCCCAGGAGTTCTAGACCCACCTGGGCAACACAGGAAGACCCCATCTTTACAAAAAATACACAAATTAGCTGGGCATGGTGGCGTGTACTTGTAGTTCTAGTTCCTTAGACTAGCCAGAGGCTGAGGTGGGAGGATTGCTTGAGCCTGCCAGATCGAGGCTACAGTGGACTGTGATTCTGCCATGACCCTCCAGCCTGGGTGACAGAGTGATACCCTGTCTCAAAAAACAAACGAAAAGACAAACAAAAAACTTAGTTGGCAATTATGTAGAATGCATTTAATTAATTTGGGTTGTGGAAGACCATTTTCTTCCGACCTAGAGGACCCTTTCAAGTCTAACCACAAGAATGCTTCATGTAACAGATGTGGATATTACCTATCACAAGTGTAAATTCACTTTCCAGTGGTTACCCTTGGCAGATTTAAATACACATTTTAAATTTCTTTTAAATTAAGTGTGGTTTCTATTACAGCATTTTATATTTCTTAACACAGATTTTCAGCTGATACAACTTAGTTAAATTGTTTTCTTCTTATTCAGTAAAGGCAATTGTCCTGGTTCATAGGTAAAGTCCACGTGGCATCATGTGGTTTTAGGTTGTCACAGAAGTCCTTTGCATGCTGTCAGACAAGCAGCTTCAAGAGTACCACAGAACATGTGAGATCTAAACTGGTGCCAAACCACAACTTCTGACTTTCTGTGGCTCTAAAAATCTGTGGTAAAGTATGATAACTTGTTCTCAAATTGTGGTTCCATTATGTTCAGACACCAAACGGACCTGATTGTTAAAATTTGGTCCCCTGAAGAAAATCGTAAGCGAATTAAGATAGTGTGAAAAATTAGTGACTGATTCTGACTGTTCAATATCCATGAGCCACAGTGCGAGATTGTGTCTGACACCCAAACTAACTGCAATCTCACCAACTATTTTTTTTTTGGCATGTCTATTCTGTGAAAAGGAGAGGTTAGTGAAATAAACACACAAACACAGACACACAAATACATAACCACAAACGCACACAGTAGGAAATATGTATGAAAGAGCTTATTACAGAAAGCCAAAGGGAAAAAGTTATCAAGTGATTAGCGTTCAAGGGAAGGTCATCAGTGACTGGAGTGGCAACACATGCACCTCAGAGCAAAAGTGGGCAACAGAGTTGAGGGATGATGAGAAAAGTAGACAGTGGAGCAAAGGGAGAGACATGGTGCCACAAATAGAAGTTCTGATTGTGTTTGAAAATCCCCACCTCCAATCTCTTACAAGAAGAGGGAAAACTTGAGGAGAGAAATCTCAAGAGAATACTGGAATCTCTGCTAATTAAGTCTGATCCAATAGAATTTGTTGTATTTCTATCAATATGCATCCCTTGCACTAGCAGGTAAGGTCAAGGAGATTGGTAGTATGACATAAAAATGATAACTTTTACATTAAAAATAAAAACAAACCAAAACCAGAAACCAGAAATTAGCCAAGAGAAGAAAATAGTTCCATCAAATCTACAGCTAAAAATATCTACTGTAAACATATTAATGTATATTATTTTATTAAATACCCTTTCTGAGTGATCATTCTTCTTTGGGAAATACTCAAAATGGGATTATGCTGTATATATCATTTCATAACTTGTTTTTTCCAATAATATACAATGGACCTCTCTTCATGTTATTAAATATTAATTTTGCAGCATGACTTACATATTTCTATTGTATTCTGTTGAATACATGTTTTACTTTTCTCTGAACCAATTCTTTATTATTGGGCACATACCTTTTATCCTCTTTTTAATTCTATGGACAGTCTTATGCCATGTATAGCTGATTCTTTGCTTACATGTTTAATTTTTTGTTTGGGATGAACTCCTAGAAATTGACTTACCATTTCAGAATGCTAATATATTGTTAAAGCTTTCATTAGATGATCATACATTGTTTTCCAGCAAAACTGAACATGTTTACTATTTGTGAGAGTCTTGGACACTTAAAAATTAGCAGAAAAAAACCCCAAACCATTGTCTATTATGTTAACCTGGTCCTTCCCGCCACCAGCCCCTTGTTCCTTCAAATAATGGGTTCTTAATGTTACTGAATAATGACAATAATAATACAAAAACAATTACATTCACTAATTTAATTATATGAAAATAGTCTGTACAGAAATGCACATAATTCTAACGAAGGTGATGTTGGGTATGGAATGTGGATGTAAAGAGAGCAGTGAGAGGGAATGAAGTAGTGTGATATTTAATATTTCTTCTTAAAGCATTTCTATACTTCTTGCATTTTTTAATAAGTTAATTTTAAAAGTTATCCTTAGGGAAATTTATGGGAATAGAAAAGAAAGGAAAGAAACTCTCATGTACTACACATAAAACTTGACTGTAAAAGTTAACATTCATAATCTCATTTTAATTTCCACTTATCATTTGAAATAGGTGTTATTCTTTCTCGTTTTAAGGTAAAAAAAAAGCAGTGGCTTATCAAGGTCAAATGACTTTTCTTAAGCCAATCAGCCATACTGTAAGGAGACTAGAACTGAACTCAGGTTGACTTGATCTAGACTAATTTGGAGTGAAGCTGGGAATTTAATACAGAAAACCTGTGTTCTTTCCTCTGTGCTGAGCTGTCTATCAGGAGGGCAGTGAGCTGACTTCTGAGATCAAGATGACTGGATAGAGAACAGGGGACTGTTGGCTTCTTTGCAGGATCCCAGGTCTAAATTTAATGAGTTCGAGTGTCTGGAAAACCAACTTCCCACAAGGTCACACAACAGGAGTCAGTGATTTCTGACTCTTCATGCCTAGTATAGTTTATTGCCTGTTCTCTTGGAACCAGCCTTGTGGTTTCATTTCTTACTGACAAGGACAAATTCTAGAAACTTACTTCAAGTGAATGAATGAAGGGAAAAAGAGAGTGGTGGTGAATTCTGATACAGAGTAGTTGCTGCCTTTCAAGTATTAAAGCAACTGCTTTCTTTTCTGAATTAGCAATAGCTTTTCTTATTACAATGCATCATGGCAATACAGTGATGGAGATTTAGCAAAATATAATTATGATAAGAAAGCAAGAGGATAAGAAGCAATAGCTCTACATATAAGGAGTACTACAAAATGAATTGGAAGGTAAGATCCTTAATTCAGATGAATAGAGTTCAAGTTCCTAAAAATGGGACTTACAATGCTTAAAATAAACTTTTTGATTCATGTAGGTGATATATAAAAATAGATGCAATAGAAATATAGAAATCACACAAATTATTTAGATGTACTTCTTTTTAATGTAATATTTTAATCAGGAAAAAATTAATGAAATATTATAATCAGTGGAAAAAAGGTGATTGCCCTTGCTCTCATAATTTGAAGTCCAAAGATATGATAGGCTTCATGTCTAATAGATTTAATCAATAATCGTCAAGAATTTATTTCTGCCGGTTTTTTCTTTTCTTTTTTTTTTTTTTTGAGACGGAGTCTCACTCACTCTATTACCAGCCTGGAGTGCCGTGGCACAATCTCGGCTCATTTCAACCTCTGCCTCCTAGGTTCAAGCAATTCTCCTGCCTCAACCTCTCAAGTAGCTGGGACTACAGGCATGCGCCACTATGCTCAGCTAATTTTTTTGTTTCTTTAGTAGTTCTGGGGTTTCATCATGTTGGCCAGGATGGTCTTGATCTCTTGACCTCATTATCTGCCCACCTGGGCCTCCCAAAGTGCTGTTATTATAGGTGTGAGCCTCCACACCAAGCTTTTGATTTATTTTATCTTATTTTATTTATTTATTTTTGCCATCCAGAAACTTTTACTGGTTTCATTCATTGGCTGAAAAAGCTCTATTACCCATAGTCACTCCCAATTATATAGAGAGAGCATACCATTCTCACTATAGAAAAGACTGTACTGTCTTTGGTCTCATATATACTCCCAAGATAATTAGTATTTCCAGGGATATTCCCTTGGAGCTGGACATGAGGTTCACTGGCCCTGAAGATCCCAGGCTCTGAATTATATGCAGGTCACATAATGAAATTCTAGTGCATTCTTTAGGGAAAAAAGAAATAAATGTTTTTGAGTAGTCATTTGGCAAATTATAGTTTGTATTAAACATATTAAAATGTATGTTGTCTTTTAGTAATAACATTTATAATGAACATCCAGCTCCTTAATGCACCTATATATTGAGCTGTCATTGTGTGTAGAGACACACAATGGTTCATAGTGATGTCTAGAGGTATTATTTCTAAATCTCATGACGACTATCGGACATAGGCTTCTTTTTGCATGTTAGATATCTTTTTCTGATTAACAAACTGATTCAGAACTGAGTGATGTAAAACTGCAATCATAAACATTCCGTCTTCTCCTGTAGTTTCTGTGAGTCAGAATTCAAGGACAGCTTAAGTGAGTAGTTCTGACTTGGAGTTTCTCATGAAGTTGAATTTAAGAAGTTAGCTAGGACTGTCTTAACCTGAGCATTTGGAGTTGCAGAACTCTCTTCTAAGGTGACTTATCCACATGGCTGGCAAGTTGGTGTTGATGGTTGGCAGGATACTTCATTTCTCCATGAGTGTCTCTTCATAGAGCTACTTAAATGTCCTCATGACATGGCACCTGCTTTCCCTCAAAACAGACAGTTCACACAAGCAAAATGAAAGCTGCAATGTCTTTTATGACCTAACCTCTGAAATCCGCCATAGCCAATTTTGTGAAATCCTATTGAGTACACTTGCCATCTCTATATATATGGTCAGGGTCTACACAATGGCATGAATCACCAGGAGCATCTTGGAAACTGGCAACCAAATGTAGACATTGATATGCCTGTAACACAGATGGCAAAATACACTCCATTTGCCATGATCACAGGCAATCTCACCTTTTTTCATGACTGAACTCATAAATCCAGGATAATTTGGCTCCAAAGTTACTCTTTTCTTATTAGAAATTTTTATTTAACCTTCCATATAACTTGTAAGAATATATGGAGCAACTAAGTTGGTCTTATTTTGTAGGTTAAGAAATTGAGAATTTAATTGGTTAAATGGCTTGCTCAAGATCAGTCCAATTATGGCAAATTGTTGACATGGTGACAATCTGGACATATATATTAAATAGTTTAAACAGGCCTTTGAAAATGAAGTTTTCCAGGAGAGTGAAAATTTCTTATGAGTCAGCTATGTTTGTACTATAGCTGGGGTCCTCTTTTTCTTTACTTAATTATGGTTTTTATACAGAAACCTCAAGAGGGTCTCTCAAGCTTAATTGCAGTATTGAGTCTTTCTATAACAGTACCAAAAAGCATTATTATTATACACTTAAACTCTCTGTGTATAAAACTGATAATTATTATCTCAGTCTTGAAGTCTGCTTATAAACTTCAGTGAATATCAACTACCACTGTGCTTAAAACATAATAGGTATTCAATAAACATTTATTAACATTATTCTAAGGGTTATTTCACTATTCCTTCATGGGTAGATTTAACTGATATTTGTATACAATGAAACTTAACTTTAGGCATTCAAGGGCAACTTAAAAAATCTGGATTTAGAGTTGATAAGAGGAATTCAGCAATTCTCTCCTATTGTTTGTTATCCTGATTATGTGTTTTAAGTGTTTATTCTTTCATTCTCTACCCCTTCCCATTGTGTGCTTTAAATGTTTATTTCTTCATTCTCTACCCTTTCCAAATCCACCCCTAGCCCCTCACCTCAATCTATTCACAAGTCCCTTGGACTTCAAAAAGGAAACAGTGCCTATCAAGGCATTAGTGTCTCTTAAGGCCAATATACCCCAAATTGTTTACATATTTAACAGATAAACAAGGAAAACTACATTTTTTATATAAATAAATTAATGGATAATGTGAGAGTTTTCGACCAATAATGGGATTGCCAAAAAAAAAAAGGCACAGTAGCACTACTAAGAACCTCAAAACCTTCCTTTTACCTTCACCACTGAATAACTTATTTTTTAGGCTGATGATACTGCCTGGTTCAATCACAGAATGAATCACAAATATACTATTTTCTAAACTGCTTGTTTTGTTTTTGTATACTTTAATTCGATTGTAGTCTTAAAGCCCATTTGTTAATCATCGTAATACAACTAATCATAATATTATAGGGCCAAGTAAAGACTCTTTAACAATTATTTGTGTTCTAAGCACTATCTCTATCCCTGAATGACTATGTGAGTGAGCACTGTCTCAAGAATGGCAGACAAAACAAATGCATATTTCTCTTTTGTTTGTTTCTCTTTCTGGCACAGCCCTGATTTGATTAAGATGTTGACCCTCTAGTATGCTTGGAGTGGTGACCATTCCCAGTAATGGCAGTAAACCAAATATGGTGGTTCAATTCTGTTGCCAGTGTCATAATCCAATTCTAGACAAAGTGACAGTAGATGATGTCTGGTCAGACCGAAGCTTTTGCTAATGATTTTCTTAATTAATTAAAAGTAACACATTGAAAACTCTATTGTTTGATAGACATTGTTGGTTCAATGTAGCCATGAGAACAAACAGCCTTGACACACTAAGGAAGGAGAAGCAGAAAGAGAGAAAACTCCCATGTCATTGAATACAACATAGAACTTAATTTAACCAAACCTGGAATTGGTCTACTGCCAAATGGAAGAAATGGAGGATGAGAGATGTGTGTATCTGACATACTCTAAACATACTTAACCAGAGCTCCCCAAATGTCTTCTCTTACTTTCCTGATGAATTTCTGTGAGCTCAGAAAGAAAGGTAAAGTTAATTACTGCCTTTATTACAGTGTATTAGTCCAGGACCACTGCAAAATTGCCCCCAAATAGTCTTGACATAACAAAGGTCATTACCTGAGATGTTTGATGTGGACTCTTATCAGTGGAAGTTTTTGTGTATACTGTCAATAAACAAAATCTCTAACCTTTTCTTTGAGAAATATACATCAAGCCTAAGGTTGCTAGCCCTAAGGAAAGCAGGCATTTCCCCTTCTTTGTTACTTGAGATTCTGCTGCCCATTTCAACTTTGGGAGAGCTGAGCCCATGGTGACCACTGAGGTCATGAAAAACTTTACCATTCTGTTTTTTGTTTTCATTAATATGTGTTTCTCCTATTTCCTTATGATCCAGGGAGGCCTGAAATGTTGTACAACACAGAAAACCTATCTGGTTATAATAATCATAGATAACATTTATTGAGCTAAGTTCACTATATCCTGCATAATAATTTGTATGTACAGAAATTCTCACAGAGAGACACAGAAATGCAGAAATGTTAAGCAGATTTCTTAAGATCACACTGTGAACTAGTAACACATCTGAGAGATGAAGGCAAATTATTCAGTAATCTGAATTCCTAAACATTACTCCATACTGGCATAGAATTCATAAAATTGTTTTAACTCCTTTCATTCTTAAAATGGTTCAGGAGAATATATTTTTGAAAGTCTCAGGAGCAGTGAAAGCAAGTTCCAAAGTGGAGTAAGCGGCAGTATTTTGAAGGGATTAGAAATAGATGGGGCCATCTAAGAGAATGTAGAATACGGAAACTTAGGTAGGCAGTGGGTATGGGAAAGATAGAAGACCCAAGAAGGAAACATAAACTGGCTAATTCCTGGTTTCTATCTCTTTATTTTTTGTCATCCACTTTGTCAGAAAAGAGGAAAAACAGATTTCCTGTATCGATAGAGGGGCATAGGGAGTCATCTGTCAACTAGTGTTAAAGCTTCAGTTAACTGATAAAACGTGTCAGTCTTGGAGCACTTGCTATCTCATTGGAAGCCTGCCTTCTAATTCCAATATCCTTCTGAGACAATAATGATGATGTAGGATAATATCCATGGACTTATGCTGTAAATAAGACATAGAAATCCGTATTTCCACTGATTGTCACAATACAGGGAAATGGAGGGGTGGGTAATATAGAAGAGCTATGACACACAACAGAAAAATAGAAAGCTAAAATTCCTGATTGAGATACCTCTTATAGCCTTATCCTGCATGCTTTACATTGGCTAATACAATTTAACGTCATTTAGTAAATGACTTATTCTAGCTGGTAAAATAATGATAAAGTATTAGATCACTGCCTCTACAAAGAATTTCTGTGAGTTTAGACAGGTGATTTAACTGCTAAATGCCAAAATATATTTCCTGGTTAAGTCACTACAAAATGACTGGCTTTATGCATGAGTTATTCATAATACTTAAGAAGTTCATGGAACATATATTTTATATTCCAATTGAAAAATACAATAGAGGAAGGTAGATTTATCTTTATAAAAAGTTTATGTGCTCTAACTAAACACTTACATTAACTATCAAAAGATCATAAAACAGTGTTCGTTTTTTTTCCCACTCTTTAATCTGCTTTTATTTTTTTCAATAAAATGCTGGAGAAGCTTGAATGATGTTTTTTGTTGTTGTTGTTTTGGTTTCTGCTAAGAGTGTGGCATATAGAAAATAAATCTAAAACTCAAAATGAGCAGGAGTCATCAGCACTAAGAACTGAGGTCCGATTTCTTAATTTATCATGCTTCCTTGTACTTCCAGAATTACTGTCCAAAAGGAATATTTTTAAAATGTAGTTCAAAATCACAGCATAGCTTCCCTGCCCGATATTATCAGCAGCTCTGCAAGGTGAACTGGAGTAAGCTGCTAGTTTGTGAGTTAGGTGTTAGTTTCTCAAGGAATCTCTAGAACTGAACTCCTTTGCTTGTTTACTAAGACTTGATGGGAATCAAATGCCTAGGCACTGAGAAACTGTCAGAAATAATACTAATACTTGTGTGTGAAGGTTGTGCTTTGATACAGGGCTATACTGTCTTTTAAATTTATCTATAAAGCCTATCTATAAAGCCAAAAATATATTAGAACCAGTATACTAAAGGTTTTATGGGCAGGTGTAAAATTGCTTAGATAGTCTACGAAGTCATATTTTAAATTTTATTTTTATCTTAAAATGGAAAATATTATAGATCCATGTCAATACATCAAGGCATAAACACAATACTTTTCTTTATTGTGGCTGGTTTTTTTTTTACTTTTTATTCTAGTTTTCTAGACTGGTTGCTATGAACGTTTTAGTAAAACGCTCTGACTTTTAAGCCAAGGCCAGACAAATATTCTTTAATAATAATATCTAACACTTGATTACTTGTTAAGAGCCAACTGTTCTCTTTAGCACTTGAATGAAGCAAGTTATTTAATCTTCACCTTAACCCTGAATGGAATATACTGTAATTTGTTTGTTTGATGGTTGAGGAAACTAACACAAACAGCTTGTTCAGAAATTAGAAAATATGATGCAGATCTTATAAAAAATAAATGTTGGAGGTAGGTTTGGAACCCAGGCAGTCTGGTTCTCTAAATCCAGTCTCTAACCTTACATCACTTCTATCCAGAGAGAGAAACATTGAGTCTGAGACGTTTGTTGTGCCTGACGTGGTACACAGGAACATCAGAGTCCTAATTCTTCTCTTTAAAACATTTCCTATTTGGTTCTGATCTCTTAAACATGTAATGTGATTTCAAAAGAATATTTAAGATGAGATGTGTATTTTGACTGATACAAAGTAGACACCAAAAAACCTTCCCTTTTCGTCTAGGCAACATGCCTCTTTAATGCAGCTCAAATTCCTTTTCGATTTTCAGCTTATACTGGTGTATCAAATTAAAATAATGGCCACTTAATCCCTAGTCTTTTTCTTGGGAAGAAATGAGAAAGAAAACTCATTGAGAGAGAGAGGGATGAAAGACGCTGTAGAGACAAAGCAGATAGGAAAGTTTAAGGGCTGGTAGGAAATTGACACATCAAAGCGCATGTGAAGATAGGAGGAGCTAGTGAGATAGCACAAAGGTTAAGCTACTAGTCAATTATTTAATCATTTACTAAATGATGTTAAATTATATTAGCAAATGTAGAACATGTAAGATAAGGTTGTAAGGGTGATGGTCAAAAGGAGACTAGTTGAGCTTGCTAGGCCTATATATTCCTAGGTGTATTCATTTGCTAAAAGTGAAAGACCTCAAAGTGGAACTGAGGCTTTGAAGTATGCAGGAATTTTATTTTTAACAACTGCTGTGGAAGATTATGATGGGGAGTTAACATATTGGTATTTATTTATAATTTCTATATATTTCAATGAAGTTGCCACAGAAACCCTGTCATCTTGTACTGCACCTCAATTCAGATTTGACAGTAGGAGTGTGGGAGAGAGGGTGCAGTGTGTACATGAGTTTTAATTAATCTTGTGGTTGACAGATGTAAAGTGGAAATATTCCGGGCATAACCCCTGTTTCTCTGATTCTCAGCCCCAAAAGAGGCAGCTATGTATTTCTGAAGGTACCCAGGGAGTGTCTTCCGTGTGCTCAAAAAAAGAAATCAGAGACCGCAGAACATCTGCTGTCTCCTTCACTCTTCTCAGCCTTCCTAGTGGATGGAAATTGCTGCTTTCTGTGGTGAATGAGCCCGGTGCCTCAGTGGACACCAGTCCCCATTCCAATTCATCAGACTGCACAGCCCTTATGGCTTCAGAGAGCACCCCCAGCCCCTGCTGTCATTGTCACTGCAGGCTGTGTTTATCTTCCATCTTCCAAAGCAAATCAGCAACAGCCACTTTTATGGGGCTGCCTTGTCCACCAGGAACTGCTGTTAACCATCAGCTCAGCTGAGTACGGCAGCAGCTGAGTCTCTGGAGCCCTGGTGTGTGATGTGTAATCCTACCACTTTGGGAGGCTGAGGCGGGTGGATCACCCGAGGTTGGGAGTTCAAGACCAGCCTGACCAACATGGAGAAACGTCATCTCTTCTAAAATTACAAAATTAGCAAGGCATGGTGGTGCATGCCTACAATCCCAGCTACTAGGGAGGCTGAGGCAGGAGAATTGTTTGAACCCAGGAGGTGGAGGTTGCTGTGAGCCCAAATCATGCCATTACACTTCAACTTGGGCAACAAAAGCAAAACTCTATCTCAAAAGGAAAAAAAAAAAGAAATGTTGTATCTCTAGGGGTTTGCTGCACTGTTTGTGTTTGGCCCAATGTTTTCTGCGAAGCAACATTTTTTTCAGTTTTTTGTTTTGTTTTATTAGCTCTTTGCCCTTCAGAAAACCTATGCATGCATAGGGGAGCTGGGCTGAGAGATAAAACCAGCCAGTCAACTTAAAATCAGAGTATCTCTTCTCTTTGAATACCTGCGGTTTTAATATTGGCCCAAACTTTTCATGTCTGATTTGGTCTTCTTTAGAATGTGCTTTGTTTTGTTGACTGTGGATAGGCTTTTGATGCCCCTGTCCCAAGATACAATAAAAACACCTTGGCAGTGGATACAGCACAGGAACAGCCCAGACTCTTGCTATATGACAATGTCATGCTATACTGCTGGTTCCGAGCTGCTCAGGAAAAGGTATCCAAGAAATGAATGATCAGTCCTGTGTTTATCTGTTAGTGTTCATGCTGTTGCAGAAAAAGAAATCTTTCACCAGGTATTCCTATGCCCCCACAATGTATCTGTTTTTCTCCAGAGGGTAAAAATAGCATTCCCTTAGAGTTTTAGCCTTTGGAATTAAATTCTGTCATTTGAAGGTTACTTCAAATGTAGCGTGTGAAGTCCACACGCTACCTTTCGGGAAGAGGGACAAGATGGCAACTTTCTTTCACCCTAGCCTAGTCTATATCAATACTATTTTTTCAAGGTCTATGTTGTGGAAAGTTCCCTCTTGCCTATTTGCTTATCGGCTGAGAGTGAAGGCTGAACACTCGTGCTGGTCACCTACAGGTCTTAAGGATCATGCAATCCTTATAAAAGGACATGGGTCTGAATGTGGGCAATGGAGACACAAAGCTCTCTGTCTCTTTGGAGTGCTCATTACCGTCCCCCAAAATAGTCTCCCTAACAGGAACTCTTCATATTTTCATTCCACCTTTTTAATTCCCGTGAAAATCGTATAATGACTGAACTCCTAAAATGAAATTGTCCTTTAAATGAAGGGAAGAATGGAGGCGGGGAAGACATTTCCATTCTGAAGAGACTCAGATTGTGTCTCCTATTGTCACTGATCTTTAAGATGCACATGGGAAAAGCCCAAGCTTTTTGGAAGGGTAGCTGTTCTCCCAGACACAGAGGCCATGCACAAAGTCACTTGGTAATGAGATTCTTCACAGCAGCACACTGCACTGTCCATTCATATTTCTTTTCCACCTGTCCCCACAATGGTGTCTGTTTGCTCAGCCCACATGCAACAAGGCTGTGTTTGTAAGTAAGGGCCCATTCATTGGCTGACTACTTAGAAGTCTTGACAGAAAATCTCATGAAAAGCTTCTCAATTCAAATTCCTCTTTAATGACTTGCTCCATTCACCAGAGATGGCAGGGGGAGGGTCCCTGGGGCTTGACTTCTTCTACTATGGAAGACAAGAAAGCATTTTTTATAAGGCTCCTGACGTGCCATGGTTATTAAGTAACAGGTTATGGTGAAAGATTGCATTTGAAGGAGGAACGGTTTTTTTATTTTTTTTTTTAGTAGAAACTTTATTAAGCTCATAAAATATGTAATCTCCAACTATCACTGGTGCTTTCACTTTGAAAGAAAAAAAATTATGTTGTTATTTAGGTCTTCATTTTGACTTTTTCCTTTTCAGCAGAAGGAATCTCTCCTGCAAGCCGTATCCCCCCACCCCAACGTCCAAGGATTAGCATGTTGAAGGATTTGTTTTCTCTTGAGCTGTTTATATATCATATTGTGAGAGATTTACATTTGTAGTTACTTTTGTTAACTAAGCCAAAGCTCATACTACAGTTATCTAGATTTTATGGCTTGGGATGCCATTTAGTTACTTAAGGTATATGAAACATGGGAAAATATCTATGTGTATGTGATTCTCTCTTTCTCTCTGTGTGTGGCTTCTTAATTTTTTAAAGAAAGCCACTGGGTACTAGATAAGCAACTATAAACATTCCTTAATAGCTACACGATACACAAAGTCTGAGTAGAGAAAAACATAGGTATTTCTGAGCCTGGTTCCAAGCATTATCTTTCATAAGTAACTTTGTTTAGATCCATCCACCCAAGGTTAAAGGATTTCCACCATAGACCTCCTTATTTCCCTGTGCTTCCTCTTTCATATTACTCATCACCATCAGGGACATATGTTAACTCTTAAACGTCCCCCTTTGGCATGCATCCTCTATGAGTTCAGGGACTGTGTCTGATACATTCACTGTAGGATACTCTCCACTTAGAATAGAACATGGTGTGTAGTATATGCCCAGTGTGTATTCCTTGAGGGAAAGAATGACTAATTCACAGTCTGCCACTCTTTATATTTCCAAAGAGCCTCTTAAAAAATATTTCTAAGAGGAGTAAGGAATAAATGAAAGAAAACACAGGGAAGTCTCAATTTTACCGTTAAAATGGATTGCTACTTCCCTTTGTATTACAGCACTAACTGTATCAGAGAGTGCTAAGTAGTGAAGGTGAGACAATGATACAACCAGCTTTCTGGTGAGCTCAGTGAGCTCAGAAACTCGTAGTGGCAATAGTCAAAGTAGAATTGTTGTATGTTGTAAAAGAGAGAGAAACAAAGTGCCCTGGAAATCCAGACAAGACAAAGTTTGCTTTTAACTATGAAGATCAGGATATCTTCATGAAAGAGCTTTGAGAGCAAAGCAAGTGAGGTTCTAGCCTCAGGTGAAAAATTTAAGGAGGCATCAAAAAACTCAGTAATCAAGACAATAGTAATCTAATGCAATATATTTCTAAAAATCCACATTAATACCAAAAAAACATGGTACTAATATTAACAAAATATTAACATTTTTAAGAAAGACAGGACCAGGATCGCTGATTTTTTCCCTTTTGCCTGAGGCTCTGTTATCACTCGGAAGGTCATTGGTAGCTAATTTTAAGGAGATAATATTTCGCAAGCAGGGATTTAGGAGAGTTGGTCATCAGCACTGAAGAGAAAAGGAAACGATGCTTTGGAAGTATGGTGGGCAATTGTGATATTCTAGGTCACAAATCAAAGACTTAGATCACAAATTGGGAGTAAGACTAAATTATGAACAGCTTAGAATCTCTGGCTCAAAGTCTGGCATTATTATTAAAACAATGAAGAACTATTGAAGACTTTTAAGTAGAGAAAGTAATATTACCTTAAATATAATACATACATTTTTAAAGTTTAATAAGGAATTTAATCTGATAACAGAATAGAAATCTTTTCTGTTATTTTTGTTTCTTTGGTAGGCAGTTTATCAGAAAATTTCATTGATTTTTGCCATTTGTTTGACGTGCACCAAACTCAGAAACAAAATTTGCATTTGATCCGAATATTTTCTGACTTTGTTTAATCTGTCCTGCTACAAAACAGTAATGAAAATGCTGGATAAATCATACTGTCACTGAGAGATCACTACCTAACAAGATCATACTGAAGCAGAACTGCTAAACGGTTCTCCTGTCTCTCTCAACTTTGCCTCTTCTATGTTTGCTAACTTTTTCTTCCTTGTTTCTGAGTGATGCATGTATTCTCTCAGATATATTAATAACTTTGATAACATTATAGTCCATTATTCATTGATTCTTAAATATTTATCTATTTGAGGTGATAGTCAATTTCTGTTATAACCTATTATGTGTTTATTTCAAATTTTATCTCTGAGAAGGCAGACATTGTATCCTAATTTCTAATTTTTGAGACATCCTTACTGCTCTACCCAATTTAAACATATGTTGTTTTCTGAATTTAACAGTGTTTCCTGAAAGACCATGGTGAATTTTATGTTATAGTATGGGATCAAGGTTAAATTTTCTGAAATTATTAGGAATAAAGGCATAATATCTGGAATGTCTTGTCAAATAGTTCAACAAAAACAAATGCCAAGAAATAAAAATAATGGCTTAGAGTAACAGTAGTGGAAATAAATAGAATACAGGAACAAGTGGGAAAGCAAGAGTGTCAAAAATTCGATAATAGTGAATACTTTCTGGGTGAAAGTACAGGCCGTTTATCATTATTATCTTACAAATTTTATCTTGCACAGTTTATCATTATTATCTTGCAAATTTCGGTAAGCTTAAAATGACCAGAGACACAGGAGAACTAGTCTATCCCAAAAGATTTATAGGTGTATTAAAAACTCTCTCATCTGATAAAATTGGGGGAAATTTTTGTTCAGCTAAGTCATGAAAGTAGTACAAAGATGGAATATAAGACAACTGTTTAATATCTGACAGAAACAGCATCCCATCACTACTCTATGGTTCCAGGGACATGCCTTTCTTAGAGTTTCTTTATGTCACTTAGGAGTTCTGAGTCGTCATTGTCGCATAGACAATTGTTATATTATAATATTTAATTATCTTTTCAGTTTCTCTAAAGTAAAGGTAACATTATAAAAAAGAAAAACTTACAAGGCAATTTAAATACAAAATCCATTTGTTTTTCATTATTTCTCTATATACTTTTTAGGTTTTTCCCACCCTCATCAATTTGACAGCAAAGCTTTTAGCAACTCACTAATATCAAAACTTTACAAAGCATTCAACTTGGTTCTCAGAGAAAGGGAATTCTCTTTCTTTTTCAACACGCGTTTCATCAGTTTGTATAGTATTTAAAATAAGTACTGTAAGAAGTAGATATTTTATCTAATTAGCAAGAAGTAGAAGTCAGTAAGAAGTAGATAGGTTTGGGGAATAGTGCAGTCAGCACTTGGCAAGCATGCACTTCAACTCGTAGGAGCAGAAGTGCATGTCCTTAAGAAAGCACAGCAGAAAATATGGAGTGGACGGTGAGTATGCATAGTACATTTACAGAGAATCAAGAGAACCAGCGAATCCAGTGGTTCCATTAACTTGAGGTAATTTAAGAGGGTTTTTACTACATTCTAATTTTGTTTTAATATACAAACAAAAATTTAAAAATCAAAATGTTTAAATTTAAATTGTTGTCATCGATGACTCATAACAAACCTCAGATTCCTCCTCCTCGCAGGTGCCTTTCTGCCTCTACCCTATATAATTATAGATTGGGAAATTAAATTTTACTAAAGATGTAACAAGTAGTATTTTACCTGAATGTTAAAGGGAGAGAGAAACAGTGATACTGGGGCTTTCTAGGGCAGAGGTACAAGCAAAATTTGCTAATTAGATAAATGATTGCTGACCCTTTGGACTAACGGAGATAGTTAAGTTCTGGTTAGCTTTGAATAGCTGGTGATGTGGAGTTAGAGGATGGTATCAGGAGAACAGAAAAGGATTTTTGTAAAGAAAGAGGAATTCTCCTCTGCACTCCACCTTTGAAGATCTGTCAACTCAGCAAAGGGAAGGAAAGAGAAATAGAACCCAGGAACAGTTCATCAAGATCGACATAACATTCCCACATCACTAAAGAGAGAATGTTAGTGGCAGAGTTCAGTGACCAGCGGTAGAATCTGTGAGAAAGTTTTGATTTCTTCCTACTGAGAGGAACCTGAGATTCACAGGAAAAAAACTGACTTTAGTTCTCCAAGGACCTAAGCAAAAGAAAGCACACTAGCCCCATGAAGAAAGTCAAATAAACTAATATAAGCATAAAGTGAAGTCAGTTAACATTTCGGAGAAGATTCTAGTGTGGTAAGCTTTGGGCAAGTTGCATCCTTAAAATTTCATGATGAATGTCGCAAATGAAGCTCTCCAGTAAAGAAAAGTACCTCACAAATTTTAACATGAAATTAAAGCTGCAAAGTGTCAGAAAATAGTTTCTCCAGTGACGCTTCAAATTCTAAATGCTGAATTCAAATTGATATTATTATCCCTACCCCACTGTGACTTCATTGACCTGTGTTACCTAATTCTGTTCATGGCCCCACCATTTCAGCAAAATTATTTTTGATTCTACCTTTATATACAAGCTGCTCCAATGACTGTGTACTCATGATATTCTCGGAAAATTTATTCCATTTCCAGATAAATCCAATCAAAACACTGATACCTAATTGAACTGGAATGTGCTTTCCTATATATATCAACCATTAGTTTGTTTATTTTGATCCAATAAAATAAGTTTATTTCCCTTCTAGACGACAGCCTCTCAAATATATGAAGAGTTATCAGGACCACATAAACAAATTCTTGTTGTCTCTGAAAGAAAAAATAAACTTATTGCTTCTATAAATTTTATTCTCTTTATAAATAGCATTGAGTTATTTGAAAACTTCAATGTTTATTGTTTGAAGTAAAGACATATTTTTCATTCAGGCTGACTTTGCATAATTTAGAATGCTTTTATATTTCTAAATTCATGATGGATCATAAATTCACTTTATTTTACAAAATACCCTCCCTCTCTCCTAATCTTATTGATTCTATTTTCCCATTCATGTATTTATAACAGACCAAACAAACTGGTGACTTTTTGAGTGTAGGATAGAGATTAATAAATGGATAGAGCAACTACCAGAAAATCTCTAAGATGCTGTAACATTTTAAGGTAATTCTGATAGGTGAGAAAATTAAAAATAATTCAGTGGATTTCAACTGTGATTTTTGAAGGGAGTGAAATGTTTGTTTTATGCAGGTTTATGCAGGTTTGATGCAATGTAACCCTAATGAAAAAGAATGGTAAACTTGTTTAAAATTATAAGAAAGTTTGATATTCTGGTTTTTACCTTTCTTTTAATCTGTTGCTGGCTGTAACTCATTTTTTCACTGCTTTTAAGTGGTTTGGAGAGAAGATGAAAATAAAATCAGTGGGAAAACCATATGACGATGTCTCGAAGAAATAAAAATAAAAGTACTATTTGATCCAACAATCCCACTATTAGGTGTATACCCAAGGGAAAAGAAATCGTCATATGAAAAAAACACTTGCACTTCTATGTTTATGACAGCACTATTCGCTATAGCAAAGATATGGAGTCAGTCTGTCTACAAAGAATGATTAAAGAAAATACGGTATATATACATAATGGAATACTATTCAGCCATAAAAACTAAAAACACGGATAGTACTGGGAGCCATTATCTTAAGGGATACAACTCAGAAATAAAATGTCAAATGCCACATTCTCACTTATAAGTGAGAGCTCTATATATAATGTGCACAAATGAACATAGAGTGTAACACAGTAGTCACTGGAGACTCACAGGGTGGGAGGGCAAGGGGGGTGGGATATGAGAAATTACTTAATGGGTACATTATACACAATTTGGGTGATAGTCACACTAATAGCCCAGAGTTCACCAGTACACATTATATCCATGTAAAAAAAAAACTGCACTTGTTCCCCTTAAATTTATTCAAGTTAAAAAAAAGATCAAGAGAAAAATATCTACTCTTGTGTTTGTTTTATTTTGTTGTTTTATTTTGCCCTTGTTACTCATAGGCCATATGTTTAGAGACTGAATCACTTGAATGGCTACAGGTCCCTTGGATGCTGCCTCATGCCAATATCCATTCTGTTTCATCCTTATGAATTCAATGATGACTATGTTTAGCTTATAGTTGGTAAGTATCCAGCTTAAAAAAATAGTTCACTTTCCAGGGTTTAGACATCTAGGCATAGTCATACAGCACATTTCTGTTTAGTGTGATTTAGAAAGAATCCCAGGAGAGAATGACTTCTGGGGAAAAAAGAGAAAGTCTTGCTAGGAGAGAGATCTTTTTCCCTTCTTTTATCTCTTCCTTTTGTCTGTAATTTGTGCTTGAAGCCTGGAGCCCCAGCAGTCATTTTGTTGACAAACCAAGGCAGCCACAAGGATGAAGATAAAGAACTGCAAACTAGAAATTGCTGAGCAGAGGATGGGAAGTACCTGGGTTTCTGGTGTTGCTACTTGAGCTACTGTGCTAGCTCAATAATAACTAGCACCAGATTTATTGCTGCAGAAGATACACACATTTCTTAGCTGTTGGTATTCCTGTTTGTTGGATTTTATCTTATTTGGAGCTGAATACATTCCCTGATTGATATAAGGGTGTGCCTTTCCCAAGGACACCTCTAGGTTATTGTAGACCTAAATTATTAAAAATTAAAAGTAATATTAAAAGACAGTGCTAAAATATAAAAGCCTTGGGGTCCTGTCAGTCATCTGTTATCTTTGAATGCCAGATTCTGAGGACAAATATGCTTCCTGATCTATCTATATATTAAATTATTATCATTATATTAAAAATTATTCTTAACATTTTAAATAAAATCATAATATTCTATAATGATATAATGATAATATAATGATGATTCTTTTTTAAAATATATTATTTGCACTTTAGTTTCTGGGGTACATGTGCAGAACATGCAGGATTGTTGCATAGGTACATACATGGCAATGTGGTTTGCTGCCTCCATCCCCCCTTCACCTACATCTGGAATTTCTCCAACTCCTTCCCCAACTCCCTACCCACTGCTGTTCCTCCTCTATTCCCCTCCAATAGACCCAAGTGTGTGATGCTCCCCTCCCTATGTCTATGTGTACTCACTGTTCAACACCCACATCTCAGTGAGAACATAGTATTTGAATGATGATTCTTAAAGTGATTCATTTATAAAATTTTGCCATGTTTTAGGTATCAAAAAGATAAAACTTTTTACTTCTATTAGTATCTTCAAATATGTAGTAAACAAGCAGAGAGTATTTTCCATCTATCATTAGTAGAAATTTGGTTAATATACTGTACACATACACATATTTTATCAAAAATGTTGGTTTTGCTTGGTACCAAAAACACTAAGTTTTTATTCAATACTAAGGTGACTTTCTCTTTTTCCACACTCTTCTTCATGAACCTTATTTCTTTTGTTCTTCACAAACACCAATACTTTTTAAATTCTTCCAATTACATAAAGCTGGAGGGTATACTTCCAAACACATTTTATGAGACCAATATCACCTTGATTCTTAAACCAGACAAATAATCACAAAGGAAGAAAACTACAGGCCAATTTCTCTGATGAATATTGATGGAACTATTCTCAATAAAGTACTAGCAAACCAAATCTAATAACACATCAAAAAGATTATATATTGTGACAAAGTAAAAACCACATGATCATCTCAATTGACAGATAAACAGTTGACCAAGTCTAAGATTCTTTCTTGATAAAATCTCTCAACATTTAATATATGGAAGGAAAGTTTCTCAACATAATAAAGGATATTTATGGGAAAACCTTAGCAAACATGATAACCAATGGAAAGCTTTTCCATTAAGATCCTGTAAAAGGCAAGCACGATCTCTCTTGCTGCTTGTATATAGCTTCAGGAATTTTATTAAAACATTGACAAATTCAACAAGTACTTTTTGTTATCTAATATCACTAAATGATACGAAGAAAGATATACCATAGCCTTTTTATATCAGTATTTTAAGTAATTTTTATTCTGGAGACAAAAGATTGGGACAGTAGTTGTATTTTTGTGAGAATTTAAGAAATAAGAAAAGAAAAAATGCTAAATAATGTATTTTTTTTTTTTAGTTTCTTGGCTAGGTTCCCAAAGTGAAAGAAGTTGTTTTATATTTAGGTCTCATTCTTATTTGGAGACCTTAAAAAAGCACAGCATAGGCCTGATGTGTTGGCTCACGCCTATAATCCTAGCATGCTGGGAGGCTGAGGTGGGCTGATCACCTAAGGTCAGGAGTTCAAGGCCAGCCTGGTCAACATGAGGAAACCCGATCTCTAAGAAAAATACAAAAATTAGCCGGTTGTGGTGACAAGTTCCTGTAATCCCAGCTAATGGGGAGGCTGAGGCAGGAGAATCACTTGAACCTAGGAAGAAGAGGCTGCAGTGAGCCAAGATCACACCATTGCACTCCAGCCTGGGCAACAGAGTGAAATTCGGTCTCAAAGGGAAAAAAAAAGTATGGCATAAATTGTCACCAGCAATATCACATATTATTAATAAAAGAAACAGGGACTCAGAACAACTGCCAGGATTTCTTGTGAAAGCAGAGAAGATCCTATCTGAAATATACTGTTCTGCAATGTAATATTGGTTTCTGAGCACTGAGATCGTGTCCCTCACAATTTTTTAAAATCTTTGCCAATTCATATTAAAATATAATGTATAAAATATTGATCCACACTTTATTCCTTCTTCTGTTAGTTTCCTTTCTGTACCAAGCTCTGACACAGAGTGATCCATAATCTTACAAGAACATGGGATTTTGTTTTCTCGTTTTGCTTTGGAAAATATCTGGCAAATGCTGGCAAACATGAGAGTAAGGTCTGGGAGATACAGCTCAACATGGATTAGATATTTCTTATCCTGTATCACCTCTGTGGCAAGTCACTTGAGCAGGACTTAGCAAAAATAGCATTCAAACTTGCCGTTAGATATCTAAATGAAATTATTTAATCCAGTCAATCCCAAGCTCTTCCCTCACAGGACCACTTGACTTTAGTCAAGAAAATGGGTTTAACATAGGTAAATGGATATAATAAAAAGACAGCTTGGAAAGGATAATATATGACATGATATAATAAGATCTGTGATTTTGTGATCCATGTAAGCTTGAAAGTCATAAAGAATGAAGTTCTCAGAGTCTGGTTATGTACTAAATTCTGAGAATTAAAAAAAAAATGTTTGTTGCCCTGAACATATAAACTTGAAGGTGGTTATTTACATCTATTTCTTTCCAGTTTTTCATGGTTACAAAAATAAAACACTAAGCAGTTTCCTGAGGTGGGGTAGTGTTGACCATGCCATCTAAAACCCTACCAAAATACCCTACCAACTCATACCACTGTAATCCCAGCTAAGCCCCTTTCCTTTTCCATTGTTGTCTGCATGAATAAAAGTTGTATATTGCTAAATCACAACAATTTATTTACTGTCTGCTTTATTTTACCTCATATTGTATGTCCTATTGAGTTAGTTGATAAATTACATTAGATGCTAAAATATAGGGATTGTCCATTTATTTTTTCCAATGTTGTTAATATTTATAACTATATTTCCATCACAGCCTATCCATAAAGTGTGATAATTACAACATATTTTTAACAGTGCTCTTATTTTTTGGATATGTATCTTCGTTCCAATTTTCCACTATTTTAGGATAATGCTGCAATATTTTATTTCCCTCTTCGAGTTAGTTTCTCATGATAGATCACAGAATGAAATTCTGTAAGCATTTTATGGCTTTGAATACATATGACTCATGCCAGTTTACAATGTCAACAACCATGTGTAAGTGTACTATCAGCAATTCAGTATTACATTATTAATGCATTTTAAAAATAATCACCAATATTATGGGAAAAACTCAGTGTCATAAGAGGAATTGTTAGACTTTATTTAGCCCACTCAGAACTTCTAAGAATTAGATTCCATTAAGTCATTGCTGCATTTATGATTAAAAACATTTTTAACTTTATAGACAGGGCATTATGACTCAATTACCCTTATCCCTGTTAATTCCCCTTTCCTGCTATAATAGTTTTATTGGGATACATTACAAAACTTGTAAAGCCATAAATAGCCATGGATCATATTGCATTCCGAAAAGAGTGCATTCCATTGGAATATAAAACCAAATGAAAAATGAAACTTTATGCACATTTTAACATTAAAGAAATTGGATAATATGATATAGTAAATCTTACCTCTGAAAATTCTTGTGGAATTCTTATACATTCTTACAAATAAAATATACTGTAATGACCAAATAGAAGTACATCTTTCTTTAGGATAAATCATTTGATTATTCAGTTACTCATGTATACCCACAATAATCTCTGCTTTCCTAAGGTTGAAGAGGGAAGGACTGTCTTGTACAGAGATGGATAAAACTGAGGGTCAGCAATGACCAATTCAAATCATAGCTGAGTAAGCAAGTGAGAGATTCAAGTCTCACCTGACTTTCTGTGCCAAGTGCTTTCCTCTCACACTCTGTGACCTGGATTTTTTGGAGTTTTTGTTTCTTCATCAAGTGATTTTTGTTTTTGGACTTAACCATCGGACCAAAGCCTAGGCAATGTGCATGTGAATAGTACATTCTCTTTGGGGAAATAAATGGATAGATACTTGAGAATGATCCCAGAGCTTAGAATAACTCTAAACTGTCAGAGAAGTTGGCCTGGATTTTAGTTTTTCACTCCACTTTGAAGGTTTTTAACACTGGGTAGCTGCATTTTTCCATTCTATATAGTGAGTGCAATAAAGGATAAAAATGAAGCCAATGAGTTCCATTGTCTTTCATTTAAAAGGCTCAAAATGTGTGTACGTGTGTGTGCACATGCGTGCATACATATGTGTATGTGCATGCATATGTTGCTGTGTTTAATAACATTGGCTGGGCATGGTGGCTCACACCTATAATGCCTGCACTTTGGGAGGCCAAGGCGGATCAATCACCTGAGGTCAAGAGTTGGAGACCAGCCTGCTAACATGGTGTAACCCCATCTCCAATAAAAGTACAACAATCATCTGGACATGATGGTGAGTGCCTATAATCCCAGCTACTCCAGATGCTGAGGCAGGGAAATCACTTCAATCCAGGAGGCAGAGGTTGCGGTGAGCTGAGTTTGCGCCATTGCACTCCAGCCTGGGCCACAAGCGTGAAACTGTATCTCAAAAAAGTAAAAAAACATAACATTATTAATGAAGTGTTTTAAATTTCAAATTAACACATGATCATTGTAAAAAGTGTGTGATATTAACCTATACAGGGTAAAAAAAGAAAAAAAACTGTCTTCTCATTTGTCTCTCATCCACATTCTAAAAGTCAATCACTATTAATAGTTCTGTATTTCTTTTTCTAAATTTGAACTATATGTATACCTATGTATATTTTTATACAAACAGCATATTACTACTGATATGCTTTTTTTCATTCAATAATATACTATGGAACATTATCCTTTAATAGTAATACAAAATCATAGCAGATAATTTTGAAAATAAAGACAAATACAGATAAAACAAAACCTGTTTGGCATTTATAGGCTTTATATACTTATGTGTTTAAAATAACATTTTAATTACATCATGTATAGGGTGTTATAATATGACTTTTTCCTCTTAATCTACTTGGAGCATTTCTCATGGGATTCAGTGTTCTTCTATGACATCATATATGCTGGCTGCTTATTTTAAAAATAAAACAGGATTTGGCCGGGCGCGGTGGTTCACGCCTGTAATCCCAGCACTTTGGGAGGCCGAGGTGGGTGGATCACGAGGTCAACAGATCAAGACCATCCTGGTCAACATGGTGAAACCCCGTCTCTACTAAAAATACAAAAAATTAGCTGGGCATGGTGGTGCGTGCCTGTAATCCCAGCTACTCAGGAGGCTGAGGCAGGAGAATTGCCTGAACCCAGGAGGCGGGAGGTTGTGGTGAGCCGAGATCGCGCCATTGCACTCCAGCCTGTGTAACAAGAGCAAAACTCCATCTCAAAAAAAATAAATAAATAAAAATAAAACAAAATTTATTTTGCTCTTCTTAGATTGTTGGACGTTCAGAATTTTAAACTATTTTTTCAATATTATAAGTAATGAAGTAATGGTATTCCTAAGGCTGTATGCATATGTCTATGGTCACATTGTTTCCTAAATTAGAAATTGCCAATTCACAGCATGTAATATTTATAAGGGTAAGATACATATTACTAAATTTCTCTCCTGGAAATTTTTTTTAAGATTGATTCCCCCAACTAGGAATTCACAAGAACATCTGTTTGTGAAGAAATTATTTCTGAACTTTGTTATTGTCTAAAGGATTAATTGAGATGGTACATAAATCAGGGAATAAGCTGCAGTATGTTACTGAATCCTTAAGATTGGATAGTAACAAATAACTGACTGGCTTACCTCTAGTTAACTACCAATTACTTGTCAAAATGATTTGGTGAGTCTCTCATACAATAGTATTGAGTATGTAATATACCCAAAATATTATATTGTATATAAAACATAATATTTGGTATAAAATATAATGTTTATGCATTTCTAATACCTCCTCTGACATTATTCTATATAACCTCAGAATCGATTGAGGCATGTTTTAGTAAAAATTCCATAATCTCAATGGCTTATATAGATAGATAGATAGATATAATTTATTTATTTCTTTATTTATTTTATGCTGCCGTTTATTGTTATCTGTGGCTCTGCTCTACTCTGGATTCATTCATTCTGGGATCCAGGTAACAAAGCAGTCCTTATTGAGAAAACCCAGCGGGGGAGGGAAAAGAGGACTGGCGGAATGAATCATAATTAGGCTTGATATTCTGCTTGGAAAAGGCTTACATTACGTCTTCTTAAATTCATTAGCTAAGGTGGGTCAAATAACCATTCCTCATGTTAGTGAGGTGGAGATACATAATTGTCCCACTGTGAAAGGCGAGACAAGCTACAACATTAAACTTGTTATCAAAACAGCAGGGAAGTTCAGTTCCATGGAGCAGCAGCTAATATTTTATATCAGAATAGAATCTTCCACAACATGGTTCTGGAAGGGAAATTTGGAAAACAGTTTGGAATGATCCAATGATCTATTGCAGTACTAATATGCGCATCAATTTGCTCCATATCCTCCTATGCCCTTGCTCTTAAGATGCATAATAAATGATTTTACATGAAGAAATCTCTACATTGTTAAGTATTTAACAAACCTTTGTGTCACCCACACAGATATTATAAATTATGATTCTCTCCTCCTTTTTATCCCCCTTGTTGCTAGTAAGCGAATCTTCACATCACAAGAAAAGTTTCAAGGGTAATTCTCTTCAGTCTAAGGTCTTTCCAGTCTCCTCTTTCTGTGTAAGTAGAAATGCTCTCTGCCATTTGGGGAGGAGTATGGAGAACCTTTGCACAGGCCCCTGTAACTTTTTATTAAAAACATTCTTCCAATATGTATGTTGATTACAAAATGATCTCTTTCTGTAAATCAGTTTCTATCCATATTTCTCCCGTTATTAGGAGCAGCTCCAAATAAATGTGTAACTCTTTGACAACATGTTAGAACACTAAATTTCGCAGTTAAAAATTCATGCTGTGTAAAGAGATTTTATATTACCCACAAGTAAACAGACAGAAGTATGAAGATTTCTGGCTTATCTCAGGAGATAAATGACTAGGTAAATGGGGACAAAAGTAGACTATCTAAGGGCATATGTATTTGTAGTGTGTTTGCTGAGTTTCAACTTTTATTTATCACTCCTGAGTGTCCCATATAAAAGAGCAACCTATCTAATTCCAGTATCTGAAGTCAGCTATACCTCACATTCTAAATTCTCTCCTTCCTAAGTGATGAATCTTATCTTCTGACTTTGATTGTGAAGTTTGAGTTTTGGAAAATTGCTTAAAGGTTTTAAATCATGTTTTAAAAGTTCCATTGTTGTCAGTATAATTTATTTTCTCTTGCACATGCACATGTTTTGATAGAGGAAAATTTATTTTAATTTTAGTTCTAATTTTAGAATCAATTTACACTTAGATGATGAAGAATGGCTTATAGTGGACTCAGTGGACTCTTTTCTCCACATGCTTGAATTTTTGGCAAGTTGATGTTCTGGAATTTTCCACATGCATTGTCACTTAAGATAGTAGAAATAATTTGTTTCTTGGCAGGAACTTCAGTGGCAGTGTCATTATCTTAGTCTGAGGTTAATGATGATTCTTCACTTTTCATTGTATTGTACTAAGACCTTTGTATGTATTAAGCTCTTTCCATAAACCTAGGTCTATGGTCATTTAAGGTTGAATATATCTATAGTAATATAATTCCCTTCATGGCAGGATCTATTAGCGTAGAATGAATGGAGAGGTTTTTTTTTTAGTCTCTTTAAACATATAATGCATGCTCACATAGACAGTCATACTTCATTTCTAGTGTTACAGATATGGAAGTGTGTCCCAGATGTTTTCAAGAACTCTGGCCTAGATATGGGAATGAACTTGGAACACATCTTGATGAGTTTGCCTACATGTGAATAGTATACATTCAGCAGCAAGCACAATGATTGTCAATGCTATACAGTAAGTAGGGATGGATTTTGTGTATCTCTAGAATGGAGGGCCCCATCAGAGGCCATACATCATGTTACAGGTAGTCTGTTTACTGCTTACTCTTAGGAACATGCTTACCTTATCACTTATTTTTCTGTGGCTCTTCAAAATCTTTATTCTTGCATGATACCTGCACCACAAACTTGTATAGAAAGGCAGGAGTGGCTATAGTTTTCCACATTTCTTTGAAGCCATTATCACTCATCGTTGAATTAAAAAGCAGACTCATTTGAACCCATATTACATCATTAAATTAATTGCTTTCTTGTCATTATTGGAAATCTTTCAGTCATATTTACTGATATTTTTGGTATGTCCATTGTCTCTTTCTACAACTAGATACCTTTTACCTTTCTGAACAAATCTATAAAATGTGTGTGAAAAACACATATATCACCACAGCAGTGTATTACTAGACACCCACAACTGTGGAAAAGGAACCCAATATATTTTGATGACTTCCTGTCATGAAACATGATGAAATGCCTGAAATAGCTGAAATGTATGATTATGTAAAGGCAGGATTGTATCCTCACCGTTAACCTTTTTGTTTTATTCTCCTTACATCTGATTTCTTACTGCTATTTTTATGCATTTGCTTGTCTTGACTTTCTCTCTGAATCTAATTCTGTTGTCCTTTATTTTCTTCTTAAAAAATAATTTATATACATATATGTCAGTATGCTAGGGCTGCCAAGACAAAATGACATAACAACAAGACTGGTTGGCTTAAGAAACCAACATGTTTTTTCATACTTGTGGAAACCAGAAGTCTAGGAGTAAGGTGCTATGAGGGTTGGTTTTGGGTGAGGGCTCTCTTCCTGTCTTGTGGATGGCCTCCTTCTCACTGTGTACTGTGCTCTCACATGGCCTCTTCTCCATTGACATGCAGATGGGGAGAACTCTCTGTCCTGTCTTCCTTTTCTGATAAGGACTCCAGCTCTATCCAATTAGAGTCCAACACTATGATTTCATCTCTAACCTTAGTTACCTTCTGAAAGGCCCTGTCTCCAAATACAGTTACATTGGCTGTTAATGCTTCAACATCTGAGTTTTTAGAGGATACATAATTTAGTCCATAGAACCATTCTTTAAAGTACATACTTCTTAAACTTCTGTGATAGGTAGACTTAATTATGCTTATTTCTGAGACAGAAAAATACATCAACACAAAGACTATTAATTAATGATTATTTTTCATCTACAAGAAATTATATATGGCCAGGTGTGTGGCTCACACCTGTAATCCCAGCACTTTGGGAGGCCAAGGTGGGTGGATCACGAGGTCAGGAGTTCAAGACCAGCTTGCCCAACATGGTGAAACCACATCTCTACTAAAAAGACAAAGATTAATTGGGCATGGTGGTGCACATCTGTAATCCCAGATACTTGGGAGGCTGAGGCAGGAGAATCACTTGAACCTGGTAAGTGGAGGTTGCAGTGAGCCAAGATTGTGCCACTGCACTCCAGTCTGGGCGACAAAGCAAGACTCCATCTCAAATATATATATATATATATATATATATATATATATATATATATATATATAATAGTCGTTTAACAAAATAAGATATTTACATTCTCATTTAAACAGAAATTACAAAAACATACAAAGCATCTTTTAATGTTCCTGAAGATTCCCACACTCTGGTATCCATGACCTGTATAATCTTAAAAGTGGGTGACAACTTTGGCTGCAATGAGATTTTACCTTTGTGATTAGGTTATGTTATTGAGCAAAGGGTAAGGGAATTTGCAGATATAATTAAGATCCATAGTCAATTGACTTTGAGTTAATCCAAAGAGATTTATCTGGGTAAAACTGACCTATCAAGTGAGCTGTTTTTAAAAAAAAGGTTAATTCATACCCTCCGTAGACAAGGAGATTCAAAACAGCAAAACCTTCTCTTGCTGGCCTTGAAGAAGCAAGCTTCCATGGGTTCTACAGTTAAAAATAAGTGGATTCTGCCAACAGTGATGTAACCTTAGAATATCCTAAGCCTCAAATAAGACCCCCAGCTCTAGCCTTGTAAAACCTTAAGAAGAGAGCCCACCTAAGTTGTGCCCAGACTTCTGACATGTAAATTTGTGATATAATAAATGGGTATTTTTCAGCCACTGGATTGAAGATAATATCCTATTTATGGGAGTTCAACCACTTACTACAATGAAAATGCAACTACTTATTTGCTAACTGTGATATATTCTGGGGTAAGGAGTATTTTGTAGTAATAATACTTATCTCCCCTATCTTCCTCTACCTACTCTCTATTAACCTACTGACACTCTCTGCTGAGCTCCCAATTCTCTACCTTGAAAAGCTCATACACTCTCTCTCCCCAGTTTCTGACTTAATTCTGACACAGATAGACTGTTTGAGAAACACATTTCTAGTCACCATTATAGAGCATCTACAAGGACATTATTTTCCCCAAGTGATTGAGAATTTCTGAACTAGAATCATATCAAATGGTTTGAAAATCATAAAGGTAAGGTTACAGATTACACACTGTCAAGCCAAAGTTGCTCTTTTTCATTCTTGAAAGCAAAATGTTTTCTTCAGAGAACTATGACAAGTTTTAGTTGTTTATTTGCCTACTTTTTTCACTGTGCCACCTCAAAGATTGTGATTTTCATGGAGACTAGGACTGTATCCAATAATTAGAGCATAGTGGAGAACCTGGCATGGAGTAATCAAATAAATATTTCTTGAATAACTAGCCCAGCATTTAATGTGCCTGGGCTATGTCCTGAACCTCCCTCCTCTGGCAGACCTCTCGCATGCAATCAAAAGATTTCATAAAAAGTATAAATCATAGTCTGAAGCTAAAGTTGTTTGTAATTTAGTCAAAGTGACATGCAAGCCATTAATAATAAGTATTCAAAAATGAATAAATAATACAAACAACACACAAAATGCATATGAAAGAGACAGGGAAGATTTACTTGTGTGGGCTTAAGAAATCAGGGAAAAAATCATAATTAGACTCAAAATATCTGGCCAAGGTTTAATAGAAAAGTAATATCTGGAGCAGAAACATAATTTTATAAGCTGTTTCATAAATGGTTTACAGTGGACTAAACCTCTATTTGACCAGCTTGTCAATTGATATCTGTTTGCCAATAATTATTATTGAAAATAGTTTCTTGGTACTTATAGAAACCTAAAATTCTATTAATATATCCATGAAACTAGATAGTGTTCTATTGGGAAATAAAAGAACCCTATAGATTTTGTAGTGGGTTGGTGCAAAAGTAATTTCATTTTATGCCATTGCTGTCAAAGGTAAAACAAAACACAAAAAACAAATTGCAATTGCTTTTACACCAACCTAACACTTGAGTAATATTCTAGACCCTGGTTTTCATCTTTAGAGTAAGAAACCTTTCCATTATCCTGTGTTCTGGTCTGACTTGAGGATTTTGTTATTTCTAAAAAAAATAAAAAATGATTCACTAAATGTCAATTTAGTTTTCATTGCAGTTCTTTCTATGCAATAACCAGATGATGACTAACTTTTTTATTGAAATGTAACAAGATCTATAGGTTTTCAATACACTCACCAGAACAGACAGGGCCTTATATTAATGAAAATTGTTAGAAATGTCTATGCTCTGTCATTAATTTAATTCTCATTTTGTTGTTGCTGTTGTTCATAGAACAAAGGAAAATAAAATTCTTCAAAATACCAACTAGCACTATTTCTAGGATTCCTGGTATTATTCTTGATATGTAGTAAATAAATTGCTGAAGTTTTATCTCATCTTCTGCTAATCTCCTTCACTAGTAGATGTTGGTCTTGGAATTCCTAACTGATGTGGTTATTTCCACTTTTTCTTTGTTAAGGAACAGGATCCTTTCCTAAATTTTAATGTCATATTTTTTACTGGGTCTTCTCCTTTATCTTTTTCTTATTCTCTTCTTCTTCTTCCTCCTCCTCCTCCTTTTCTTCTTCTTCTTCTTCTTCTTCTTGTTTTTCTTCTTCTCCTCCTCCTCTTCCTCATTCTCTTCTTCCTCCCTCCCCTCTCCTTCTTCATAATTATTAGCCTATTAATAGTAGAAAAGAGTAAATGTCAATTCTAAAAGCAAAGTATCATTATCCCACAGGCCTGAACTGTAACTAAGGATCTTATCTTAAAATTATAGGCTAGGCATGGTGGCTCATGCCTGTAATCCCAGCACTTTGGAAGGCTGAAGGGGGTGGATCACGAGGTCAAGAGATGGAGACCATCCTGGCTAACATGGTGAAACCCCATCTCTACTTAAAAATACAAAAATTAGCTGGGCATGGTGGCTTGTGGCTGTAGTCCCAGCTACTTGGGAGGCTGAGGCAGGAGAATTGCTAGAACCTAGGAGGTGGAGATTGTAGTGAGCCGAGATTGTGCCACTGCACTCTAGACTGGTGACAGAGTGAGACTTTTGTCTCAAAATATATATATATATATATATATATATATATATATATATATATATATATAATATTACTATTTTTATTTGCCTTATAGAATATTACCATTCTATTAGAGCTCTCACTGGAAGATGAAAAATATAGCCCACTGATTCCCTGAGAAGCCTTGGGAATTCCTTCTTCTTGAGTCTCTGTGCTGGGTCACTTTTTTTACTGTTCAATTGCCTTATCTTCAAGCATAAAAATAATTACATTTATGGGTGCATTAAAAACTATCTTTTGCTGAGTCCAGGAGATTTGACTCAATTTTAAATTTAACACTTGAATCCAAATTATCCTGTATAAAGAATACTTCTGTGTCTAATGATACTAGTTTTTAAAGAAGAAATTCCTTCCTAAAAGAGAGAGAAAAAGTGAAGTGAGAGAAAAACAAAATGTAAATCCAATCACATTAGAAGAATCCGTTCGTTTCCTGAGGTTGTGCCTTTTGCTCTTAAAAAGAGACTGACCATGTGATGACCATGCCATTAAGACCAGTTTCATAATTTACTCTTTTTTCTGGTAATGAACTTTAAACGGATATGAAACCCAGCAAAATCAGAGATTAACAGCATGGAAAAATCTGCAGCAGACTCAGGATCTCCCATCTGGGTAATGTGTAGGATTGTCTTCCATGAAGGACTTTCCTCTCTGGCTTCCTCCCCCCATCACTCCAATCTCTGAACCTTGGACATCCTACTTTTATTGCAGTTACTAAAGTGTGTTTAACATATGTGCTTCATTGTCTGTGCACCCTACTAGACTGTTATCTTAACAAAGACAAGGATGTAGTGTTGTTAATCATCAATATCTTAACTTTTTAATAATGAATATCTTGCTTAGCATCTGCCAAAACAGTAGATATTTAAAAAATATATCATGCTTTTTGAATGGTGGCACATAGGCTGCAAATTTAAGTTTTAGTTCTACCCAGCTTTATATGTGAAGGAATACATGTGTAAACCAATAAATGGATGGTTGGATGGATGGGTGAATGGATGCATGATATATGGATGGATAGATGGAATGATGGATGGATATGTGGATAGAAAGATATATTGAATTATTATGGGGTTTATTGTGTTCTGTTTAACATGCCAGACATTATGCCAGGTTGCATCAAACAATCTGAAACAAACAGCTTAGTGCAAGCTGCACCAAACTGTCTACTTTTCCTGGATCCCCTTGTATTTAATGGAATATAAATATAATCTGTCATTTGAGAAAAAAATTGCCTCACCAATTAGGTGAAACTAAATGTTGTATAGACCCTTAGTCCTTTGCCCTAGCCATGGACTCATTATAACAGAATTCACTTTTCTGCTTTGGCCAGGTACTCACAACTTTGTGTTTTTGTGCTATTTTCAGGTGTAATGAAATATAAAGAATGAGACATGTGAATTGCTTTTTCAAACAAGATAGCACTGGAGGAAATCAATGGTTTTTGATAAACTGTGATTACGGATTGGTGTTCAACATACACACGTTCAAACAGTTTTCCCCAAGAATCCAGTCACATGCCCTGAAATGGCCTGAAAGTTCTCTGTTTTATTGACTGATTGTAAAAATAAGGGGATTTTTAACACAGCATAGAAATGCAGCTGTCTGTGGGGAGGGCTGCTGGGGACAAGTGCCTGGAGTGGAGAGGCAAGGGAATGTATTTTTCAATGTGGTTAATGAAGTGTGCAGTCAGTAGACGTCAGTGGTAATTAGCAATGTGTATAATGGGATGAGCTTGAGCAAGCTTGTCTTCTCCCACTTCCAAACGGCCAGCAGTGCAGGTGAAAAGTAAAGTGCATAAGTGTCACTCTCACCCTTTCCTAGGAAAAAATATAATTGTAAAAATGTGTGAGAGTGTATGAAGGAGCATAAAAAGGAGGAAAGCCTTTGAAACACAGAATATTCATTCCTTACATTTGTGTGCTCATTTTCTTTGCAAAATGTACTTTCACAGAAATGTTTCCATAGTTATAGCAATCTCTATCTTTTTTATATTCTTTATTTTTTTAGCATTATGTAGGAAATTGAATACACATAGTAAACTTGGGAATAAAGAAAAGAAAATTTCTCAGTGGAAGGTAATCATTGTTAATATTTTGGCATATTTTACATTAAAACTGCCAGACAGTTTTAATCTGAAAGTTACATTATTAACAATTGTATTCATAGTACATGTACAGTTTTATCTAACATTTGAATAGTTTTATGTTAGTGCAAATCGAAGAACTATAACTTTCACTGGGGTTACTCCATATAGAGCAGTGCTCCTAGCTTGTCATGAATTATGATGCAATGTTTACAACACCCTAAAAGATGGGTACTATTATTACCTTTATTTTACAGTTGAGGAAATTGAAACACAGAGAGGATAAATAACTTTTCTAGTGTCACATATGCAATAAATGCCAGTGTTGGCACCCAATACTAGGCAGTCTAGGTCCAGAATGTATACTTTCTGCACTTTTTATTATACCAGGGGTCAGCAAACCTTTCCTAGGAAAGGCTAGATGGTAAATATTTGAAGCTTTGTGGGTCCTATGGTCTCTGAAACAACTACGGTACTCTGTCAAAGTAGCACAATGGCTGTTAGTAACAAGATGTAAACAATTATAATAGGTACATAAGTGAGCAATTCTATGCTCTTAGAAAACTTCATTTATGGGCACTGAAATTTAAATCTGATATCATTTTCACAGGTCAGAATCGAATAGTATTTTTAATTTGCTTTTCAACCATTTAAAAGTGTAAACACTATTCTTAACATCAGGGTCCCTTACAAAAACAGGCTGCAGACAATAATAGCGTGTGGTTCCTTTATCAGACTAATCCATGCATTATTCACTACACAGTAGCATCCCCTGTGGTTAGATATTTAGGTGGTTTCAAATACAAAAGGGGTTGACTCCAATGAAAATTACCTAAGATAAATGGTGTTATGATGAATATTTTTGTACATGAAACTTTTACTTTTTTAAATAATATTTTCTAAGGGAATAGTTCCAGACTATCTGCTCAAATGGCATGATCAATGAATTTTATTGGAAAACAACTGGATATAATTGATGTAACAATATTTCGTGATTGCGGTTACTGAGCAGATACTGAACTAATAGTAATTTATTTAGGAAAATTTCTAATTTTCCTCCCAAGTGCCATATCATTATTGTAGTAAAAGATGACAAACCATTGAAGAGTGAGAAAAAAATTTAAAACATTACATTTGATAGAGTGCTTTCTAATTTTATTCATGTCAAACAGTTTTTCTACCCTGCTGGCTCTGGTTTGATTTTTCTTAAAACCTGGTTTGATAAAAGAATACCAGTTTTATTGGGTATTGCTTTTAAAACCCAGTTAAAATGAAAAGACAGGATGAGGGCTGCCCAACTGCACAATGGTGGGCAGAGCTGTTTCTGCTTGGTTGGCTCCTATGGAGTCCTGGGATTCAGAGGCCCACATCTGCAGCTGCATCCCCTCTTAAAGGCATATACATTTGCTCAGCATCATGCCCTTAAAATGCATTCCCTGAGCTTCTTAGTTACTGCCACTAAATGCAAGCAGAAACCAGCAATCAAGTATGGCTCATCCTACGCAAAATGATCCACACCCCCGGCAGACATCCCAAAGTTAGTTTCCATATGCCTGTTAGGAGGAGGACTGCCTTCATGCAAAGATTCAGACTTTTAAAGTAATGAGGATGTGCTAGTTGGTAGCAGTTCAGAATCTGTGTCTTCTCCCATTGGAACTGGTGGGTGCACACATCATAATGAAGTGATAAGGAACTTTAAATCAAAACTGCATTCCTAATATTTGAAGAGGATATTGTAAGCTCAGCAGAGGTTTCCTTCTACCACTTCTGATTTCTCAGTGGTAAATTTAATGTTGATATTCTCTAAGTTGACTGCCTTCACTCTTTATAACCATGTGATTCCAGATGGAAAATTAATCTCACTTGTACCTCAAAATAACTCTGATTTCCCACTTTTCATAGCACACTTAAAATCTCAGTCCAGTGGCTAGATTATACAATTTACAAAATTGCCAGCGAAAAGAAAGGGGCATCCCCCTTGTTCTCCAGTTTTGTCAATCACCTTACATTTCACAGTTGCTCTACTCTTTCAGGTTCACAAATATTTTTGGACACAATATTAGTGGCTGGAAATACTCTTTTTTGTGAGCTTTCTACCTCTCCTCCATCCACCCCACACATCACACATCCACCAAAGCCTCTAATAAGACTTTTGAAAACCCACTTCACTTTTCTAAGATAAAATGAACTAATGATCTTGTCCTATTTTTATGTTCCACTGTAGCATAGAACTACTTCTATTGTAACATTTATTCCATTTTCATTGCATTTTGGGGAGTATTTCTAGCTTGAGCATGATGCCTACCAACTAAACTCCACTAACCTCTTCAAACTAAATTTGTTGGAGTGGCTTAATGTACCTTGCTAATAATTGAACAAGGTGCTCTTGGCCTAGGTTGCATATGAGAATCACCTAAAAAATCTAGTAAAATAGAAATTCCCTGATTGTATCCAAAATAGATTAAATCAGAATCTTTGAGCATGAAACTTAGGCATTGTTAATTTTAAATCCTCTCCCACATGATTCTGATGTGTAGCAGGTTGGAGAACCACTGGCCTAAACCATAGTCAGGAAGCCTCACAGATTCAGCTGTGAAATTCTCCAACATAATCATGCCATTCTTTTTTCTCGTCCAGTGACAAGCCAAGTGTATCATTTTTGAGATGCATCTCCAGCCCTATTTGATGTTCTGCCCATTTCTAACGGAAGACTGAGCGCTATGTAGTCTATTTCCAGAGCTGCCATGAATATTTATACGTTGCCTGCATCTTTACAAATTAGAAAGCAGCAAGATGAATGAGAATAGTGAATCGGAGAAGACACGCAGTGTGATGCGGGCAGAAATTTACTATCTCATTTCTATTTAAAACCTGATGACTCAGAGAAGGAGGCAGTCCACATCCATTTCAGTAAATTCCTTAATGCTCTCCAGCATAGCACTTTAGATTTTAGCACTACTGGAGGTGCTTTGATTTATTCTGAGGAAGAATGTGCCTGTGTGTGTGTGTGTGAGAGAGAGAGAGAGAGAGAGAGAGAGAGAGAGACAGAGAGAGACAGACAGACAGACAAAGAGAGAGAGAGAGAGAGAGAGAGAGAGAGAGAGAGAGAGAAGAGAAGAGAAACAGTGAAAGAGAGACAAAGTGAGATTATCTTAAAATGGTAAAAAAAAATACTAGGCTAATTGTTAATTATTTTCTGCAAGCTTTATTTTCTGTTATATTGGTGATAAGGGCATACCTCAGTCCCCTAATTAATAATTCTTAAGTCTGACAAAATGCTATTTGCTTCTAAATTGATTTTTAATGTCTTTGGTTTGCATTTTTTTTTACTTAGTTAGCTTTACAACAATTATTCATTAGATTTCCCTGCCTTTTCATTTTTCCTCATGCTCAAATTCAATGGGAGACAAATATCAAGATTTATTGTGGTACTGTTGTGATTTGACATTTCTATACTAGCAGGGCATGGAGAGAACAACAATATGCATACTTTTATCTTAGTCTTTGATTATCTGACAAGTGTGGAACCACTTAAAAACTGCATCGTATAGCATAATGTAAGGAAAATGTGTCTATAATGATATCTGCATGCCTGTAACATAAACACAATGGTGAATGCAATGTTATTTCATCAGCCACAGGGCACAGATTGAGTTGACCACAGCCTCTGATATAAAGTGACTCTATTGTTAATGCCAGGCTTTTACTTTGAAATAAAAATACAAATTATGAATGTGGGACATGGGGTCACAAATTAGCCTTCTTGGTGAATAGATCTCCAGTTCCAACACATCCTATTTCCTTCCTTGGTTGGGACTACTTGACCCATCTAGGAAACACTTCTATGTAGTCTGTAGCTAAGGGTGTACTTCACATTCATCCATCCTGGGCCTCTTCGCCACATGCAGCAGATGAAGTCTGACTTTCATGGTAAGAATTTTGAAGTTTCCAACACTCTCAGAAACTATTGTTCCTTTAGGCATTTATTCCTTCAACAAATAAGCATTATGTTCATACTTAATCACACAATAACCACTATACTAGGTATTGAAGTAAAGGCATTTCTTGTTTTTCCAGAGCGTATAGTCTAGTGGGGATATAGGTATTATATTAAAACACCCTCTAAAATATTTACTAAAACCCATAAGTGCTATGCTATTTAGGTATCAGGAATTATGGCAGCATTTAACAGAGGAACCAGCCTTGAACTGAGATCAGGAGACTAATGAGCCTTCTCAAAGGAAATAATGTTTGAGTTGAGATTTGATATAATGATATAAAGTAATAATATAATAATAATGTATAATAAAAATAATATAATAATAAATATGGCTGGCCACATTTTATAGTTCAAGGATCCAGTGTTCTGCAGGGATATGGTACTCATTCTACATTAGAAATTAAAGGTATTTTCCAATTCTGATGTTGTCCAAGGAACCAGTTTTTCATCAGTGTATGGAGCCAAGTTGCTCTCTGACCGAAAAGGAAATTACCTAGATGTGCTTCCCTAGATTAGAGGCAGAGATGAGAATTCCGATTCCACTGATTTACTAAGGTCATAGTCTCAGGGGGAAGGGAGTGAGGGAAGAAGATTGGGATAGGGGATAAGAAGTTAAACAGGAGAGTGAGCTCAGCCTGAGCCTAGCTTATGGATGACCTATGGGAAGTCCTGGAGCTTGAATCGCACCAAAAAATTGGAGAAAAAGAAGCTGCTCTCTTGTACCCATCGAAGGCAGTGATTGCCATGGTGTGTTCGTGTGTGTGTGTGTGTGTGTGTGTGAGAGAGAGAGAGAATGAGAGAGAGAGAGAGAGAGAGAGAGAGAGAGAGAGAAACAGGGTGAAGTGAGGGATAAGCCATATTCCTGTAGCCTCTCAAAAAGCAGGCTTCCTTTGGTCATGGAATTCGTTCAAAACAGAAAACACTCATATGCTCATCACAGCACTAGTCACAATATCAAACACATGGAATCAACCTAGATGCCCATCAATGGTGGACTGAATAAAGAAAATGTGGTGCATATATATCATGGAATATGACGCAGCCATATAAAAGAATCAAACCATGTGCTTTGCAGTAGCATGGATGCAGCTGGAAGCCATTATCCTAAGTGAATTAAATCAGGAACAAAAAACCAAATGCCACGTGTTTTCACTTATGCATAGGCGCTAAACATTGAATACATATGAACATAAAGATGGGAACAGTAGATACTCAGGACGACTAAAACAGTGAGGGTGGGAGAGGGGACAGGGTTGAAAAACTACCTGTTGGGTACTAACTATGCTCACCATCTAGGTGATGAGATGGTAAGTACCCCAAACGTCAGTCACGTGTAATTTACCCATGCAGCAAAACTTGCACATGGACCACTGAACTTAAAAGTTGAAAAAAAAAAACCACAAAACAAAATACAACAGAAAAAGAAAGCAGTGATTAATTTCTGTAATTGCTGTCAGCTACAATCACTACTGTTGGTAAGAGAATCTAGGTGGGGTATCAGGAGCCTCCACTTAAGCAGTGATTCCCGGGACCAGCAGCAGCAGCAGCCAGAAATGTAATGGAAATAAAGTCCCAGTTCTACTTGAAACCCACTGAATCAGAAAGACAGGGGGCGAAGCCCAGCCATCTGTCTTAACAAGCCCTCCATGAGATGCTTTTTTTGTGGCTGCAAACATTAGAACATTTTTTCACATTTATTCATTGATTTAAATTGAAATGAATTTGTATGTATTGTGTACAACGCAATGTTTTGAAATATGTAGTAGGTCCTCAATGTCATCAATAGGTTCTTGGCAACTTCAACTTCAAGCAAAATGATGCATACTGTCTCCTCGGTTATTTCGTGATAATGTTGATGGGAAAATTATGGTTTGGTTGTAGCTTGTTTCACTTAAAGTCAAAGCTTCCAGGATCCTATGGATGATGTTAAGTGATGGGGTACTGTATACACATTGTGGAATGGTTAAATCTAATTAATAAATGCATTATATCACATAGTTATAGATTTTGTGGCGAGAACACTTAACATACACTTTCTTCATATTTTTTAAGAAAACAATTTATGGTAATTAAGTATAATAACCATGATTTGAAATAGATCTCTGGAACTTATTCCTCCTATCTAACTGTAACTATTCATTCTTTGACCAACATCTCCCAGCCTTTCTCTTCCATAATTACCCCAGCCTCTGGTAATCACTACTCTACTCTCTACAGCTATGAGATCAGCTATTTTAGATTCCACAAATCAATGGAATCACATGTTATTTGTCTTTCTGTGCCTGGCTTAAGTCATTTAACTTAATGTCCTCCAGGTGCATCCAAAATGCCAGGTGGTTGTAATGTGTGCTTAAGTTCGAGAACCAATGCACTGCCGGGAACATTTCAAGTAGCTAGTAGAATGTTCAAGTTACTCACAGAACTTGAAAGGAAAAAAAAAACAAGGAAAGGAGACAATGTGAGCCAAATTTCCAGTTCTCTAAAAACGACTCATGTAATTTCAGGCAGAATTTGCAACATTATAGATAAATTTGCAGGTGCTCAATTATCTCCGGTGGATATTTGTTTTTCCTCTGAAGTCTTACCTCAGTTGTCAGCATTTGGGCTTGTACTACAGACCTCACTTTACACTGTTTATGAACTGACCTGGTAAGTAGATTAAAGCAAAGCAAAGATTACTGGTACAGGATGGGAATGACAAAATACAAGGCTAAGTAATCTTACATCCTTACTTTTGACAACCATTGTGGAAATACATTTTCCAATATTTAATTCTTTTGAAAAGTTCTAGAAAAACTTTAAAAATAAATAATATACTTATATATTTCCTCTGAAAGTTGTCTGTGAGATTTGGGATGACTTAAAAATTGTTAACTGCAAATAATATTCAGTTTATTAGAAGATCAGTAATGCGTGGAAAATTTGCATGAATGAGTTAAAGATGGCATAAAGCAACATTTTTTACATGCTTTTTTATTTGCCTTGTTATCATTCACCTCATCTTTAAATTGGAGAAATATTTTGGGGAATAAAGGCTGCTTAATTCGTTTAAATATCCATCCATTCAACAAACATTTATAAGTTTTCTATAAGGTGTCAAAGCTTTTAGTTAGTTGCTGTAGATATAGTGGTGAACAAAATGAATGAGGTTGCTACTCTCAAGACTCAACATTTCTGATAGTTTCTTGTTGCTGCTGTAATGAGCTACCACAAAATCAGTGGCTTAAAAAAACCAAAAATACTGTCTTACCTTTATGGAAGTAAGAAATCTCAAATGGATTTCACTTGGCTATAACTGGGATGCCAGTAGGGTTGTGTTCCTCCTGGAGTCTCTAAAGGGAGAATCTATTCCCTTGCCTTTTCTAGCTTCCTGAGGCTGCCTGCATTTCTTGGCTTGTAGCTTCACATCATTTTATGTCTGCTTCTTCCATCATTATATATTCTTCTCTTTCACTTTCCTGCCTCTCTGTTTCTCCTGTAAGGATTCTCGTGATTACATTGGGTGTATCTGAACAGTCCAGGATAATCTTCTAACTCAAAACCCTTAATCATATCTGCAAAATGTCTTTTACTGTGTAAAATAACATTCACAGGTTCCAGGGAGTAGGATGTGGAAGTGTTTTGGAAGAAAGAGGTATAATTCTGCCTACCATACTGTCTAACAAAGAAGAGAATGATTTCAATAGCTATCATACAGATAGCTATATAATGAAAATTAAGATATGTGCCACGAAGGAATTATAGGTCAATCATTTATTATTGGGGAAATCAAGTAGTTCTTTTGTGATAAGGTGAAGTTTAAACTGACATGAAAGGTTAAGAGTTTTCAGCTGAATAGTAGAAGAAGTAGTGTTTGAGACAAGGGCTTGTGCTAGCAACTTCTGGAGAAAACAGGATGGACAGGTTCAAGGAGCTAAAACACAGGCTGGCTGTTATGTGTGGATGGTAACTGGGGAGAGATGACTCCAGGACATCTGTAGAGATAAGAAGATGCCAGGTCACCTGAGAATGTCAAGACTTACACTTCTTATACAGATAATATTAATTTTTATTTTTTGACATGGTGAATTTTGTAATTAGCAAGGTCTGTCTTTTAGTCTTAGCTGCTATCTTTGTTAGAGCTAAATTAAATAACGCATGTAGCAGGTGGATAGAATATTATGTTGGTTTATATTTTTAGGCTTTCTAACAGCTTCTCTTTGCACATACTTAATCTTTGTTCTTTCAGCTCCCCACTTTAAAAATAATGTCTTGTCAACCTGTACAAACATTTTCATCAAAATTATTCTGTCATGTCCCAAACCAGGAGTAATTACCTTTAGTGATTTGGCGTGTAGGTTTATAGATTTTATTCTATGCATATATTTATATTTGTATAGAGAAAATCATGCTTTACATGCTCTTTGGTAATGCAGTTTTTTCCTCTTCACGATATATAATGAACATCTGTCTCTCTCAATTTTATGTAGTGTTAGTATTTCTGATTTGATTGTAGTGATTGCAATGATGTACAATGACTAATTTGACTGTGTCATTCCCAATTCTCTACTATAACAAACAGTGTAGCAGTGAGAATCCTTGTATTGTGCTCACACAATACATTATGTCTCCCCTTGGGATAAATTTCTAACAGTGGAACTGTAGGGCCAAAGGCCATTTTTGTTCTATTTCTAATTTATGCTATCTTGACACATTTTATACTCCTGGTGAGCTGCCTTGAAACAATTCTGAGCAAGGCAGGGTAATTAGTTTAAACAACAAAAAAAGAAAATATGTCCCCCTGTTCTGCATCTGTGTATAAAAGGGCAATAGTGATAGAAAGGAAGAAATCATTTGCTGAACAATCTTTGTTTTTTTTGTTTTGTTTTGGTTTCTGTTTGAATAGAGTGCAAAAAGTTCCATTTAGGTAACTGGTACTAACTTTTACCCCATTATTCAGACCAAAAATCCGGGGATCATTTTCGTTTTCTCTCATTCTTTTATTCTCCATGTGCATTACTGTAAAGAAATACTTGAGTCCATTTTGCATTACTATAAAGAAATACTTGAGACTGGGTAATTTATAAATAAAGATGTCTATCTGCCTCAAGTCCCGTAGACTGCATAGGCATGGCACAAGTACCTGCTTGGCTTCTGGTAAGACCGCAGGAAGCTTACAATCAAGGTGGAAGGCAAAGGGTAAGCTGGTATATCTCATGGTGAGAGGGGGAAAGAAAGAGAGGGAGGAGGTTTAAACAACCAGATCTCACAGGAACCCAGAAAGTGAGAACTCACTCATTACCCTGAGAACAAGACTAAGCCGTTCATGAGGGATCCACCCCCATGACCAAAACACCTCCCAGTAGGGCCCACCTCCAACACTGGGAATTGTGTTTCCCATGAGATTTAGAGGGTACAAATATCCAAACCGTATCACTCCACATCTAATCCATTACTAATTTTTTTCCAGACTGACTGCTTCTCAACACCATTATTGCTGCTCCCACCCTTGTTCAAGACACTGTCATTGAACTATAGTAGTGACTTTTCTGATTATGGTCTTTGGCCCTTGATCCCGTTGAGTTTACTCTCAACACTGAAACTGCAGATATTCTTCTAAAAGGTTTGTCAGATCATGTCACTCCACTATTCAGAACCATCTGTTAGGTTTCCTTCCATGTGAAGTGAAACCCAAAGTGCCTCCTCTGCCCTCCCAAGGCCTGTATGTTCTAATCTTGGCTGCTTCTCCACTCCCTCTTCTCTCTTTTCTGCCTCTCACTTACTCCTCTCCAGCCACTCCAGCCCCTCCAGGTTCCCTGCGATGTCCTGACATGCCATGCATGCTTATATGTCAAGAGATTTCTATTTTCAATTCCTGTCTGTCTGTCTCCTCCCTAAAACCCAGATTCCTGTAGGCCTTGCTTCCTCTCTTTTCCAGATCTCTGTTCAAATATTTGTTGTCACCTTAACATCACCCCACATCTCCTTAACTGGTTTACTTTTTCTTTCTTCTTAAAGTTTTATGTGGATATAATTGATTTACAAAAAAAATCACATATTTAATATATATATTTTGATGAGTTTGGACATATTCTCAAACCTGTGGTGCCATCACCATAATTAAGTTACCAAACATATCCATCACATCCAAAAATGTCCTTATGTCCTGTTTTGTTTTGTGGTAAAAGTATTTAACATAATTTCTACCTGTTAATATGTTTTAAAGTGCACAATGCCATATTGCTAACTACAGATGCTACATGCAGCAGATCTCTGGAATGTATTTGTCTTGCATGCCTGAAAATGCATACTCCATTTCCCCTTCCTTCAGCCTCTGGAAATCACCATTCTTTTCTTTGCGTCTAAGAGTTTGACCACTTTAAATTTGTCCCGTGAATGGAATTGTACAGTATTTCTCCTTTTGTGAATGGCTTATTTCATTTAGCATAATGTCCTCTAGGCTCTTCCATGTTGATGCAAATGGTAAGGCTTACTTTTTTATTTTTTAAAGCTGAATAACATGCCATTGTATGCACATATTTTATGTATCAGTTCCTCCATCGGTAGACATTTAGGTTGCTTTCATATCTTGACTATTGTGAATGGTCTGAAATTCTGATTTCAATTCTTTTGGATCTATACCTGGAAGTGGGATTGCTGGATCATCTGGTAGTTCTATGAAACCTCCATACTGTTTCCACAGTAGCCGTAGCATTCTACATTCCCATCAGTAGTATATAAGGGATTCAAATTCTCCACATCCTCACCAACATTTGTTATACTTTACTTTTTCCTAAGAGCATTAAATACTGCCTGGCGTTGCATTTTCTAGCTATATATATATTATCTGTTTTCTTCACTAGAATATGAGCTATATGAAACCAGACATTTTCTTTCATTAATTAACCCATAACTGATTCATAGAAGGTCATATTAAATATTTGTTGAATTTATGCACATATGCATGAAGTAAGTATTAAGTTTAGATATAGAACTGGCCAGGTTCTGAGTCCTAATTCCTTCATGAAACTGGTCACAGATATTCTTGAAAATTAAGTAATCAAAGTCATGTTTCTGA
>CM052657.1:94804806-94849036 GCA_028533165.1 Leontopithecus rosalia | reverse complement strand
ATTCTCCTGCCTCAGCCTCCCAAGTAGCTGGGATTACAGGCACACGACACCATGCCCAGCTAATTTTTTGTATCTTTAGTAGAGACGGGGTTTCACCATTTTGACCAGGTTGGTCTCGATCTCATGACCTCGTGATCCACCCGCCTCAGCCTCCCAAAGTGCTGGGATTACAGGCTTGAGCCACCGCGCCCGGCCCATGTTTCTGATCTTTACATAATGATTTAGGAAACAAATATTCTGAATATTATGGACATTTCTGACTAAGGTTGGTATAAATGTACAAAAATTAGCTAAGCAAGGAGAAATAAGCATAACTTCTTTCTTGAAAGATAAGGACTAGAGAAAGTATTTATTTTCTCAAGTGACAAATTTCTTTTAAAACATTGCTTCAGTATTAAGCAGTTGTCTTTTTATAAGTTCTATGAAGTATGTATGTGTTTCATTAACAAACCATAAGAGCCAGCATGGTTTGCAAAGTTTTCTCATGTATATTGTAATCGAAATACTTCATTCAATTCATCTTAGATATAATGTTCTTCTCAGTGATTCAAATTCTCTTGACTGAGGCACCTGAGTCCCTGTTTCACTGTAAGTTTGATGGGGATCAGAGGCATGTTTCCAGAAATGCTAAACATAGTCCTGGATAATTTTGTGCAGCAGCCAGAGGAGGTCTGTAACAGTTCTTAGACACCCACAATGCTAATTAAATTTACCCATGTGAAAAGCAAACACCCACCCCAGTTATTCTAAGCGAACTGGATGGATCCTTCTGTATCCCAGCACTTCTCCCACCCCAAGTTCACAGGCATCCACAGCATCAATACAAGGACAATATAAACTATTATTCCATTTGAAAACACCTGGGAGGGGTTTTACTAAAAAAATTAAGGCATTTTTATCATCAGGCTAGTTTCAGCAGCATGTTTTGATGGTGCCCTAATACATTCTTTCCTTGCCTTTTTCCTCTGTGACATAGGGTTAGTTGAAAGAATGTGGGCCCTAAAGTCAGGTAGATCTGAGTTTTCTTTTTTATGTGACTTTAGGAAAGCCATTTAGCTTCTTTGTATCAGATGTAGGAGAAATAATAGAAACTACCTTATGGTATCAGTGTCAAAATTGAGTGAGTTAGTGTTATGTAAAGAAAATAATTAAGCATATGGTTATCGCATAACAATTATCATTGGTTCCTTCCACTCTGCCTCTTTTCCTTTGAGGCTTGATGGTGCTATTCTTTCATTCAATAAACAACACTTTTTTTTTCAGCCTACTGTGTTTCAAACACAGGTGTAATAGTGGGGAAATAGTGATAAGCAAAACAATTCCTGCTCTCATGGCACATACACTCAATGGGGGAAAGAACAATGAATATGCAAACTAATTAATAAATAATGCATTTCTTTATTTGATACGTACTTGAAGAATATAAAATGGATTGTGAACAGAAAGTGGCTATGAGGAGAGGGAGCTAATTCAATTACTTTAATCAGGGGCAACTTCTTTGTGGAAGTGACATCTAAACAAAAATTTGAACAATTGAGAGCCAGCCATGCAATAAGCAAAAACCAGTTGGGGACAATCCTGGGGAAGATAATTTCAAAAACAGAAAGTGTAAAAACCTGTTGATGTCTTTGTAGAACAGAGAGAAGGTGAGTGACAAGGAGGGGACTGTTGTAGAAGAAGTTTAGAAGGAAAATGTTGAGGTTAGGTTCTATAAACTCTAACCCACAGGACAGGATTTGTAGCTTTGTTCAGCTCTACAGTGGAAAGCATTTGGGGTGCTTTGAGACATTTTTAAAAATCCTGAGGTTAGAAATGAGGAAAATGGACAGTGGAAGCACAAGAATTGGGGAGACTTGTATGACCATTACTGTTAGTGTGTGAGGAAACTATAGAAGGTTGAACGGTGTCCCCCCAAATTATATGTCCTTATCCTAATCCCTGATACCTATGAAGGTGACATTATTTGGAAAGACCATTTCTGCAGATATAATTAGTTAAAGATCTCAGAATAAGATTGAGACGGGCCCTAAATCCAATGATTTGATTTATAAGAGAAAGGAGACAGAGGTTTAAGATTACAGAGACATGCAGAGGCAGAGATGAGTGTTAAGTCTAGGATTTGCAGCAGCCACCCAAAACCAAGAGAGAGACATGGAGCAAATACCTACACAAGTAACCAAGCCTGCCAAGTCCTTGATTTTGGACTTCTGTATACTAGGTTGGTAAGATAATAAATTTCTGACATTTTTGATATGCCAAATTTGTAGTCATTTGCTACGGCAGACCAAGGAAACTCATACAGTGACCAAAAAATAATTTATAAGGAGGAAAGGTAACACACCTGGGTGATGGCTACAGAATGATGGAATTGAGGACTGAAGAAGAGAAATAGTCTTTTATAAGTCACACTAGAATGGTGTGCTTTTATTTGGGAGGAATACCAATTTCTCATACTTTGAATGAAAATATCTTATGTCGATGTAGAGAGGCACCTAAGAGTCAGGCCCCAAGAACTGACTCTGTGTTTTTAAGCGGGCACATGTTTATTCCCAAAAGGAACACATTCATACTCTCTGAAGGCTAAGCAGACTCTGAAGCCAGGTCTTTCACATATGTGACCTGGTTATTTCTAATACGGGTTTATAATTTGTTTATATTATAATGTGACTAGCAGTAGTTGGCAATGAGAATCTTAAAGTAGGTAACCTTTAATTCAAATACATTATTGTAGTTATCTGCAAAACTGCTACAGACAAGGAAGTAATTACTAATGGGATACGTGCAGAGTGATGTTTTTCACCGAAGTAGCAGGAAGGAAATTTTTGGATAGGGCAATTATTTTCTCGTGACATTTCTCAGGTTTGATACAGTTTTCAGTTGTTGAATTCTAATATATGTTAAGGCCCTATGCTATAGCTTGTATATCTGAAGTCTAATTCTTTCAATATTCTGTAAAGATTGATATTACTACTTACATTTTAAAGAAGAAACAGCCAAGGTTCATAGAGATTCAGCCAATCCCCCACTAAATATTTATTGTTAAATAAAAACAGGTTTATGTCTTTATCTATCCAGTTAGTAACTGGGAAAGCTAAAGGCAATGGTTGATTATAGAGACTGACACTGAAGACATTCAGAAGCCTGTGTGCATGTGGGCCACAATTATTATAAAGCAGGATGGCAGAGGAGTGGATGAAAATTCACTGTCTTCCTTCTTCCTTGATTTACTCAGGAAAATCAGCATGCATCAGTAGCTCCCACAATTGGCACTAGAGAGACAGACCAAGACAATCGACCATGTCATCATCCCTCTTCATGTGCTCTCTCTCTCTTTAAGCCAAACTGCCTTCTCCCTGGTGGTCCAGGGCTGACATTCTGACTTGAGCCCAGTCATTAAACACTAATTAGATTGGCGCTTTGCTCTCTTTCCAGTTCAAGTTTTAATAAACTGGTCCCTTCTCTCTCTCTCTTTCTCTCTCTGTCCTTTTTGTAAAATCTCAGGGTCAAACCCCTTCTCTCTGCGGCTTGAACTCTCAGTCTGGGTATGTTCAGGCTATGGGCAAGGCAATTTAGATGAAGGGGGAAAAGAGCCAAGGCACCTGGAGGAATGAACACGTTCCTTAGGAGGAAATAAATAAATAATAAAAGGAGCCCAATTCGCTTCTCTGACACCGCCCGCTGGTTTCTGGCTGAGCACTTTGGATCTTAGGCATTGTAATTTGCCCATTACAAAACCAGCAGCATAGTCTCTGGGCTCAATTAATTTGAAAGCACTTCTGGATGAATCACTTACATTTTGTTTTATCTTTTGCCTCCAAGATATCATCAGGCTTCAGCCTCTACCAGTTACCCAATGCTATTAGTATAACCTAATAATTTGATCCCAAAGTATTTTGCCTTTGAATTAAAAGAGAACACATTTATGAATCATACCTAGGTCATGATTAACTATGTCCAGACCACATTTAGTCGAGAAAAGATAGTGATTTCCTTTGTAAGTCTGTAGATTTTGTGCATTTATGCTGTATTTTGTCTTTTTCTGTGTGTGTGTTTTTTCTTTACCTATATATGATTCTATCAAAACAAGTGTCAGAAGAGCATACTTTCTTTTTTCAAAGTACGAATGGATCTGTTTACTATCAGCATCAAGCACTGAGGAATTTGGGATTTTCAAGTTCCATTTTCATATCATTTATTGCATCAAATACCCAAATTCTGAATTAGTTATTATTAACAAAATATGATTGGTTTATATATATTAGAGGTAACATTTGTATCCCAAACTGTTCATTACTAATAACTATGTGGATAAATGGAGTTTAAGAGTTCAATTTTTATTTCAAAAAAGTACTGGAAAGTAGTGAAGTAAGTACTGCACAGAATGATGTAGATTTTTTAAAAATAAAGTTTGAAAATAAATAGTTTTCAAGAGGTAGATTCTGACTGCTAAGTAAGCATAATAGCATTGCCTGAAGTGTATTTTGTGACATTTTATTAAGATCTATAGCTTCATAACAATATTGACATAGTTAGTGTCTTAAAACAACACACATTTATTATCTCACAATTTCTGTGGGTCACTAATGCGGACAGCAGCTTAACAGGGTCCTCTGCAAGGCTGTGATCAAGGTGTTGCCCAGGGCTTAGGTCTCATTTAAGGTTCCACTGGGAAATGATCTAATTCTAAGTAGTGATCCATAATGCATACAGTGGGGATGGCTAGGAATAAGACTCCAGAGCATAGCAGGCCCCTAGCAGACCCGGGGCTGTGTAAGAGTATTGCCTCAACCTTGCCTTGCATGCAATTATGACACAGACCTAAGGAATGTGACATTGTATAGTGTAACCAGGCATTAGTATACATTGGAACACAGCATTATGCATATATGCATTGGTATATAGCATTAACATAGTGCGAGTTTAAAAAATAAACACTTGTCTGTTGGTGTACATTGGAACACAGCATTATATATGTGCCTTGGTATACAGCATTAGTGTAGTACAAGTACACTGCATGGTCACAGTGAAACGCCAGCTCTGAAGTAGCCTTAGAATGTTGGCAAGCAGAGTAGTCACTGTTTTAAGAAAACGACCTGTGGCAGGAAATATTTGTCTTTTTCTGTATTATTACTCCTCCTCATACTAATCAAAACAGCCAAAATTATCAAGTACTTACATTATTTCAGGCATTACATTATTATTCATTTTATCCTTATAAGGCGTGATGATGGTGGGTACTATTAAAATCTTTCATTCTAAAGAAATTGAGATTTAGGTGTTTAGACAACTTACATGCAATCACATAGTAAGCAAGGAGAAATCTGGGAATCTAAGCTTTCTTTTTTTTTTAAGGTAATATTATATTTCAAATCTGCACCTATTCCATGCCAAGAAAATATTGGCAGAGTGTAAGAAAATTATTCAAGAAGGCTTTTTGGCAGATTATAAGAGTAGAGCTGTTAGTAGTAATAGGTCATACAAAGAAATCATACGTTTGTTATCATTTACTGGTTACCAGGCATTGTGCTAGCTGCTTTATCTTTATTGATTATACTTGCAACAGTCCTGCAATAAAGATGTGGATGGGATTCCCCTTTCTTAGATAAACAAACTCAGGTTTGAGAGATTGTCATTTATCTATGGTCACAGAGTAGGTGTTATGCTGTTGATTTAAAAGTTATTCACATTCTTTTCTCTATACCATTCTACCCCTTCTAATTAGTAATGGGGAAGGGAAAAGAAATCTCAACAAAATTGTGGGTATGGTATCTTCTAGAAGCAGATCTGTTTCTGGATTGGAATGTGTAACAAATTAATTTGAAAGAGATTATAAATATGTACTGATTAATTCAGCCATTTTAGCACAAGATTTTCACTTCTCATACTTCTCAGTGTGAAAGTACTATATGCTAACAGCTAGATACTACAATTTTGAGTGCTGAAGGAAATACAGAATGAAAGCCAAGAACATATGGAATTTTCGGTCTAGCCAAGTCCATGCTGAGTGGATTAGCCTTTGTGAGTTGTTTACTGGACAATTTTATATATTGCTTTTTATAGCACTTACACTGTGGTGCAGAATTGGTAATCCACTTTCCTTCCCAAGGGGTGAAATTCTCCTTGAACCACCACAACAACATGCATATATTTCATATCAATCATTTATCATTTGGTTGTGCACTTGCCTAAATTAGATCATTATTAAGCACAGAGAAAAAAAGAGAAGGGAGACTTGCTCCTACAAGCCACTGATAGAGAAACTAATTTTGGCACCCAAAAAAACCAGCCATTTGCATTTTGCTGTGAGGGACATAATGCAAGAGTTTCAAATCACATTAAGAGGGTTTTAAGATCAAAATAAATCTTTTTCTTATGCATGTCTGTCTCTAGGAAAGAATTATGAAAGAACCAGTAGAACACCTAATCACATTTCATCCTCTTTAATTTTGTCTGTTTTCCTCTCGTGTCAAATGCTCTGTCATTTTTATTCTTTGTGAATTATTATAATAAAAGTTTCAAAATTGTATATTTCTTTTCCTCTTTGAACAAATTCTTTTTATCCTAAGGAAAAGCATGGGGAAAGTCATATATATAAATTCTGTTGGGTTTACCCATAGCTTCAGCCATAAAACTCTATCATACTGAAAGAAAGTCAGCCAAAAAGTGTTTTTCTGATCCTCAAATATTGCAGGTTTTGATAAGGTTTGCAGTGAGGTTCTGCATAGTGTCCTATCTCTGCAAACTTGTAAAGCGTCAGGCGTTTAAACCTGTGTCACCTGTGTCCGAGGTTATTTGTCCTTGGCTAATTAAAACAAGTATCCTATTTGATTATATTTCCATGTGCTAAGTCTGTTTATATCATTTATTTCTTCATTGTTGATGATGCTAGTAAATTCATGATAATATGAAAGAGATTAAAGATAAACTGAGCAAACTCTCTCCCATAAACATAGTATTATTTATTTATGTTATAGTCCCAAAATAATAAAGCCTATCTTCATTTTCTTTATCTCCCAGCTACCATGTGATATGCCTAATCAAAGCATAGCAAAATGATTAATTTTTATCAAATGTTGTGTCTCATCCACCAAACTTTGAGAGCTACATTGGAGAACTGATTGTTGAAGAATGTAATCATTGTTATTTTTTTAAAAAAGAAAAGACCCATGGGCACTACATCCTTGCTTCTAAAAACAGCAGTGATATGGTATTTTCAGGAAGGTAGGTAATATAAATTACTGATAAATTTTTTCAGAGTCCCTCCTAGCTGTAATTGTCAGTCAGTTGGGGTTGTTTGTGTAAGAGTGTCCCCGCACTGACTTGAAGTTTGAATGCTCTGCAGAATTCCATTATGCTGCTGAGAACAATATAAAGTCAATATTTCCTTTCCGGCAACTAGGTATTTGCCCTCCTCTTTCTCTTTCTCATTCTTCCCTTCTTTCTTTTTCTCTCAGTTAAGCTAGATAATCTTATTAGATTGAATTGACAAGCTTGGTAAGATTATGGTTTTATTTACCCTTTGTTCCAGTAATTTACACAAGGACTCTTTTCTCCTCTTTTCAAGGCAAATGCCTTGACTTGATTTTAAGGTTCCCTATTCTTCACTTGATCTTAGCCAAAAGGCTGAGAAGCAATTGGTTTCCTATTCTTTAGTCTTCTCACCCAGTTTGCTTTCTCAATCTTACCCATTAGCCCCTGCTTTAACCAGTGCAGTCCTGTCTGCTACGGTATCTTCTAAGTATTCTCTTGATGGTTTACTCTAACATATCATTAATTTATTTGATCATTGATTTGCTCACCTGCAGAGTGGGTAATTAACAAATAACATTCTTGGGGTCAGAGTGTTATTACAGGGACTGGATGAGATATACAAAGAGTATACTCTAAGGTATAAAGTGTTAGACATTAAAATAATGCCATGTTTATTCCTACTTTAAGGTGTTTAGTCACATATTGACCATTCTATTTATTTATTTATTTAAATTATCTAGCTTCTGCAATAGGACAGTCATGGAATGAAATAGGAATTACAAATCAATAGCAGAGTTCTTACTCCAACAATATTTACTTGTCCTACCTGATGCACAGACAATACAGAGAGACAAAAGACTTGCATTCTAGTCCCTGTTCTCGTCTCTGCAGTCTGGAACTTTCCACATCTAGGAAATTACATGTCAGACTACACCGTCACATTATTTTCTTTTATAACTATCATTTGTAATTTTAAGCCTGATACATGGTCATAGTAAGTGTACTCCAATTTGGATTTTTCTCTATTTCTAAAAATACGTCTATCCTCTCTTTCTACCTTTATTTTAAGCTCCTTAAGGGCAGAATACCAGCCTCAGAATAACTTCATCTAGATATCTAGGGTGATAGCTAACACAGAGTAAATATTTACTCTTGTTTCTTGTATCTACCTTCAAGTAACCTGTCATTCTTCCAAGTGTTTATGGTATAATTCCCAATTCCACATTTTTAATTCTCCTGCTGTTATAAATGATGATGTGCGCCTGTTTGTATGTATGTGACCTTCCTCTCATTCCAACTGAAAAACAGTATTTATTGCCATATATTTCCCTTTTATTTGGTGTCATCTGACACAAACCTAGGTTTCTACTTATAAAATTGCAAACTGTCTTTAAAAGGAAATTTATGGCCAGGCGTGGTGGCTTACACCTGTAATCCCAGCACTTTGGTAGGCAAAGGAGAGCAGATCACAAGGTCAAGAATTCAAGACCATCCTGGCCAACAGGGTGAAACCCCATCTCTACTAAAAATACAAAAATTAGCTGGGCGTGGTGGCATGCACCTGCAGTCCCAGCTACTCAGGAGTCTGAGGCCGGAGAATCACTTGAACCCAGTAGGCAGAGGTTGCAGTGAGATGAAATCCACTGGTGACAGAGTAAGACCCGTTTCAAAAAAAAAAAAAAAAAAAGGAAATATGTGTATCTGAAAACTATAAAAGTAAACATTTACAATTTTTATATTATACTTTATGATAAATTAGAATTATCAAATAGCTTGATTCAGGATGATACACAAAGAAAACTGCATGAAGACTGGAAGACTGTGATTCACATCTTTCTAGCTTCTTATCTCATCACGCACATGCTCTCTTTCCCTCAATCTTAAGTCTAACCTACCTAGTTTGTTGCATTTCTTCATCTAACTGTTCAGTCATCCTACATACAATGAAGACAGTCATTTGTTTATCTATTCATTGAATATTTTTTGAGTTTCTACTATAAGTAGACAGTGTGCTTGGTCTCAGTCAATAAGTACTAAATGCCCCATGAACAAATAAGTTGACTGTTACCTGAATGACTAGTCTTATGTACAGTATTCTCCCCTTGGGAAATAACTCCAAAATTATTAAATACACATAGTAGGAGCTCAAAACACATTCAATGCATGTATAAGCAAATGACTCTATAAAAGTACTCATTTCCAGGCACCAGCAGAAAACAATTATCTAACCAATACACAATAATAATAAAGCCCAAACCAAGAGTTGTGAGGTGTTTTGACACTTTCTCTAAAATTCCCCCTTACTACACATCAGTAGGGTTTTACAGAACCTATGACACTAAGCATAAATTGTATGTTGTAGTCAATGCTAAATTTTGATCTCAGAAAATAAAAATTACATTTTAGGCAGTTCTTATTAGTAGAATACTCACTTGTTCACAAATCTTAAATTATTGCATGTGATTTTATAGTGATAAGGGTGCAGATGTTAATTCTTTTTCAAGTAATTTTTTAGTCTAAAAGTCAATGATAAATGTTGACATGCAGTACTCCCAGGAGTATAGGTTTCACTTGCTCTGATAGAATTATTTTCAAACCAACAGTTTTGATTAGTAAATTTCATTTCTTACACAACTGATGTTAAAACCTTAGGTAGAGGCAAAGAATGAAATATATTGGCCTCATAAGGTGTTCTTTCCTGTATGACCAAAAAATTGTTGTTGTTGTTTTAACTATGGAGCTTATTAGGAAGCATATAAGAAACATGACGTTAACAGGCAGTGCAATATGTTAAGATAATGTGATGTGAAAGCAATTGAAAAAGAAAGACACCAATAAAATATCATGCAGGATTCTCCCCGAGGAGAACACTTAAATTTTCGGGTAAGAAATGAATGTTGGGCTCTGTCATTGAGTTCCTCTGAGAGCCACATTTTCAGAAGATTTTTACCTCCTATTTTATGTTTGCTAATAGACCTGTGGGTGGGTACGCAGAAGCTATTATTTTAAAAACATTTCCAGGAAATCTCCAAGGTATATTTTGAACCAAATAGACAACTGAGCAAAAATTGTTGAATATCTAAAATTAAAAAAAAAAGTGATAGGGATTTGCTTTGCTTGATTTGAAGCACAGAGTAGCTGCTGTCTTGGATATAGCAACTATTTTATTATCCTGACTGTAAATAGGATAACTCATAGTCCATTAGAGGATTAAAAGGCTGTGCCAATGTAGGACTCCAAGAAAGAGAAGGTCTCAATTTTGTTCATCATTCCACTACTTAGAATAATTCCCTGTTTGGAATGTATTTGACGTCACTATTTTTCTTTTTTTTTTTTTTAAATCAACTGTCCATGGCCTTGTTATAGCATAGTAGTCAGTAGACATTTTTCTCTGCAATGCCACCACATAATAGATATTTTAGATCCTGTGGGCTATATAATCTCCACTATAACTGTTCAATTTTGTAGTTGTACTATGTAAGCAGCCAGAGATACATGTAAATGAATGGGCAGGGCTGTTTCACTGGAAAATTTTTTTACTTTTTCAAACAAAATCTGGCCATTAAAATTTGGCCTGAAAATCATAGTATGCCAGCTTTTAGGTTAAAATGTCTAATACTAAAATAATAATAATAATAACATTCTAATAGTGCACCAGATTTGTTAAAAATATAACAGTTCCTGACCCTATCATTTTGTACTCTTTAATTTGTTTGTTTGTTTTGTTTTGTTTTGTTTTGAGACGGAGTTTCGCTCTTGTTACCCAGGCTGGAGTGCAATGGCGCGATCTTGGCTCACTGCAACCTCTGCCTCCTGGGTTCAGGCAATTCTGTCTCAGCCTCCCAAAGTGCTGGGATTACAGGCATGAGCCACCACGCCCGGCCCTCATTTTGTACTCTTTAAAGTCTATCTCATTTATTTTAGCAAAAATTTTAAAACTTATCTCCATATTTATAATTAGCATGCTTATATTCCAAGATTTTATATTTAACCTTTAGGTGTTATCTATTGACTTCTCCCCACAGAGGCTGAGGATTCTTCCCTTGTTTAGAATTTCCCTAGTTTCATCCTCGACATGTGCACTTTTATTTCTCCCAACAGATTTTGTTATAATTTGAGTAAAATCAATGTATAGGTTTTCCCTTATTTTAATTTGTGAATGTTATTCATCAAAAACACATGGAATATGGTCTCCACTGTATAACCAACTGACCATGCTCTTTCCTTTGAGAATCCTGTATGTTTTCCTCTTTATATCTTTTCTCTTACATTCTCCAGAGTCCCTCAGAGAAGGCATCTAATCTCTCTGGGAAGTATATGCCTGCCCACTAGAGTTTGAGGAATGAGGCCCATAGCCCTACAAGCCCTGGTTTTCCTGGTAGATGTGTACTTTATAACATTTTCCAAAATAAATGACTATTAATAGTATCTCCTTTTTTTCCTCAAGGATGCATTGGCTTGAATTAGAAATTATATAGTCACCCTATCTGGGAGCCAAATGGGGAAGAAGATTGAAGAATTTCTCCATTAATGCATCTTATTTAACCCAATCCCTGTATTTCCAGTTTGCTATTCCACTTTCAAATGTGTCTAATGTCTCCCAATGCAGAGACTTGATCTTAGTATGTTTCTGTTGCTGTAAAAAAAAAAAACCACTATAGACTGGGCAATTTATAAAAAATAACAATTTATTTTTCGACTGTTCTTAAGACCAGGAAGTTTAAAACCAGGACTTCAGCAGATTAGCTGTCTGATGAGAGCTTATTCTCTGATTCAAAGGTGGTGCCTTGTTGCTGTGGTGGCTAAGGTGAATGCAGTGTTCTCACCTGGCAGAAGGTAGGGGGCATCAAAGGGGAGTGAGACTCAGTCAAGCCCCTATGACTAATCACCACCTAAAGGCCCTATGTCATAATACTATTGCATTGGGAATTAAGTTTCAACCTGAATTTTGGAAGAGCATAAACTTTCAAACCATAGCGGACCCTCTGTTTACACTGGCAAAAGAATAAATACCCAATAGTCTCCCTAAGAGGAAAATAATAATAAATAGTCAATATTCTGCCTAAGAAGAGAAAGTACAGTTACTAGGCTGTGAAGTCAAGGGGAAGATGTAATAACATCTTATACATAACTTTTAATCAATTTTCCTGGCTTGAGTTTCTGCATTAAAACTTTTAGGTACCTGGAGAATAGCAAGTTCTGTGGTATGAATGTTATCAGTATTCTCTACTGCTAGCTTTGGGTTCAACTTTTTCAATGTGCTCAATCAGTTACCACTTGAATTTTTGCTTCCTATCTTGCTAAGTTTTGTTTTTGTTATCCCCCCATTCTCTTTTTTCTTGTGGGTTATTACCTTCAAGAAAAGAAAAACCATACATATATTTACTATGCATAGTTTATATACGTGTGTGTGTGTGTGTGTGTGTGTGTGTGTGTGTGTGTGTGTGTGTATTTGTATTCTGTACTGTCCCTATGGTGCTTAACAGTGAGTTGTAGAGGAAGTAAAAATTTGATGTCTGTATTTTACCTGGCATCCTTAACTGGAAATGCAATTGTAGTCAATCTCATTGCTTGTCTCTCATCTTAATAAATGGATGGAGATGATCTTCATTCCATCTCCTTATCTTTATTTCTAAGAAATCATTTTCAATTCCACCCTTGGTTTTCTGCTGAGTATCAAATGATCCATTGTCTTTAAAGCTTCCTTCACATACCCTGTTTTCCAAGCCATTAACTCTCCTTGAAACTCTCTTGTAAACTTTTGTGAGTTCTCGGTTTCTAAACTGTAAAATCAAGAAACAGGCAAGTTGTCTTTGCATTATGTATTTTGGGGACAGAGTATAATCTAGGAAAGTTATAGACAAGTAGTTAATGACAGATGAAAGACTGCTATATGAAAGGCAGCATATCCCTATGAAATAGTCCTAAATCTTTCATTTCTAAAATGATAAAAAATAATCTCCAGAGGGCTTAAGAAATTTGCCCAAAGTTACACAACTGTGGAAAAGCAAACCTGAGATTTGTACCTAGAGATATTAGATGCCAAATTTAAGTTTTCACTGTACCATAAAATTCACTAGATTAAAACTGCATATCAATAGAATGCAGGGAATGGACTCATAAAGGCCTATTGGCTTATAATTAACAGCCTTTCAAAATGCACATATTTTCTTTATCTTATTTGATTTAAAAAAAACAAAAGAATTATCTTATTACACTTTGCAAGAAGAAAAGTGAAGTTCAGAGATGGATAAGTATGTAGTTCAAGACTATGGTAGTAAGATTTAGAAACTAGTCTGAAACCCAGGATGTTTGAGTGTCCTGAGAATGGGCCATATATCAGGCATTATTAGGTCCAGTGTGACTCTCAATAGAGTAATTTACTTGAAGAGTCTAGGCTGCATTTGAGCATATGTGATTAAGCCATGCCTTATTTTTCTACATACCAGATTGTCATCCCTAATATGCAGAGCTTAGAAGGAAAAGTAATCAATGCAGATATTTCCTAAAATCGGGCTTCCAGATGTAATTGTTTCATAAAAGATACTTAGAGAAAAGAATAAATGAATCTGACCATGTGCACATTTCCAAAAATCTATGGGGAGTGTAAATTCAATAAGAATAATGTTATTGTTAGATAGTTAAATAACAACCATGTATACCAGGAAATTAAAAAGTTAAGTCACATGTGCTGATGTCTTTCATGAGAAAAATGATACAAAATACTAGAAGATTGGTTTGAAAATGTTCTTTATACGGGAAAGAAAAGACGAATTGTGATCAGTAAAGAATCTCTGAGTTGTCTCTACTTGAGAAGTTAGATCTCCTCAGACTTTCAAGGTTCCTTTTATATAAACTCTCACTGCCCTCAATGTAATCAACTGTCACTGATTAAAGTTGTGCTAAGTAGATGACAGGGAGATTAGAAAAGCCATAGTCTGCTCTTATAGATGCTTTTTAGCAAGCAAATTTCTTTAGCATCCCTTCTGTCTAAAAGAATGGTGAGCTGAAACTTGTAAGCCATATTGCTTAATTTACAATCCCCAGCACAAAGTGGGAGGTATGCTGATTTTTAGATTATTTGAACTAGAAACAGTGGGGATTATTTTCATATAAGCCACCCCAGTACAACTTAGCTTTCTGAACCAAAGGCAGACATTGTCTAATATCAGGGCATTTTAATTTCAAGTTGAAGGCATAACATATTCTAGTGTATTGATGAGCAAATTTTAATGTTGCTGTTCATTAGCAAAAAATCCTATGTTTTATTTAATCCCACTGAAACTAGTTGATCTTTATATCATTTACATTTTTTACTTAATTCAATTCAGCTAAGATTTATTGAGTTCCTTCCTTCTAGAAGATATTAACATCTTCTTGCTCTCAATATTTATATATATTTAGCAGGTTAGATGTTACAAATGTCTGTAAAGGAAAAAAATAAAACAGAATAAGATAAAATATAAAGGCTAGTTTAAGATATATCAGGATGTTTTCTTCAGTTGCCTTTCTTATGTCGTAAGATAATATAGATATTTAAACATCTTAAAATTATATCAGACCTGTTTGTTTTGCTACTTGTCCTGGCCCATTCAAGTGTCAGAGAGAAGGGTAGGTGGTAAGAAATAGATTGCCAAGTTCTTACAGCACTTGTGAAGGCTAACATACAACAGTGTCTTCTTCCCTGCAGATATATCAAGCCTTCATAACCCTCAACGCCATAATTAAAATACCAAATATATAATATAATACTTTATGAAAAATATATTGATTCTTTGGGTGTTTAATTATCCTGCAGTTTATTGCCTATGCAATCAGGAATCTGCATACTCAAGCTAAAGCCATCACAGAAACTAATATCATATTTCAGCAACATGTGTTGAAATCCAGTTCTTCTTGGTCCTTTTTTGTATACTGATACATTGTCTTTCTTTACTAATCTACAAGTTTAGTTTTAGACTTACATATCATTACCTAGCCCATAAGGCTTTTCTTCTTTTTCTAAATAATATAAAATGTTAAGCACACAAACATGCCATAAAAATGGATTTATAGATAGAAGGAAAGGAAAGAAACTTATACTTATTGCACACTTCCTGTGAGGCAGGTATTACTAACTAATTTCATTTGAAGGATTGGTAAATTTCCACGAAAACAGTGAAAGCTGAGCTAGATGCAGGGAGGTGGCCGATATGAAAAAGTCACTCTGGCTAAGCAGAGCCATGGATGAGAGAGCAGAAGGACACATTTGGAAATAGTTTTTAGTACAGGTCTAGATCTGGTTGTCTCCCCAGATTCAATCTCCACCTTCCAGCACCTTTGCCCCCTAGTGACCTATTGGATTTTCCCAACTTGATGCCCATTGGCAGGAAATGGTAGGAAGAAAGCAAGATGTGTATAAGTCCTAAACCACTGGTTACTAAATATCAGAATTCTCTGTCTTTATGTTCTGCAAATATCTTCAGATCTAGTGAAAATAACTAGTGTTATTCTATCATGCAGGTGGGCACTGAATCCTACCTCATGGCTTCCCAACAGCTGACTACACCTTTATAAATATTTCTTCCTGAAATTAACCATGTTAAGTGTGCCATCCATTTCTGTATGGAATGTGATTGTGTCTCAGTCTGATGGTGAGGCTGTATTTTGAATCTTACTCTTTTTTTTTTTTAACCACAACTCCAACTTTTTAAATATTATATTTCTTGTCTTTCACATTTTTCACCTTTCCAAGTTCTTTTCTACTTATTTCTCCTACTAAATGATGGGGATGTATTATACACTATTTTGTTCTCTGATTTTTTGGGGGTTGGCTGATTGTTTGATCTGAGTTGGATACTCAGTGTGTGATAGTACTGTTTTATCCACCACAATGCTAACATAAGAACAAGCCCTGAAAATTCATGGGTGTTCATGATGGTTTGGTTGTTTGATATTTAGTAAGTATTGCTATTAGATTGGGTCCCATATTTATGTCAATGTTTGCATTCTGTATCAGGCTTCTTAATGAAAGCTTAAAATGCCAATAACCTATGATAATAATCTTGAATGTTTGTTATAATAAAGAGAAATTAGGTCTGAGGACCTCTGGAGCTTTGTGTATAATGCATACTCTTCCACTAACTGGCCACATGACCATTAGAAGTCATTCTTTCTTCAATATCTTGATTCATTGCATAAAGAAATTCTCTGTTCTGAAAGATTTTAGGGTTTCCTGCCTTAAATTATAGTAGATTTTCAGGGTGATCTAAACAGACTTTGATCATTTCCTCTCAATGTAGAACAACACACACAGTATAAAAAGTGGTTATTTTAATGTTAATGAAATGTTCCTCTATTGTCCAAAACTGCATAAGTCTCCTTTCTACATATGGTTTGATCTGTTTGGATAGATGCTGATTACTTTTTAATGCTATCATTCAATTTTTTTAACAATCTCTGGGTTTGCTCTAACTTTCCTTTTTTGGATTTCTAACTCAATACAACTGCACAGATGGGCATGGTGCAACATGGTGGGTCTTGCTGCGATCTGATGGTTGAAATGGTTGGCTAAACAATGCAAGTATCATTTTATCTACCCTCACTGGTAGTATGAGGGAGTACCTGATTGGTTTACTGATTTGGATGAGATTCAGGAGAATAAGGACAATAGTGTGTTACTTCCTGTAGGATGGGAACCTGCTGAGTGAGACTTGCTCATTTTCCTGGATGGATGGATTGATTGATTACTCTGAACACAATACTTGGTTATGTTATCATCCAGGGTGACTGAGCTATGCAGGAGTGTTGGCAGCAATACTGTGTTTTTGTGAAAGGTGAGAATGCTTTGGATAAAGAAACAAACAGACAGAGCCAGCCTTAAAAAAAAATCAAATTGCTTTCTGTTAAACTACCATTTGAGATTTATTTTTATAAAATACATTTTATCATATTCAGAGTTTCATATTTTTAAAATGTTTCCTACTTGTTACAGATCCTCTGAAGAAGTTGCCCTTTTGTTTTTTCTAAAAGTGAGCTTTCAATTTGGTATATTTGATATTATCAAACTACTTTGCTTCTTGTGGTTGATAAATTAATTGTATTGACTACCTAAAATCAGATTGCTAGTGTAGCCTGTCTCCTGAAGGGCACATCTGGAGAATCAAGGCATTCCCACTTGATCAAGACATGTAATTGTCAGCACACTGGGACTTAGCAGAGTTCTTGGATCTGTATTTAGCTCAAGAGTTATGGAAAACAAGTATTTTTTTAACTTAATGTGCTGTGAAACATTCCCTTCTACCCTTATTCTCAGTTTCTCCAGGGTATCAGGAGGATGTTAGAAATACTAGGGGGTGCAATAATAGTTAATGGTGCCCCAGTTCTCTGTAACAAACTCACCTCTTCCCCGAACAACAATTTTGCCTGGCATGCGACATGCCTGCCTGGTACGTAAAAATGAATACAGAAAAAGATTTAAGGGGATTAAAAGGTCAGTGGATTATCCATTAAGCAACCAAGTCTCAATATGCCTTATTTTGTCTAGATCATGATTTATTGCCTGGGATAAATAAACCAAGATCTGTTAGTCTTTTCCCTGAGGTCATTCCCTTTAAATTCTCTACTATAGCCAAGTCTTTGAGCTTTTTGTCACTATTGTGTTTGTTTTTATGAGTGGATCATATTTTAAATTACTTCTAAACACCACCCAGCTCAGATCATTTTAGCTGTCAAGGGCACAGGGCTTTCCAAAAGGTAAAGGCAAACAACTTGAGGAATATAATTCAGAAAACAGTGGAAGAGAATCCATCTGTATTGTACTTCATTCATTTGGCAGGTATCCAAATAGCCATTCACTGGAACACTGGTAGAGGAAAATGCCAAGCCTTGTTGAGCTTTCAGGGAATGGTATAGTATTCTAACTTGAATTACCCATTTAGTTTCTCGTAGATTAATTTTTTGCTTGCAACAAACTCAGAAAAATAACAGTTTTCTCTGCATACTAAACACGGAGTAACTTAACTATTTTCACATTCTGAAATGTTCTCAGACTCAGGGCATACAACCTTGGTTTTCCACTTGGGAAACAAAGACTGTGATGGAATCAGTTGCTTGGCATATTCTACTTGGCAGTCTGGGTTGATGAAAGTTTTATAATCATACTTCACTAAAGCAAAGCAAGAATGGTAAGAAACGTTTTAAATAAAGAAGCTTTGCTATTCTCAACGAGTGAGAATTTTGAGGAAAACTCTATGCTATGGAGCAGGTAGAATTTTCAGTGCTTTGTCTAGCAAGTTTCAGTAGTGGCTGTTTCAGACCACCTTACATCCAGATTTCTTACACAATGTTCCTCAGGAGTAGATGGTCTTGGAGTGAAAAGAGTTAGTTATACAAGTTACTGAAAGGAAATATTAACATTATGGTCCCTTGGGTAACCATCTAAGAGTACAACTCATAAAATGCGACCTCTGTTATTTGAGCAATTCCGAGTTTTGGGTATATCACAAAGGATATATTTCTCTTTAGATGAATAATCCATTTTATTTAGGTTTGTCTGTTGCATTTATATTTGTCCAGATTTTAAATATGACCTAAGCTAAACAATATTTCAGGACTTGGAAGACATTTCTCCCCACTTCCCAAAAGTGAATATATGTCAAACTCAGTCCTCATTGATACATGTAGACCAATGATTCCCAACTTTAAAAAATGAGGATGATGGGCTGGTTTGCATTTCTTAGAAAAAGGGCTTCTTAACTCTATGTACAAACCAGGTGTATATACTACCTAAATAAGTAATATACCTTGCACGCCTTTTCATTTACTTTTTCAAATCCATGCAGTTGCTGTCAGATGTGTAAAATATTAATATAAAACATGAATAAATTTATACTAATTTCTTTCCTTGTATATGTTTACAGTGAGTAGACACTGGTAAATATCTTATGAGGTTGTATATATTTTTTTAATGTGATCGAAGCTGTGTGGGCCTTGTAGAAACAGTAAATTGACACTTAAAAGCTCAGCTGTTAATAAAAGAGCTAAAGCTCAGCAACACGATTATTTCTAGAAACTCCCATAGAAGAGACCTAGGGAAATCAAAATATTCCTGTGCCTGGTTCACTAAAGAATGCCTTCACAGAAGGTAGATTCCTATTCTAAAACTGCCACCAACATTAGTCTTTTGCCTCCTTTAGAGTGCAGAGTTTTAGATGTTACCTAAATCTTGAACAAACATAAACTAACTTTGCCTCACAAGGATCTCATAAGATGGTAGAATCTTAGAATCATAAGATATAACAGCTGAAAAGGGTCTTAGCATTTTTGGAGCTTAACATTTTCATTTTACAGATTTGGACTTGTGATGTTAGGCCAGGGACATTATGGGCCTTGGTTAGTGTTATGTACCTATTTCATCATGAAGCTGGGACAAGAAACCAGTTCTCTTTACTCCCTGGTCAAGACTTGTAGCCTGTTATCACATTAGTTCTTGGAAAATGGAATGCAGCTTAGTCTAAAAGCTCCTGGGTAAAAGTGTGGTAACTCTAAAATATTATCAGACTCATGCTATGAGTAAACATAAACTCATATATGAAATGTTGTTCAGAAGCACAGGTTTAAATATTATTAGTTAACTGGAATGACAGGAGCTACTTAGAGCAGCTTTGCTTAAGGAAAATTGAAATTTTAGTAGGAAGGATAGTTAAAGAAACTAAAAAGAATTAGTCAAGAGAATTCTTTGGTCATGTTTATTCATTTTAATGATTATAATGTACAGACCCATCAAGTAATCTGATACTTGACTTATGGAGGAATTAGAAAGCCAAAAGTAGGGGCAATGGATATCCTCAGATCTGTTCCATTGGTGACTTCAAAGTTGTTCTGCAGTAGGGAATATTGCACTCACCAACCATATAAGATTATTTTAAGAAATAGCCACATGAGTGAGAGTCTTGCCTCTTGCTCAAAATAACATTTTGGTGAGTTAAAAACTTATTGATATAATGTGAGTGTGTTCCCACCCAAGCCTCGTCTTGAATTATAGCTCCCATAATTCCCATGTGTTGTAGGTGGGACCAGCTGGATGTTATTCAGTCATGGGGTGGGTCTTTACTGTGCTGTTCTTGTGATAATGAGTAAGTCTCAGGAGATCTGATAGTTTTATAAAGGAGAGTTCCCTTGTGCAAGCTCTCTTGTCTGCTGCCATGTAAAATGTGACTTTGCTCCTGGTTCACCTTCTGCTATGATTGTGAGGCCTCCCCAGTTTTGTGGAATTGTGAGTCAATTAAATCTCTTTCCTTTATAAATTACCCAGTCTCAAGTATGTCTTTATTAGCAGCATGAGAGCAGACTAATGTACTTATTAATAGGGCAGTTTTTGGTTGCTTTTTAGATTTTAATTATAGAAACTAAATAATATTACAAAAATAAAGTCAGTAGAAAAATATTGCTTGTAATTCTTGGCCAAGAAGACTAATATTCTTCCTGACTTGACTAAACTTTAAAAAGACTTCCTCCCATTGGGTCCTGAATCTCTTTTCTTTATAACACTTACGATTATAAATTCTTTCTCTGCTCCTTTGGGATGTAAATATTCTGCCTGCTTGCCAGTTTTATAGCTCAGAAATGTGTTTTCAAGGACCTCAGAGCCATCTCTTCAAAATGTAACCGAGAAAGATAAGGTACACTCTCCCAGTTTCTGTTGAAAAGTAAGAGTCCAACTTTGTCAAGTACCAATTTGCAAACATATTGAGCAACCTCTCCTCAACATCTTCCAGTACTTTTCTACCAGTTTAGTGCAGCACTTAAACCCTCCTGCTTTTTGTGTCAGCAGAGTTGAATCCAATCTCTCTCCCCTATTGCAATGTTTTGAATGAAGTTTTTGTTGCCTTTTCATTCCATGTGGTGCCTTTTTCTTTGACACCTTACAACCCTAAAAGAAAGATGATGTTTTATTTCTTTATATTCCTGTTCAATTCTTTTTTCCATATTAACACATGGCATGCATATATCTGAAGTATGTCTATGTCTTTTTTTATTTATCCTAAATATTTTTCCATTTTGCTATATAATTATCATGTACCTTATAAATATCATGCCTATATAGCTTATTTTTTTCTACTTGAGGCAAATATTACCCACACAGCATAACAATATTCAGTTACAATATTTATTCAGACACTCTGCCTTTATCATCATATGGTAAAGCTGCAAGAGTGGTTCATTTTTGTATTGCTTTGCTAATATGAAAGCTATGAAAATTAAACTCAGCTGTAGTAAAGAAGCAAGACATGATACTTAATAGTCATTTTTGTCAGTCAATTCTGGTAGGTTGGCTACAAATTAGTCCAGGCTTTTTCACAATTCTTCATTGCTCCCTACAAAATGTGATCATGCACATTTGGCCATATATTGTTTCCAAAAATACTTGTGTTAAGCTGTGAGTGCTAAATAGCTCGGAACAATAGAATAGGAATTAACTGATAAGCAAGTAGAAACAGGACATATATTTTAATGACAATGGACACCCACTTTATACAGAGACCTCTGAGGACAAAACAAGTGGACAGGCAGAATGGTTACTTGTGGTAGAAAGAAACAAACGAATCTGGGTCTTAGGAGGTAGGGAAGATAGTGAGCTCTACAGAGAAGAATTAGATGTTAGTGATGAGATTTAGAAGAGTTTGTGCTGTGATATATTTTGTTTGTGTTCTTATTTGCTGAATCTCATGAAATAAAACCTCCTTCTTAATGTTGGGCATGAACTATTCCCCTAAGACATTTTAAATGTGAAGGTGGTGATAAGTCAAATCTGTGTTCAAAGGGTAAGCAAAATGCTTTTGTATAATAAATACTTTATCATTTGAGGTTTGGGGTTTTGTACTGTTTGCTTCTTATTTTTGGTTGAGTAAAATAAGAATTGATAGGTACATTAGAGGTCTACAAAAATTAACAACTTTTCAGCTATATTGTGTAAAAATTCGGAGAACTCTGCAAATGTCTATAGAGATAATATAGAAAATGTAAAATATATTTTAAATTTTGCTGAACTGTGAAGACTGACAGTTGAGTCATAAAAATCAGATTTTGTTTAACAAAATTAATACATCTCAAGCTTCTTCTGCCTCTACAATTAATAAAACAAGAGTGATGACTGATTGTGGAATTGAAAACAGATTGGCTTGCATTTTGAACCACGTCAGGTTTAATTTAGTAGAGCCATTAATTTGAGGTGGTTATATGTTAATAGTTATGGAGAAATATTAGTGGGAGCAGAACACTCAGCCAAATGTTCTGAGCATGTGCCTTACGGATTTGCAGAAGCTAAAGATGGATTCAAGCAAGCTAAAAAAAATGCCAAGTCATCACAAGCCAGTAATTTTTGGCTCCCTGTCCCCGTATCTCAGAATGCCTGAATCATTGGATTTCTCTAAATCAATATTTCATAATTATTTTGCCAGGACTCACTTTCTATTATGTCAAGGAAAATTTTATTTCAAATATCTATGACCTTTACAAAGTGACACAAGGTAGTGTCAAAAGGTAGATTGGTCTGAAGCTTTTCTCTTTGCTGAGATTGCCTTGCCAGTTTTATATATTTTGAAAGTCAAGAAACTCCCAAAACATGTCATTCTTAATGACTTTTAAAATTTCCTTCTAAATCAGGAAGGGGAAAGTTTCATTTGTTGATTCTGCTAACTTCTGTGAAACAACCATTCAGGTAGTTCTGGAACTTATTAAAAACCTCCGGATACTATTTTTTTTTAAGATGGATTTTCACTCTGTTGTTCAGGCTGGAGTGCAAGGGCAGAATCTCAGCTCACTGCGACCTTCTCCTCCCTGCTTCATGTGATTTGACTGCCTGAGCTTCCCAAGTAGCTAAGATTACAGGTGCGGCCACTATGCCCAACTAATTTTTGTATTTTTTTTTTTTTTAGTAGAGATGGGATTTCACCATGTTGGCCAGGCTGGTCTTGAACTCCTGATCTCAGGTGATCCAATCAGGCACTATTCTATGCACTCAAGATGTAAGTGTGAAGAAAAGGAAGTCCACATTATGTTCATATGTAGTTGGGGAAGATAGCCAGTGACAAACAAATGCAAAATATATCAGGTGTTAATAAGTGTCACAAAGAAAAATGAAGCAGAATAAAGTCACTAAAAATGATAGATCTGGCTGGGTGCGGTGGCTCAAGCCTGTAATCCCAGCACTGTGGGAGGCCGAGGCGAGTGGATAACGAGGTCAACAGATTGAGACCATCCTGGTCAACATGGTGAAATCCCGTCTCTACTAAAAATACAAAAAATTAGCTGGGCATGGTGGCGCGTGCCTGTAATGCCAGCTACTCAGGAAGCTGAGGCAGAAGAATTGCCTGAACCCAGGAGGCAGAGCCTGCGGTGAGCCAAGATCATGCCATTGCACTCCAGGCTGGGTAACAGGAGTGAAACTCCGTCTCAAAAAAAAAAAAAAAAGATAGATCCAGGGATGTTATTTTATATAGATTATAGAAAGCTTTCTTGATAAAGGTACTTTTGAAGAGAGGCTTCATGAAAGCACATGAAATGTGCTTTGATGCAGTTACAGCAGCAAGTACAAAGGCCTGCAGATGAGAGCATCCTAGGGATATTTAAGGAATAGTAAGGAGCTTGGTGTGAACCTGATGGGTAAGCTGAGGAGGTATGGGAAGCAAAGGCAGTCAAAAAGGTAGGATGCTAGAAGTCGTGATAAGTTATCTGTATTTCACTCTGAATACCTTAAGATGACCCTTAAGATGGGTTTCAAATGAGAAATTATTTGATCTGACTCAAGTTTTAGAAAAGTTATTGACATCTACATGCCAAATAATACCTAGGTTGAAAGTAACCAGAATGGTTAGAAGTCTCTTGCAAGAATCCAAGTATAAGAAGACAGTATCTTGAACCAGGGAGATAGCAGTGGCTATAGTGAGAAGTGGACGAACTCAGAGTATATTTTTCAACTACTATCAGCAATAGCAGTTGCTGATGGATTGGAAGTGATATATAAGAAAGAGGATTAAAGACTAAAGCAACGTCTTGGTCTGGTCCAATGGAATTGCCAGTTAATTTGATTTTTTAAAAAAAGCTACATTTTGGATTTAGAGAGAGTAGATATTAAGGGTGTCTTTGGGAAGCATTAGTTTTAAGATACTTATTAACTTTTAATTACAGTTATCAAATAAAAAGTTGTAGTTTAGAGGAGAGATTGAGACTGGAGATATAAATTTGGTCATTGGCATATGAATGAAAATTAAAGTCATGCTATTAAATGGAGGCACCTAGGAAGTAAGTATAATGAAAGAAGGTTACAGATCTGTGGGTGGTTCCTGTGATATTTCATTTCATACAGGTAGGGACAATGGGGCAGATCCAATCAAGACTACTAAGAAGGAAGAACATTTGTGGTAGGAGGATAATCCATATAAAAGATCCACCTGTAAACCAAATGAAGAATGCATTCAAAAGAAAAGGGATGAATCACTTCTGCCAAGAGTTGCTAATAGGTCAAGTAAACCAAGGACTGGGAAATGATCACTGGGTATTTCAAAATGAAAAAGAGTGTGCTTGGTCAAGAATCCTTTGTGTGTGAATAGAGTGAAGCCCTGCTAGGAATCGGCCCATGAGAATAGAGAGAAAGGTTAACTGTTAGTATAGATAGTTCTTTCCAGGAGTTGGCAGGCAGTGAGAAGGAACAGTAAATGTTACGGATATTGGTAAAGAAGTTGGGTCTTGGGACAAGAGAATACTTGTTAGTTTGTTAAGATATCAATATGAAAAAAGAGATAATTTGTTATAGAAGATAAGCTTATTTACCTGATAAGGATCTGTGAGGTTCCTGGCTCTATTACTTCATCCACACCCTCTTTTCCCTTTGCCTTCAGGTAAGTGGTTCTTCTCTGTGAGATGTGCTCAAGTTGAGTGTATTCTTCAACTTGAGTCCATGTCTGCCTCCCCAAGACTCTCAGACATCTTTTGACATTGACTTGGCATCAAGAGTCCAAAGAGCTCTCTGCTAAACAGAAAAACGTGTCTCTTGCATTGTAATGCAATATGCCTCAGCCTCAGAATGGGGCAGCTTGGAATTTCAAATTGATTAAATTGGAATCAAATGGACTCATAATTCTGCAAAGTAGCTTTCTCCACAACAAAGTTAAATTTACTACAACTCAATCACGGATAGCATATGCCACAGAACTTTGCCACCCATACCTCTTTGAGTTTTGATTTACTGGAAAATGGTTTGTTGTTGACCGAAATGCAGACAAATGTTTCCTTCTGAAAAATGAGCATAATTATGGCATTTTCCCTTTCTTCTCACATAAGCACTCTTACTTTTTCAAACTTTAGTACCACTTCCAAGACAATTAAGATAATTCGGCCATTTAAGTACTAACAGCCACAGCAGTCTTAGAACCACTTATTTTTTAGTACTAAAATGCAGTAAAAAGATGTTATTGCTTATTGGAATTTTAACGTATTTTATTGGGCTTGAACTATAAAAAGCATTGGAGTTTGTGTTTGTTCTTAAGTAGACATTGAAAAGCAAGAAGAAAGGAAAGCTGTTTATGAGAATTTACCTCAAATTACTCTAATTTTAAAAACACCTTGGTGGTGACTTGAAAACAATTTTGACTTGGACAGAGAGCCTTGTGGACAGCATGAAAGGCATTTTTAGGAAGGAGGAGGACATTAAAGCCAAGGCAACAGAGTGGCTTCTAGTCCTATCAGACTAAGAGCTTTCTTTCCAAAGATGGAAAACTAATTATGTTCCTTTTGTGGCTGTCATGAAGCCACTAATAACACAGATTCATACTATACAGCCCTTTAATAGTGCAGTTAGGTAGCTGGAAGCTGACTGTGCCCTGTACTTCAGCTGAAATGAAGGCTGTAATGAGAAGGCAAGAAAGGGTGATCTACCTTCACCCTGTGGGGTGGAAAAATGTCCACGTTTGCAATACATGGCATTTTCAGAGATGAACTTTCTTTTTAAATTTTAGGAATGAACATTCTGAAAAGGTGCTTTTTACCATTAGAAATTTCTCTACCCGAATGAAACACAAGATGATGCCTGTCCCAGAGTGATGACCAACTTTAGAGGTGGCAACCCTAAAGCTTAATATGATCTTTGACATGTATTCACTGGGTAAAGCCTCTCAGCTTCCTTTTTCTTCTCAGTGAAATGAGGAAAGGGATAAAAACAAGAACAACAAAAAATAGTAGCAAACCATATAAGATGACAGGCTATTCTGAATACATGATATTCATGACAGCAGCAGCCAGTCTGGAGTGGCCACTGCCGTGGCACTGTCTGCAGTGGGGGAGGCGTGGCGGGGGCTGCATGCTTCATAGAGCCACAGGAGCTGGAAACAGGTGGAAGCCCCACCTGCTTACAAGTTGAAGGGGTGAGAGCCCCATTCTCCAGAGCGCAGCTCTAGCTGCCCAGCCACGTCTGTATCTATGGACCAGGCATCTCTGCACTCTTAAGGGCCAAGGAAGAACCCCTGAGCCCACAGGCTCAAAAGTGCCTGCTCCTGCTGCCTGGCATCTCCCTACTCTCAGTGCCTGTACTGATTTCAGAGCAAAGTTGTGGCTAAGCCTGGGCACTGTCATTACCCAGCAAGGTGTTTGCACGCTCAAGGCAGCACTGACACATACTAGCCCCAGATGCCTCTGCCCATTCTGGTCTTTGGGTGCTGATGACTGTGGGAGAGAGGCTGGAGGGGCTAAGGGCGGCTTGGCGAGGGACTGCAGGCACCCCTCTGCAGGAACAACCTCGGCATCCTGGGTACCATGGATGGTAGGATAAGGGCAGCAGGAGCCTACAGGCTCCTGGTGGGGGAAAGGGGCAGTTGCCTGGTGAATCCCATCTTCAGGCCGGGAATGACCTGAGGCCTGAGGGCCAGGCTGCCAGTTCTGTGGACCCAAGTGAGTACTTACAGTGTTTTTCCCAGGCCTACCCATGGCCACCCATTAAACAATCAGCATGCACTCCTTCTCCTCTGAAGCCCATAAAAACCCCTGGCCTCAGCCAGACTCAAGCAGACAATAAGACCACCTGCCTGCTGAGAGGAGCTACCCACTGTGTGTCTCCTCTGAGCTCTTCTGTCACTCAATAAAGCACCTCTTTGCCTTGCTCGCCTTCTACCCTCCACTTGTCCACATACCTCATTCTTCCTGGATGCAGGACAAGAATTCAGTATCTGCCAAATGGTAGGGCTGAAATACACATTTTCTTGTCATGTGGTGGGCAATAAGTAGAAGAAAAGAGAAAAGCTGTAGCCCTTTGGGGAGCCCAGACCTAGGAGCTCCCTGAGCCAGGGCTGACAACTTCTTTGGGGCTCTGCAGTTCCTGGCATCTCCAAGCTTCAGGTGCCACCGTGTTCCCTGGTGCCAGCTGTGGAAGCTGCTCATGGTATGCCTGGTCTAGCCACAGTCACGCAGAGGGCCAGTGCCCATGGTGGCTCTTGGAGCTACCTGCTGTACTGCAGCCGGCATTCCTGGCTGTGTGCAGTGGCTGGACCCCACGCTCACTCACACACCCCTCACTGCTCCGTGCTCCATTCCTGGCTCACGTATCGCAGGCATGGGATCCAGGCCGGTAACATGAACCAAGTGCAGCTTGCCAGGCTGAGTGGGAGGAACAAGCCCAGCAGGACGAGCAAAACCCAGGCAAAGGCACCATCGGCCACAGAGGTCTCTGGCCAGAAAAGTGATACCCCAAGGCTTCTGTGACAATATATTTTAGCTAATAATTCTCAGCACCTTAAATAGGTTAATTTCATTCTCATTTTCTAGATAAGAAAACTGCAAGATAGGAAAGATGAGCAACATGGCCAAAGTCTCAGGATGAGAAGGATGAGCAGATTAGATTTTAAACTAGGAAGGTTCCTCCAGAGTCAATTCCATTAACCACACCATGTTTCTGCTATGGGACTATGAGACCTAACTTAGGTGATAGAGGCAAAATACCTGTCATGTTGTAGATGTTTAACAAATGCTGAATATTATTGTTGATGACAGAAACCCTGAGCCAGTCATGAGCATTTCTGTACTTGACTCCCTGTGCCTACAGTATGCTAGCCCCAAGATCCAGTCTTACTCATGGAGTAAAGCTCTGTGTTTAGTGGTCCCAGGAGATTTCATCTTCAGTCAAAATTTGGCAGGAAAATACAGTAAGAAATAGAACTTGAAACCTAGTAAAAAAGAATGAATGAAACTGAGGCATTTATTTAGGAATCTCAGCTAAAAATGCTAAATCCAAACCAAAAAGAAAATTTGTGATTGAAGCAGTATAAGACCTCTCTCCTCTATTGTTTGCTGCCCTCGAAACAATTGCCATCTTCATTCTTTATCTCTGTTGCTTTGGCTTCAAAACCTTCCCTCTTATTTCAGCATTAATAGTAATCTGATCCAATGTACTCTTTCTTTCACTTTCTTTGACTTTACCCACCATTGTCACATGCTAAATTTTTAGAAAACTGTCCCCCATTCCAATAAAACAAGAATCTACTTCTGTTAATTCTTACATAAAGGATATTGTGTCTTTTTCTATTTGTTTATACTTAGATTTACAAGTAGTTCAGGACATCTACTACTTGGCACTTTAAAAGCATTTTTTCCCTTTTTTTCTTTTTCCTGCCATTTTTTCTTCCTCCTTCTTTCTTTCTCTCCATCTCCCTCCCACCCTCCCTCCCTCCCTCCTTCCTTCCTTCCTTCCTCCTTCCTTTCTTCATTCTTTTCTTTCTCCAAAAAAAATTCAGAAAACTTTCTTGAAACTAACATGGTAGCATGAAATGAAGGCCACTATACTAATATTGTCACCCAATCTGGCCTTCATAGTGGAAATTATCCATTCTGTTTTCTTTATCTGACTATAAACTAAGTGTGTCTATTTAATTATGTCCTATTTTAATTTGGTAAACAGGCAAATTTGGAGAAACCATTTTTTACCAGAACCATACTAGGAATTGTGATTCTAAACCATGGATTCTGTTGTGGTCTTAGGTCAATCACCTAAAATCTTTAAAGCTTTATAATCTTCCTTTTTATAGTAGAGATATTCATGCCTATTTCTTAGTACTGCTATGAAAATTATGCAATATGTATATATTATGTATCACCAAAGTTGGAGGCCAAAAGTTAGCAGTCTTGCCCTGCTAAAAACAGCTCTCCAAATTCTTTCAGAAAACTTGTCTCCTGGATGACTGCTTCATCATCCCTAGCATGTGCTTCTAATCCTTGTTAGCCAAGATGGTTGCTAGAACTTCAGCAATTACATTGATTGCATTCACCTTCTAGGAGGCAGAAGGGCAAAAGGAGTTTAGAATGACAGGTTCCCATTGACTTTTAAGGCAGTTTTACAAATGTTAGATGCATCTTTTAACTTAGTTATGGCCACACATAACTGGAAGGAGGAGAAGGAAATATTTATCTGTAAAGGAAAGAACCTAGCTAAAATTTGACTTCTTAACATTGAGAAAGAAGAGAAGAATGGTTATCAGTAGTTGGCTATAGTGTCTGCCACAAATAGCGAGTATACACCTATGATGTTATCCTTTAACTTGAACTGGGAAAAGAAAGTGAAAATGTTTAACAAAATGTATGTTTCTATTCCAGTGCTTTATTCTTTAGCTTAAACAAGATAATGGATGTGGAAACTGTTGAAAGGAGTAAAATGCCTAAATAATTGTTAACAGGGACGTTTTTGTTTCCTTCTTTTATGGTGAGTGGTTTTCTAAGTGCCTGTGTATCAGGATTTTAAAGAATCACTGAATCATGAGCTAAAAGATAATTTTACATAAGAGGGTAGGAGATGTTTAAGAAACATAGCTAAGCACAGCGTCAGAGGGATTTGACATAAACTTTGATGCCTGAAAGGAGGCACTTCTGAGGCTAGCAGAGGGTCATAACTTTTTATGGAATATGTTTTTATTTTCCAAAACAGGGGTAGATATATTTCTTTTACAAGTCTAATCATTGAAATCACTCAGTGTTGGTTATAAGAAAACTCAAATTAGCTGCATGTATATAGGGGAAAATAACATTAAATACAATGCATTAATATGTTATAAATAGCTATTAATATATTCAGAGTAGCATATGATACACCAGGTACAGCTTGTTTCTATAATTGGAATTGACAAGCTATGTAATAGAGATTTGTCCCAAGACTTTCTCTGTAAGATAGGATTAATAGTAAATTGCTAACTCCTAAGGCGATTTTTTTGTTTTGTTTTGTTTTTGAGACGGAGTTTCGCTCTTGTTACCCAGGCTGGAGTGCAATGGCGCGATCTCGGCTCACTGCAACCTCCGCCTCCTGGGTTCAGGCAATTCTCCTGCCTCAGCCTCCCGAGTAGCTGGGATTACAGGCGCGTGCCACCATGCCCAGCTAATTTTTTGTATTTTTAGTAGAGACGGGGTTTCATCTTGTTGACCAGGATGGTCTCGATCTGTTGACCTCGTGATCCACCTGCCTCGACCTTCCAAAGTGCTGGGATTACAGGGTTGAGCCACCGCGCCCAGCCGCCTAAGGCGATTTTTAAGGTCAAGGATGAAGTAACAAAAATATCAACAGGGAAGACAGACAGACAGATAGATATAGAGACACATAGTACTAGCACCTCATGCATGATTAATAAATTATTAATGTGATAATAATTTATAATTCCTATTATTACTTTGCTTTTTCCTCTATACATGATGAATAAATGCACAGGATAGCTGAGTTCTTAAAGATAAGATATATAACCCTCTAGATGTTTCTGAATTTTCTAGGTGCCATCCATCTCTCATAATCCTCCAACTTTCCTCCACGGATGATCCCACTGACCCACTGCCTGCCTTTAAGATAGATGGGTGTGATTAAATTTCAAAGCAGACAGTGAAATGAATATGGAAAAAACTAGGGTATGTTAGAAAGTGCATGAAAAATGTTTTTAAAAAGTGGTTGTCCCTGAAGATAATAATGCAATATCTAAGGTGATAGGTATGGCTAAGCAAAACAAAAAAATAAAACCTGGAAAATCAAAGTGGTGTCCTTACCTTAATTCTAGTACTGTATGAGCCTAAAAGCACTATCATCTTAAGTGGAATGGCTTGCAAAAAAAACCACAAAATACTACATCTTAGCAAGTGAAACTAGAATGACTTCTCCTTAGAATGATTTTCTAAGAGGGGAAAGATTCTGTTTAGAACTTGACAGTTCACACACACACACACACACACACACACACAACCAAAGAAAATGATGATATTGGGACACTTTAACAACTTATTAGCCAAATATGTTCATTGACATAGCAGAGCCAAATAAATGTTTGCAAGGAATATTAATACAGAATATTTGGGGAATTGCTGTTTTGCCAGTGAAGAGACTTTCACTAACTGGGCCCACACTGAGCACAACAGAAACAAAAATCATTTTTTCCTTTGCAAAGATAGACTAGTCACCTCAGACCAGATAAAAGGATGAAATATAAGAGGAACAAAGTTGTAATTAATTCCAACTGAGTCTGTCAAAAGAAGAGTGACACCTATAAAATATTTTTGATATATTTTTGACAGGTCTAACCAACCATGGTCACCATGATTATTATCTCCTGTGATGATACACAGGTGTTGGTAAAATCTGTCAGAGCTATGCAGAGATAGTCAACCTTTACTTCCTATTCCTCACGCTCTTGCATTCTGACGTCTTTTGCCTTCAAATGTCTGACTCTCCATTGATTTGTTGTTAATTTGAGTATATTACATTTCTTTTGAAATCTCATATACACCTACTTTGACCTGGACATACCTCTGGACTCACTATTTCTTTACCAACATTCCCCACACTCAGAATGTTGCATGGTCACGATTAAGAACAGTCCTTGTTGGAAAGGATTCCTGCTTATGAAAACCTGATTGGTTATTCTAGGGAACATGTTTTGGAAAATTTGAACACCAGGATATGATAGATTCCCAAAGAATCATTTATTTCTCCAGTGCAGCTACAGAGGTCTACTATAATTAAGTAGGCACTTAAATAATGCTTTTCTTCTGGGGAAAATTGATTCTCCTACATGCTTTCTCATTTTAAAAGGAGATTATCATTCAACACCATACGGTACTTTGTCTCACCACTAATCCTATTTAACAGTTTAAGAAAGTGAATTATACAGAATTTAATAATTTACCATTGTTTGTAAAGCAAGGTGATTACAGAACCTAGAGAAAGACACGTATCTCATTACTTATAATCCATGTCTTTCCACAGCAAAATGGTGGCTCCTTTAAGTTTCCCTGCCTATTGTAGATCTCGGGGTATACATCTTTGTTGGCCGTGTTTCTAGTCTAGAGAGAATATAGCTCTATTTTTTACTGTAATACCTCAAATACTTGAACAATTGTCTGATTGTGTTAATTTTCTCCATTTAATGAAAGTGTTTCTCTGCAACAATCACACCAGGCATATCCTACTAATTCCTTATCCTTTCTCCAATGAAAGCAGAGTGCTATTCATCCCAGTTTATCAGCAGGAAGGTCATCCCCATGTAGGTCCTTCCTAACCCTTGCTAGAATCAATTAGGAATCCACTTATGCCAAATGGTGGCTTGGGGAAATCCATCTTGGCTTCTAATGCTACTTTTCCCCAGAAGTGAAGAAATACTTTTCAATGCAGATTCTCACTTGTGTAAAGCAGAGTGCTTTTAAAACAGTATCCCATTATATAATTAGGATAATAGCCTCTTTGTTTTTGCTGTTCTTTAATATTTACAGAAAAAAAAATCTTTCCCTCAGTAATCTGTGGTTTTTTATGCTGTATGTTTTTAATTCAACTGATCTTTTTCGCAGTTCTGGTTTACTCCTGCATTTTATCATTGTGAGAGGGGCTCTTTGCAATTTCTCTGATTTCTTTATATTTTCTCCAAAGCATGGCATCAAGAATTAGATGCGGTAATGCTTGTGGAGAGCTGCAGTTACCTAAGACATCCTTCAGGCAACCGGAGCTAATTCTGCCTAATAGCGTGCAAATCTCATGATATACAAAAAAGCTAAAGTTTTCCACTTTCCTTTTTTGTTTGTGCCAAAACAAGACTAATTTCAAGGACACACTTTTGGAGCTGGAGTTAATGTTCATAGCCTAAGCTTTGACATTTGATTTGTATAAAATAAGAAACCTGACTTTTATTAACTTAAAGGGGTGCTTATTTTTCTTATTGGATACAACACAATTTTTAATAGCCAGTATGGGTAAAATTATGTGAGGTTCTGAGGCTTCAAAAATCAAGAGGATTCCAGCAACTAGAGCCGTCCCTAGCAGTCACCAATAAATAGAGTTGTTAGGAAGAATGAATGAAAAGAAGAGTAGATGAATAATTTTTCATTCATTCACACAATCAACAGAAATTGAGGAATCATTCTGTATAAGGCAGTGTTCTGGGTGCTGGGGATACTGTGATACAACACATACACAAAATTCATGAACTTGGAGCTCATGTTCTAGTTGAATAAGAAAAGCAGAAGTACAAATCAAATTAAATATGAAAAGAGGAAAAATATGGCAGAGTGAACATGATGGAGTATGCAAATACAATTTTAAATAGGATGACCAGGACAGGCCTCGCTAAGAGAGTGACATTTGAGGGAGGCAAAAGGGAAGTGCATCTACCTAGAAGAGACAAATTCCAGGTACAGGAAACAGCCAGTTCAAAGGCTCTGAGTTGAAAACATAGCAACAGGGCCACTGTGGTGGCAGCAGAGTGTGTATGAAATGAGGCGAGAGAGAGGGGAAATAGGAATAAATCCTTGTAGACAATAATAGTATTTTGGTAATTGCTCTGATTAAATAGGAAACTACTGTGGAAAACTTTAACAGAGAATCCTTTCCTAGGACTTTCTATTGGAATAGAAATACCTGACCTTTCTAGGACTAAAAATACGTAATATGAGAAAGGGGCATACTGCATCTTAGAGTCAATCCCAGTAAGCAGTCTCTGAGATCCTGTAATCTAACTCTCCCACTTTATAAGTAAGGAAATGACTTGGATAAATGATCAGCTTTGTTCCAGATCATACAGTTGAATGCAATTATTTGTTTGTTTTTATTACCTGGCTCTGGATCTTTATATAATGATAGTAAAGAGGCATGTAGAGAGGAAGGTTCTGAGTGTTAATTTCCTTTGTTACAGCTAAGCCTTTGTGTCATGACAAATCTGTTTCATGTCTACATTCTAACCCATGTCCAAAACAAAGAAGTTAACGGTTCTTAATTTATTATCTTATGAGCAAAGGAGGATCTGTGAGTAGCAGCTGAAGCTTGGGTTCCTTTTGCAACTCAATTTTTATACCAGCTCATCAACAAGTTAATAGGATAATTGTGTATCTAAGGATGGTAGGTTGGCCTCTCCGAAGCTGAGTATCTTCATCTGCAAATACTAGTATTAACTGTAACTATTTCATCATTCTTGTAAAGATAGAATGAGTTAGTGCTCAATTTTGATATGTTATTTTAATTAGTACAAAATATAGGTCAAATAACACTTCTTGACACCTGTATGTTTCAAGCACTCTGACACAGATATGAATAGATGTTTCCACTCTCAGGGTAGCCTAAAGAGGTACATAGACATCATAAGTTCAATATGATAATCGATTAGCCAAATTATAATAAAGAACTACACAAAATTCAGTGGGGTAAATGATGGAGAACAGATCCCTAATGAGTATACTAATACATTTAATACACTGCTTAAAATAGGGTAGAAATTAGAAAAATTGAAGAAGTAGAAAAGTAGTGGAGTTTAACATTTGTTTGTAGGAACTGGGAATTTTTAAGAGAAAGAATGACATTGAGCTAAGCTATGATTGGCTGGGGGTATTTATATGCTTGCAATTAAAGATGGGTATTCAAGGTGAAATATGCAGTAGCAAACAAAGGTAAGAAAATAAAAGTGGCGAAAAGATGTCTTTAATGAAATTGTGAAGGTAGATTAGGTTTTGTTTGTGGGAAGCTTTTTAGCGGCTTTAACTGAAAGGTACCATTTAGGTAATTAACATTTTAAAAAGACAGAGAAGTGATAAATGGGAGTGAAAAAAAATTGAAAGCCCTGTTGACACTCTATTAGAATCTAGAAATTAAAGACAAAAAAAATCACAGTGAATTGGGGCTAACACCTTTCCTTCACACAATCAGCATTGCTCAAAACGGTAATGTTCCTCTGAGACATTGATGGTGCTTTTGTTTCTTGCAGGAAGATGTTCTCTGTCTTGGAGCCACATGTATCATGTGGCAGTTGCTACGGTAACTAGTTTTAAGGAATGTCATCCAGTTACCAAGTAAATAGTCTTGTAAGGCAGATATTACAGCTGACATGTAAATTAAGGCTGCCCTGTCTCTGTCAGCTTTTCTATTCTGAATTCTCTGCTTTCCATATTTAAGACACAACTTCTTTTCTTTACAAAAATCTCCTTTTCTTAACTAGCAGGGTATCATTTGAATTCACAGTTGACATTCCTTGTTTCTTATTTTAGTATCCTATACCTGTGCATTAATTCCTGAATACTACTTTGAGCCAATAATGACAGATACTTAAGTTAGTATACATAAGGTGAATTTTTTTTTCCTTTGGTGGTCAAGGCGATAAAATGGTAACACCTGCTCTCAAAATAATCTAGATCAAAATCATTTTCTCTATTCTTTATAGAAGCTTATCTCTTTGATTCTATTTCTTGCTAAAGCATTTGAGTAAACTCCAAACTGCTGATTAATAAATATCTTAGTTCTACTTTTAGAAACATTTTAGGTTCATCTGAGGTATACATAGGTGGCCATCATTATGAGCAAGCACTGTATTTAGACCTCGACATATATGGTTGCCACTTCATCCCCAAAGTAGAAAGCATGTGCGTTGCTTCCTATTTGCCAAAATTGTACCTGCATTTCAGGCACTTTACAGCAATACTAATATCCCATCTGTGGATATTTAGCTTTTTTGTGCACCTAGCTACAGTGATTCATTTTGAAGAGTATAAAATTCTCACACAAACTATTCTTTCTTCTATATTCTTTAACTTATACTTCGAAATCAGGTCATACTGCTAGTGAACAATATGGGTTTGCCTTTTCTATAGAAATCTTTTCACAGTCCTACTGGAAAATTTAACATTTTTGTTAAGATCACCAGAAGAAATTAGCATATGAATATCAATTTATATCATCCAAAAATTACCAAAATTCACCAATCAAGATATCACTTACTCTCCCTACACAAAAAAAACCTATGAAATAGTTTTTTTTCTTTCAATTGTAATGACTGGAATAAATTTTGCTGAATATAGATTTGGACTTCTTTTTGGTTAACTCATGCGAGCATTATAAACTTTCAGAAATCCTTTTTCATATGGCTATTGGGAAGTCCACAGCTTAGTGATATGTAAGTGCAACAGATTGTCTTAGACTTGATTTTGTTATTGTTGTTATTTGGGTATGATTATCTGACCTGTATCAGTCAAAATTCTATTTGGGTGTTAGAAACAGTGATTTAAGGATTAGCTAAACAAAAAGTGGCTGAACCCCTCCTAAGAGGTATCAGGAGGTGGTCATCTCAGGCTCGTCTGATAGAGACTCAAGCACTTTCTATCTTTTTGCTCTGACATTCTTAGTATCAGAGCTTCTATACCTGAGGTCAATGCATAGCCACTAGCTGGAAGGTGAAGCTGTAACTGGCGTGTTTCAGAAAGAAGGTAGTAGAAGGGTAGGTGGTAAAAATCACATGCAAACTTAACCAGTCCTCATTTTTTGAAAGTGCTTCCCCAGAAGTTTCACCAGGAAAATTTACTATCTGTTCCATTGGTTGGAACTTTTTTTTGGGAGGGGTTGGAACTTAATTACATCGCTACTTCTACTTCTAGGGGAGCCTGAACAATGTTGCTGGGCCCATTGGCACACCTATTCTAGATTCTATTAGGAAGGCATAAGGGGAGAATGTTTATATGATGGGCAGCTGGAGAGTCTATCTCATCACCCTTGCATTCAGCTGTCAAGGAGGTTGAATTCAAGGAGCAAAAGACACCGCTTGAATATGTAGGAACTCCCCTGGGAGGCAGAACATGTAAACATATAAATCCCATATAAGACAGAGACGAGGTAAATGATCCAAGTATAGATGACATCAGTTATAGACTCTAGTGATATTGAAGATTTCCTGGAAGAGAAGGCATTTAAGCTTTTGTGTATATGATCTGCATACCTACCTTTGAAAACATTGTATAACAACTTGCAATAAATTTTCCAGATACATTGCTTGCTACATAGAGGAGTGCTTTTTAATAAGTTACTTTTAAGGGATAGAGGGAGAGAGACTATGACTATTTCAATGTGGCAAATTTCAAATTTTAAAGTTTTTGATGTTGCTTGCTAAGTCATCATCTACAACCATTGCCATCACAGTGCCCAGGACAGCAGAGATAAAAACAAAACTAACACAGAATAGTGCTTTACCCAGGTGAACTGGGTTATCTTAGAAATGACCAGACTATCCTATAGATAAATAGGATAACTATGCAAATGGAAACGATCAAAATAAGTATGTAAGTCGGAGTAGATAAGTCAATGGAATCTCAAATTATTGCATTTAGGATCTTCTGCATTATCCCCATTGCTAATGTATTTCTCTTTTGTCATTTTTAATGCATATGCAAATGTATATCCATTTTATGAGTTTTTAAATAAAATTGACCCACCTACCCCATTCACTGACTTGGGGGTAGCAGTATTTCAAATCTGTTCTTAGTCTTTACCTTGAACTTCTTTTTTTAAAATCACCATATTTATAGAACTATTTCATTTTATGTCTTCCCGATTCTGATCCTTCACATATTTAGGTCATTATAGTCCTCCTGAAGAATTTTCAGAGTCTCCAGACTCTGTCCCTTTGCAATCATGTGAGCTTTGTATGTGGGATGTTAAACCATAGCAATTAAGACCACGGTTCTGATGTTAGATGGCTGAGTTCACAGTCCACCTTCACCACTTACAAGTTATGAACATTTAACCTTGAACAAATTACTCTCTTCTCTGAACTTCAGTTTTCTCATTTAGAAAATGCAGCTGCCCATAGTCCCTCCCTCCCTGAGTTGTTGGAGAAATAATTATCAGATGGTCTCATATTCTTGAGCTTTCTCTTCAAAGCCACATGGGGCAAAAGAACCCATCCACTCAGATTATAATTCTAAGAACTAATCTTTTAGTCCATCTCATCTTTCGACAAGAGATTCACCAAATCAAGCATGGATATTAATGTTCTAACGACTTTTCATCTTTTTTTAACCTGAAATCCATTTTAATATTCTAACTAGCATGAAAAGTTCTTGATATTGGTTAAAGAATACAAAATTTCAGTTAGATAGGAGGAATAAGTTAAAGAGATCTATTGTATAATCATATTATTTTAGTTAATAAGAACGTATTCCTGAACATTGCTGAGGAATATATCAGCGTAATATTTTAAGCATTCTCATGAAAATAGAAATAATAAGTATATGAAGTAATGCATATGTTAATTAGCTCCCTTTAGCCAATTCACAATGTATGGATATTTCAAAACACATGCTGTACATGGTAAAGATACACAATTTCATTTGTCAATTAATAACACAGTTTTTTTTTAAATAAAGTTCTTTAGCACTGGTCAGACTCGGAAATGGATTGGATATGGTTCAGATATGAGGTGGTAGGCTTTAGCTTGTCAGGTGTAAGACAAAAAGGTATGAGCCTTAGCATATACTAATAACCTAATATACTAGAGGTATCTGGGGACCAAGGGTAGGATATTTTGTGAGCTTGTGAATCATCTGGATTTCTGACTTCCCTGCTCGTTCCCAGGGTTGTCCTAACAACAACAACAGTACAACAACAACAAAGGCTTTTGTAGAAGACTATAATCCTATCAAGTGTGCACAGTAATGCTTTTTGAGTCTGTGAGGTTTCCCTCCTGCCCCTTAATCTAAGGACTAAGGACTAGTCTACAAAACTAATTAACAAATTGTTAAAATAGCAAAGTCTAGAAATAGAAATTCACAAACATTTTTCCCCTTGTAGTGGTTGAAAATTTCGCCAAAACAATAGAAACATATGATGAATAAAATAAAAGAAAGCTTTTCTATCTTCTCAAATCTGCATGGAGTCAAAGAACAAAATCTGTGTTTAGTTTATCATAGTTGCATAAATATAAAAATATACAGCCATTGAAGATAAAGTCAAATTACTGATATATCTAAAGAAGAAGTCATATTTCCCCATTAGCCGTGCCACCTAGAAATAACCGTTAGCATTGCCATGTATTTTCTTCTAGATGTTTTTATGTGATGTATTTTATACAACTCTGCTCAAACTCAAACTGAATGACAAAATTTGTTTTCTAATGTTAATTTAAACATAGACTATATAGCTTTTCATATTACTGCCGAGATTTTATAACTAAAGTCTTAAAATGAAGGTAACTATTCAGCTACTGTTGAACGTCAAGACTTTCTTGTAACATTGTAAGTAGTACTGATGAGAACAATTTTTCCCCCTAAGGCCAACATTGCATGTTGTCTTTCTATGATTCATTTCCTGGCTTTTATAAGTCACTAGGATGGCATTTTCACTCAAACTTTCTTAACCTTCTGACTCAATTTCTGTAGCTTATTTGCACACATGAATTATCTTTTCTAGTAGCCGTAAAAAGATCTGGGAAGATCTTTTTATTTCCTTAAAATGTTTACCATATTCTAAAATTTCTCTAAACATTTATCAAGTAAATGTCTAAAGAAAGAGCAATTAAGGGATATAATGGTTTTACTTCAGCTTTTATTTCCAGGACAAGTTGTCAATGTAGTCACTTGTTTTGACAGTTGCCCAGGAGGTTATATTTCCTTTAGGTTAAATGTGGAGTTGCTGAGTTGCTAAAATTCAAACATAAGTTCATTCAATGAAGGCTTTTATAATTGGCAGAATGTTGACTTAACTAAACATTAGCTTTGGCAAAATAAATTTGAGCAAGCAGCCAATTTACAAAATTGCTAATTGTTCTTACTTGACTGTGTAAATTTAGTTTTTCACTATGACATGTGGGTGTGTGTGCCGGGTGGGGGGTATGTGGTGTGTGTTTGTGTGTCTTGATAATGTGTATGTAGTATTATTTGAACTTTATGTCTCTGAATTACTTCAAAAGTATAGTTCATTAGTGAAATATTTTATATTTCAATTATTTAATGGGTAGATGAAGGTTTATACATATATACTTGCACACACTATTTATGGATAACTATAATATTGTTATTTTTTAGGTACTCATTTAGGCAACTAATATTTTGAAATGCAGGCTGTGATTTTCATCACAGGTCTTTTGAAATATGGTTCCTAATTTAAAACACTAGTTGATAACTAGGAATGTTTATGCCCCTTCTTACCCTTACCCAGGGAACATTTGACAATGCTTAACGGCATTTTTTATTGTTTTGTCTGGTGGGGGATGAGTGCTACTAACATTTAGTGATTAGGAGTCAGGAATGCTAAATATCCTACAATATACAGGGCAGCTCAGGCAGCAAAGAATTATGTAGGCTAGTATATCAATGCTATACTGAAGTTGAGAAACCCCATCTTAAAACATCTCACAATCTCAGAGTGTGAGACAGGCATGTTTTTATATCAACAGGATTAAGAATACAATAGGTGCAAAGGATAACTATATCTGGTATGGATGCTAAGGAGAATATTTTCCACTTCCCCAGAAAAGAATGAGAGACTTGGGAAGGTGATATTGAATTCAAGGGGTCAAAGGGAAATCATTCCAGGGAGAGGCAATAGCTTGAAATGAAAACATGAAATTAAAAATAGCTTCATTGTACTGGAGTTCAAAGTGGTGTTATGGAACCCTATGAAAAATAAGTCTAGACCAGTAGTCAAAGGCTCCATTACTGAGATTCAGTTTCTTAAGCTAGTGTTTGGACTTTATCCTTATAGGCAAAGGAACTCCTTTGAAAGTATCCATGGATTCAAAAGTATGGATTAGTTACTCTTAGAAAGATAATGAAAACACTGCTGGCAGCCAAAAGAAAACTAGAAGAGAATAAAACTGTTTAGTGGCTAATAATTTGGCTAATAATTATATCTTGCAAGTGAAATATCCTAAGAGGCTAATCTGTCTCTCTACAGGTAGGGCTTCAGTATAGCTGCTGTATAATTCTAAGGTAAAGGAGGCTAAGAAAATGGGATTTGCCTCCCCACTGGAGGTGGGAGTTGAGGAAAGGAAGTCATTATCTATGGTTTCTAGTTTTCTTCTTTGATTATCCAGAAAGATGACAGTGCCATATTCCAAGGTACAAATTTCTGAGGGATTGTTTGAAAGAATAACAAGTTCCCTTCTGTACATTCTGAGTTTAAGCTAATGGTGGTCATGCAGTTCTATAACCCAAAAAACAGGTTCACGTTGGACATACCAAATAAAAATGTTCAAAAATGAGATACTTGAAACATTGGAAGTAGACCAGTGTTTTCAATAAGACCATCAAAGGAGAAGACCAATCTTCTGAAACAGCAATATTTCATTGTCAAGTAGAGAAAGAGAAAATAACTTTTACTTGTCAGAATATGTAGTCAGAGATATCATGAGGACAAGAAAAATGGCATAATGAAATAGAAAGAGCAAAACAGATATCTGGTATTTTAAAATTAAGCCAATATGGAAAAATTTTTCTAGTACTCTAAATCAATTAAATTAGGAAAGAAATACTTTAGAAGTGCTTATATATCGTAAAATACAAGAAAAGAGAACGTTTAGATTCTACAGTGAAGAAGAAATTCAAGGTAGGATCAGTTATCAAAGGCACAAAATATCAGTTATCAGGGGAAACAGTCATTAAATGCTAGGTGTGACATTTTAATATCCTCAGGGGGAAGCCCAGGTAGAAGGTCACTGGATCTGTACTACTTGCAAAAATTATTAAGACAGGATATTATTCTGCTATGTCTTTGATATTAGAGAGAGAATAATTCTGACTATCAGCTATCATTAGAAAGGAATCATTTTTGAGAAATTGGTCACATGAGACATTTTTAAGGAAACTTGTGAGTTACGAATATTTATGTAGTATGAGAAAGGCAAGTTGAGAAATTAACCAAAACCTAATACAAACTCAGTGAAATTCATGACACCAGTGAAGAGGTGAATATGAAATGACACCCTAGGATTGTTGCTATAGACTGGGGTTCCTGAAATGCTCCAGTAATTTAGATGGCTTGACCTGCCATAAGAGAGTACCATACACTGGTTAGCTTGAACAACAGAAAGTTATTTTCTCACAGTTCTGGAACTAGAAGACTAAGATCCAAATGCCAACCAGGTTGGTTTTGGTAAGCACCCTCTTCTTGGGTTGCAGATGGCCTCCTTCTTTCTATGTCTTCACATGGCCTTGACTCTATGTTTGCACATTGTTGGTGTCTCTTCCTTTTCTTATAAGGACAGCAGTGAACTGATCTCCATATACAATCACATAGAGGTTAGGCCTTCAGCATATAAATTTTGGGGAGACACAATCTTTCCATTATGACCCCCATGAAGGTGATTTAGGAGTGAAATATTTAAATCCCCAATGAAAATTCTTAATGTAAAGTAAGAAAATGCAACAAATAGGAGAATTTGCACCTCCAGAACTAGAAATGATAGAATTGTCCAGAGAAGATATTAAAATGAATGTGTTTAAAAGTTCAAATAGATAAAAGAAGAAATGACCACGGGTATCACACTGGGAGGAGGACTCCAGTATTGAACTGTGGAGCTATGAGCTGTATGATTTTGTGAGAAAATACATTGGTAAAGATGTAGTTAAATATAAACAAGCATTTGTGACTTGGAAATAGTTCTGACTAAATTAACCAGACATGCAGCTTTGATGTGAAAATGTAAGACAAATAAAATGACATACTACAGAAAACATGAAAGAAATTGTAGAAAAGGAGAATAGAGAGAAAAGAATTATACACTAATTTGGCATTTGTCTGAAGTGAAAAAACGGTATCAATCTTCAGAATGAGTACCACATCCCATATTGTTAGTTAAAAACAAATATTCACCTAGTTCTGCTGCAGTGAAGTTTCCAAACTCACACAAACAGAAAACATATTGAAAGAAATCAAGGATGAGATTATCTATTACAATCAAAGGAATGGAAATCAGAATGACAGAAGATGTCTTGCAGCCATGATGGAGACCAGATGCCCAACAGTATGAAACTTTAAAGAATGTAAGGAAAGTAATTGTCTACCTAGAATTCTATGTTTAGTCAAACTTCAATTCAGGGGTGAGTCCAAATGGAAAAAGCAATGCCCATAAAAATGAGTGAGAATTAGACTTCATAGATGGTCTATCTATCTATCTATCTATGAATGAAAATCAGTAAGAGAAAAATAGAACTTCCAATCCAAAGAAGGATTGAGATATACTTTCATATACATGTAGGTACATGTAGGTAAAGTTTGTCTGTGAAAAATAAGATGATTGATAGAGTCATAGAATATATGCTACACATTTCTTGGTGTTTTCAGACAAGGTATTTGACAGGACAAAAGCAAGACAAATTAATGTGGTACATTGGAGGAAGACGTTTAGTGTGAACACATTCAAATGCCCTGTTTGATTTGAGAGAAATGAGAAGTATTGATTATCTATAAACTGCTAAGTATACATGTTAAATATGTATAAACTCACACCAAGAGAAAAGAAAATGAATGTAAAATATTCAGACACAGAAAAAGGAAAGGATGACAGGGATAAAGGAGATGCATCAGTCCAATAGAAACACTTTTGAGAGAGGGGAGGAAGATGGTGCTCTAGAAGCAACTCACCACTGCAGCTCTCAGGCAAGACGCAGAGGGTAAGCAAACACCACATTTTCAGACGGATCCTTATAGCCCACAGAGTGGGGGAAAAGCCCAGGTGTAAAAGGCACGCAGGAC
>CM052657.1:94769432-94795555 GCA_028533165.1 Leontopithecus rosalia | reverse complement strand
CAGTGTGTTTTGCTGCCTTCTGCCCCCTCACCCATATTTGGCATTTCTCCCCATGCCATCCCTCCCCTGCTCCCCCCCCCCGCTGTCCCTCCCCTATTTCCCCCAATAGACCTCAGTGTGTGGTGCTCCCCTCCCTATGTCCATGTGTTCCCATTGTTCATCACCCGCCTATGAGTGAGTATATATGGTGTTTCCTTAAAAACATTTTAATGCAGCGTAGAAGTACAATATGGCTACAGTGATTTATTGCATTGTTGTGAAGTCACTGTCTTTAATGTATTCATCACTGGAGGAATGCATGTTGCAGCCAACAAGCAACCTCCCTTTTTTCACCATCCGCAACACAATTAATTTAATCAAGCCCTTTTAATCACTACATTTATTTCAATTTTTGGCACTATAACCAACATTAATATAAATATTCTTGTGGCTAAATCATAGTACATGTTCTTTATTGTATTTTTAGAATACGGCTCTACACAAAATTACTGGTTCAAAGGACCACAACATTTTTAAAGCCTAAATACTCTTTCTTAAGATAGCATTATTGAAAAACAGGGCTTTGTGTTCGGATAGACTTGAGTATAAAATACAAACGTATTTTCTTGTTTGACCTTGGGCAAGTTAAGGGTTATTACTCTTGGTTTCTTTATTTTTAAAGTACTAACATAATAACTATACATTGAATTATATATTCAGTGTATAGTTATATATATTGAATTATATAATTCAATATATAGTTATATATATTGAATTATACTTTAATTCAAATAGAATTTTTAAAATTATTGCTTTAAACATTATAGTGAAGATTAATATTTTTGTAGCTTCTATGTATTTTGACAGTACTTACCAGATAGTTACTAAATACTAGAAAGAAAATTCAAGTGTTCTGACTATTTTGTTAGTCTCATTAATTAATTTCTAACAGAACATGTGGGCACTATCTGAAGGACAAAATGGTGTTGTTATAGTTCATTCATTATATGGTCAAAATTTTGGAAATCAAAACTCAGTGTCCGTAAAAATAACTAAAAATTGATGGGCCGTGATCAGAAATTTGGCCTGAAAAAGAGAGATGTTGTAGTATCAGATGAAGAGATAAAAACGTGGAATAAAATTTGTGTTCTTCCACTCATTACCCATTCCTTTGATTCTCTCAGAGCTTCGGTCATATTGTCTAAAATAGAAGCATAAGTTTGAATATTCTTTCAGCCTTAAAGAATCAAGTGAGCACTATAAATTAAAAAGATAAATAGGCAGGCATCTAAATTGTTTTTCTGATATAATTTATTATTTTTAATAAATATAATTTGCTCTGAATTTTTTTCCTTATTGAGAAAGAGGAGATGGTGCAAAATCTACCCTTTTCTCAAGCTTGTCAGTGTATTACAGTTTTCACACTACATTGATGTGGGGCATTAGCTTGAAGAATCTGGATTTATTTTTGAACTCCTGTCAGCACTCCATAATTAACATTGCCCAGAAGAGAAATGCTATTTTGCCTCCTGCATCATCAACACAACTGTCAGCAAATAAGGAAGGCATCATCTTTACCATTATTGCTGCTAATGTATGAAGCAGAAAAGAACAGCTGGATTTTCACACACTGGGCTGTTAGAAAAGCTAGCACTTAGTGAAATCTATTTTCAGTTTCTACCTACCTTTTTTTTTTTGCTTTAAGAATGTATTTAAAGGGAAAAATATCATTTTTATCCTGAAGTCTATTTTTAAACTCTTAATTTGGGACATTTAGTGTTCTCAAAGTTGTTGATCTCAATGGCATTTTTCCTTCTTGACATAAAAATACAAAGATAATGTTGATTGCCTAGTGGTCATTTCACTTATCTACTCACTACTCTATTGTGTCTGTGTCCTAAATTCCCTATAATGTTTCAGCTCTTTCTCTGTTCTCCAATTTTGTTTAAATTTACAATGGTGTTGGGTAAATGAATCTTTTTTAAAATGAACAGTTGCAAGGACTAAGTCTTGCTGCAATAAAAGGGCAATGCCATACTCAGATATTTGCTTTTTAAGAAAGCAGAATATCTGTTGCTTTCACAGTTACAGTATGCCAAAATTAGGTAGTGTAAGAAAGCTTTATTAAGTAAGGTTTTGTGTGTGTGTGTGTGCGGGTGTGCGGGTGTGCTCATGTGCGCGCTTTGTTTTCAGCTCCATACAAGGTGGGCTTGTGAAAGAAGCAGCCACTTTGGAAAGCAGTTTAGCAGTTATGCAAAATGTTTGAAGAGTTAGCATAGTATCTAGACATTCTACTCCTAAGCATATACCTCTCAAATTGAAAACATATGTCCACACAAAAAAGTATACATAAATATTTATGGCAGCATCATTTATAATAGCCCCAAAGTGGAAATAACCCAAATTTCCATCAAGAGATGAATAGATATACAAAATATGATACATCTATACAATAGGAAGTACTGATACAGGGTATAGTATGGATGAAATCTAAAAATGTTATACTCAGCGAAAGAAGCCAGAAACAAAAGGCTACATATTATTACTCCATTTTGCATGAAATGTCAAAAATAGGTAAATTCACAGAAATAAAAAAAATACATTAGTGGTTTTCAGGGTTTGGAGCAAGGGCAATCTTGGCTCCCTGCAACCTCCCCCTCCCTGGTTCAAGCAGTCCTCATGCCTCAGCCTCCTGAATAGCTGGGATTACAAGTGAACATCACAACATCAGGCTAATTTTTGTGTTTTTATTGGAGACAAGGTTTCACCATGTTAGCCAGGTTGATCTTTAACTTATGACCTTAGGAGATCACCCACCTTGGCCTCCCAAAGTGCTAAGATTACAGGCGTGTACCACCACAACCGGCTGGGAATTTTTTTGAAGCAGTAATATGTTCTGAAATTAGATATCGGTGATCATTGCACAATTCTGTAGTTACTAAAAACCACTGAACTTTACACTTAGAAAGTGTGATTTTTTTTTGAATATAAATTATATCTCAGTAAACCTGTTATACAAAATGTGATGTGTGTATATATAAATATATATATATTTTTTTATGAATCAAAAATATAAATTTAGAATGAACATAGGAAATGAAGGGGAAAATTATGACTAAACAATTTATCATCATAAGCTCTTCATGTTAAACATTCTTTAAAAACATTTCTATTTTTAATGACTTCAGAGTATATTTTAACTAAGTGAACCACAATTTACTTAAGCATTTATCTTTTTTTTTCTGAGATGGAGTCTCTTTCTGTCACCCAGCCTGGAATGCAGTGGCACAATCCCTGCTCACTGCAACCTCCACCTTCTGGGTTCAAGCAATTCTCTCTCCTCAGCCTCGGGAGTAGCTGGGACTACAGGGACGTGCCACCATGCCTGGATAATTTTTGTATTTTTTAGTAGAGACAGGGTTTCACCATATTAGACAGGCTGGTGTTGAACTCCTGACCTCATGATCCATCCCCCTCAGCTTCCCAAAGTGCTGGGATTACAGGCATGAGCCACTACACCTGGCCAAGCATTTATCTTTTTAAATGTAGGTCGTTGCCAGCCATTATTGTACATTTTGTTCACTTTTTCATTTTTATTGTTTAAGAACCAGGCAAGGTGTTTGTGGTCATTGACACACACCTGATCAGTCTTCTAGGACCTGGAAGTGTACGTCAGGGAGGTACTACCACCTGGCAGCCTGGCAACAGTAGAGGTTGTTGTCTTCTCACTTGGATCACTGTTGTTGTAACTCATTCTAACAGTAGACTGCCAGTGGTGATTGAAGAAGTCCTTCATATCCTTATTTGAAGGGAAGTGTGGCTGTCCATTTTTTCTGATTGAAAACAGATTACAAGGCTTTTCCTAGCTAAATATGGCAAACAAGAAATTCACAGACTTGTAATCAACAAATTCTAACAGACCAGAATAAGAGAATGGGAAAACAGTTTATTCTAAAAGCTTCATGCGTCTTTTTACTAATGAAAGATTTAGTACTTTAAATGATATTATAATGAGATCAAATCAAATTTATAGCAGAATAAACAAATGAGAATAACAAATGGAGGTCAAAATGTGCTTTTCAGAGTTCTTTATTACACCAGTTAGATCTGGAAGGGAGGAACTTAATGCAAGTTGATGTGTGATTGTTCCAGTTTTAAAAGAATGTAATTCTGTCTATGTCTGATTTCATTAAGGATGTTGGGATAGCCCTGGAGTAATTCAAACAGAAGATAAATGTGAAGGGTGCTGAGTGTGTGTATGGAAGTACATATTTATCCTGCACTTTATTTGTTATAGCATGCATGGATCTATTATCTCTCTAACATGTGATGTCTGTTATGATTTAATCTTGTATAACTTTGAGAGTTAGCAACTTTACTGCTCAAAGAATGTAATATGGTCACTCTAAATTTGTAGCACTAAAGCTTTTGCTGTGACCCATTCGCTATGTGGTAGAGAAGACTCAAGGAGTAAACCTAGACATATAGTTATATTATGCTTAAAGTAAATTAAAATGAGTTTGCTATCACTCTGTCACTTTTCATCTCTTCAGCCTCACAGCTATTTATAAAAGGGAGATGTTTCTCTGAGAAAAGGTCTCCAAATGGGCATTAATGTCCATTTCCCTGTATAATTTTACATAAAAGACACAAACATTATCATAGGACTTGATATCTTAGCATATTATTTCATGGAGTAATTAACACATACCCCATAATAGACCTATTAGAATTGTTTATACTATTTAGTTTATAATATGTGGAAATTGACTTTCAGAGTGAATTTTACCTTTTAGTAACCAAAGTATAAACAGAAAAATTGAGAAAGGAAGTAGGAAAATCACTTTTGTGATGCCCCTATTCTAGCACTGTTCTGAACACTTCTAATATGTTAACATATTTAATGCTCCAAAAATCATACGAGGTAAACTTTATTACCTTTATTACATAGAGAACGAAACAAAAGGTCCCAGGTCATAAACCTAGTTCTTATCAAAGCCAATATTAAATTCAGTATAACAACTTTTTAAAACCTTATGTTTACCTTTTAAAGCCTTAGGTTTTACATTGTGTTTCATTGTGTTATGTACATGGAATCAACCTAAATGCTCATCAGTTGTAGACTGGGCAAAGGAAATGCAGTACATATAAACACCATGGAATACTATGCAGCCATGAAAAGGAATGAAATCATGTCCTTTGCAGGGACATCAATGGAACTGGAAGCCATTATTCTTAGCAAACTAATGCAGGAACAGAAAACCAAACACTGGATGTTCTCACTTATAAGTGTGAGCTGAATGATGAGAACACATGAACACTGAGGGGGGAACAACACACTTAGGCCTGTTGGGGAGAGGGGTAGGAAGAGTAAAAATATCAGAAAGGATAGCTAATGGATGCTGAACTTAATACCTGGGTGATGGGTTGATGTGGGCAGCAGACCACCATGGCACATGCCATGGCAGGTGTTTCCCTATGTAACAAACCTGCACATCCTGCACATGTACCCTGGAACTTAAAATAGAAGTTGAAGAAAAAAATAATTTTAAAAAGTGTTATGCTTAAACACAGATTATTGGAAAGATATTCAGCTTTACCTTTTGTTAGGAAAGTTGAATCATCACTGTCTTGCAGCCTTGATTAATTTCTTAAAACAGTAGCTATCTTTATATTTTATTTTCTTTACGTATATTCTCAAAACATTATATAGCTCTCTGGGAAAGCCCAAGAAAAAATAATATTGATTGGAAAAAAACTATTGTGGAAGGGAAAACTATGCCTTCTTTAAACTTTCAATGTTACCTCTGGTGCCAGGACATTATAACTTCTCCCCGATTCCCCTCCACTCCTCATAAACAGACACTTTGTTCTCATCTTAAATTAAACAAACAAAAAGATAAAGATTCGTTGACCTCTTTGCAACAGGGAGATTGTATGGATTCCATAGCATTCACTAGGGGATGATGGCACTCTGGTCTTCACCCTGCCATGGAGTAATTCATAAACATTTTATAACTCCTATTATTACAATGCCATCCCATCTTTTCTAAATATAGCTTCTTTCTGTCATTTAAATCAGGGGTCCCCAGTCTCTGGGGCCACAGACTTGTACTGGTTTGTGGCCTATTAGGAACTGTGAACTGCATATGCAAGGGATCTAGTTTGTGTGCTTCTTAGAAGACTCTAACTAATGCCTGATGATCTGCAGTGAAGCAATTTTATCCCCAAGCTATCCACCCCAGCCCCTGTCAGTGGAAAGAGTGATTTCCCTGAAACCAGAAAGACTGGGAACTGCTGATTTAAATGCATGTGAATGATAAACTGTCAAGTTCAGTTTCTTTCCACAGCCTTTGAAGCTCTTTTGCTTCTGTTTGGCTCTGTTCTTCGGTTAGTTTCTTGAAGGGCAGGGAAATAGATGCCAACAATATCTGGATTTGGAGCCCTATGTTCACATTCAGATAACTAGAAATCCTTACCAACCCATGGCTCACAATAACCGTTATGACCAAAGGACCATTGTATTCGTTCAATTTCATGCTACTGATAAAGACATACCCAAGACTGGGTAATTTATAAAGAAAAACAGGTTTAATGGACTCCCAGTTTTCCATGTGGCTGGGGTGGCCTCATAATTATGGCAGAAGGAGAAAGACATGTCTTACATGGCGGCAGGCAAGAGAGAATGAGAGCCAAGTGAAAGGAGAAACTCCTTGTAAAACCATCAGATCTCGTGAGACTTATTCAATACCATGAGAACAGTATTGGGGAAACTGCCCCCATGATTCAGTTATCTCCCACAGGCTCCTCCCACAACACGTGGGAATTATGGCAGCTACAATTCAAGACGAGATTTGGGTGAAGACACACAGAAACCATATCAGTCATAATGGTATTATGGGTTGGTTTCTGCTTGGGCTGCTGTAACAAAATACCACAGACTGGATGGCTTAGACAACACAGATTTATTTATATTCTCACAGTTCTGGAGGCTGGAAATCCAAAACCAAGGTGCCACCAGGGTTGGTTTGAAGTGAAGCCTCTCTTTCTGGCTTGCAGATACCTGCTTTCTCACTGAATGCTCACATGGCCTTTCCTCTGTATACATGCAGAGAGAGAAAGAATATCTGGTATCTCTTGCTCTTCTTACAGTTCCCCCAGTCCTACCTGATTAAAGCTCCACTCTTATGACATCTTTTTACCTTGATTATCGCCTTTTAGACCCTGTCTCTAAATACAGTCATATTCTGGGTTAAGGCTTCGGTACATGAATTTTGGGGAGACACAATTCAGTCCAAAACGTTTTACCTTCTCTCCTCCCAGAATTTATGCTCCTATTGCATGCAAAATACATTCACCCCCTCCCAACAGTCCCAAAAGTCTTGACCCATTCTAGCATCAATTCCAAATCCAAAGTCTTTTTTTTTACTTTTCACTGTCTTTCTTTTTCTGACACAGAATCTCACTCTGTTGCCCAGGCTAGAGTGCAGTGGTGCGATCCTGGCTCAACCTCAGCCTCCCAGGTTCAAGCAATTCCCCTGCCACAGCCTCCTGAGCAGCTGGGATTACAGGTGCCTGCTGCCACCCCCAGCTAATCTAAACCAAAGTCTTATCTAGATCAAATATAGATAAAACCTGAGGTATGATTCATACTAATATTCCTCCCCCACTGTGAACCTGTGAAACTAGACTGGTTTTGTGCTTCTAAAATACAATGGTGAGACAGACATAATTTAGACAATCACATTCCCAAAGGGAGAAATCAGAAAGAGGAAAGGGTGACAGGTCCCAAACAAGTCAATAATCTAGCAAGGCAAATTTCATTTGATTTTTTAAAATAATTAATATATAAAATTTTTATATATTTTTAACAGTATATATATTTAATATTTAAACCTTTATTTTAGGTTCAGGGGTACATGTGCAGATTGTTTATATAGGTAAACTTGTTACTCAGGGGTTTGGTGTACAGATTATTTCGTCACGAAAATACTATGCTTAGTACCTAATAGGTGTTTTTTTTTTCTTTCTGAATCTCTTCCTCCTCCCACCCTTCCCTTTCAAGAAGGTCCCTGGGTCTGTTCATTTGGTCTTAAGGCTTGAGAATAATCCCCTCTGGCTGGCCTTTCTGCACTTCAAGCCCACAGGAGCTGAAGTGCAGCAATCTCCTCCTTTCAGGTCTCCATGGTGACCCTGCCCCCTCAGTTTTGTGGGGTGCCCTACCCCCAGGACCCTGAGCAGTGGCCTTGTCCTTGAGGCATTGGCCAGTATATCATCCTGGCCCATTAAAACCAAGGAGGTGGCTCCATCCTCTGAAGCTGAGGAGAAAACAGGCTTGTCTGCTGGGTTTACAGTTGGAATAGCAGCCCAGATGATCTCTGAGTTGTCTTGGGTACCATTGTACCATTCTTGAAAAGGAGTACATGTTTCCGTTCAGGTAGCCCTGTTGTCCCATCCTGAAGGATCTCAGAAGCCTGGTAATTTTCTTTTATTCTGTAGTATTGTTTCTATTCCCAGTAGCCCCAGTGGGAAGTATTTCTGATGGTATAATCCCATTGCTATTTCTGGCTTCAGTTAGGACAGCTGATTAAATTCTGTGGGTAATCTCTTTAGAGAGAGTGATTTATGAATTGTCCAGCCTCGCCCTATGTGTTTAATCCAGAGCATACTTTCTCATTTTTTGGCAACATGCATAGGCAGAGAATTATTCAAATCTTCAAGTCCTGTTTCCTTTTTGCTAAATAACTTCTTCAATCTATCCCTTCTCTCTCATTTTACTATAAGCAGTAAAAGATAACTAAACCATCATTTCAACAATTTGTATGAAATCTCAACTAAATATCCAATTTTATCACTTCCAAGTCCCACCTTCCACAAAACACTAGAACGCAGTTTAGCCAAATTCTCTGCCACTTTATCACAATTGTCTTCTTTCCAGTTTCTAACAGCATGTTTCCAACTTGTGTCTAAGACGTCCCAGAGCACCTTTAATGTTCATATTTTTTGCCAACAGTCTGTTCCTGGTGATGTATGTCTTCTCTAAGATGATACTTTCTCTCCAGCTCCCCTCTTTTCCTGCTGAGCCCTCACCAAAATCACTTAACGTACATATTTCTACTACTGGTCTCTTAAGTCAATCTAGGCTTTTACTAGAATGCATTTCAAATCTCTCCCAGCTTTTACCCACCACCTAGGGCCAAAGCCACTTCCACACTTTTAGGTATTTGTTAAATCAGCACCCCGTTTCACAGTTCTAAAATCTATATTAGTGTGCTCAGGCTGCCAAAAAAAATGCTACAGAGTGGGTGGCTTAAACAACGGAAATGAATTTCGTCACAGCTCTCAAAGCTGGAAGTCCAATATCAAGGTAGCAGCAGGAATAGTTTCAGGTGAAGCCTCACTTCTTGGCTTGCTGTCTTCTAGCCGTTTTCTCACAGGACCTTTGCTTTGTGCATGCACAGAGAAAAAGCAAGAGGGAGAGAAAGAAAGGGAGAGGGAGAGTGGCAGTGGAGGAGATGGGGGGTAGAGAGATCTTTTGTGACTACTCCACTTCTTACAAAGCCATACTCTTTTCACTTCATTTAACCATAATTGTCCATTTAAGGGTGTTATCTCCATATGCTCATTGGGGGGTTAGAGTTTCAATAAATTTATTTCTGGATGGGGAAGAAATTCAGTTTATAATAGATGAGTTATGCTAATTGACTCAGAGCTACTATTTTTCAACCCCCTGGATCTTTATAATCACTAGCGGGACAGGGAGAAAGGAACTTGAAAAAAAGACTCATGTCCAGGCACTACCCTATTCAAGGAAATCAAGAGTCTTCCAGGCTAGAACAGGGCATAACAACTTTTTTAAATCTCCCCATATGATTATAAATTTGCATCCAGAATTGAAAAACACAGTCTTGAGTCCTTTAGCTTCTTTGACTGAAAACATATATTCTATGCATAGAATGCATAGAATGTTGTGGATCCTTTGGGAAGAAGAAGGGAATTGGTATTGGCATTTTAAGCACATTAAATATGCTTATAAGGAATACATGCTATATATTATACTTTATGTTAATCTATACATTACACTGTATGCTATATCAGAAAATATATATTTGTAGTATATAGAATCATATGTACTTGTAATGTAGGTATGAGATAATAGGAATAGTTCTAGAGTCAGACAGCTAGGGTTCTAATTCTGTTGTCATCTGATTATATTACATTAACTTTCCTGGGATAAATGATGATGACAATGACAGTTCTCTCCTTAGTTTATGTGGATTAAGTCAGATTATACCTGAAAAACCCTGAATAGTTCATAAGTATTATTAGCAGTAATTGTTAATAAAGAAGAAGATGGAAAAGCCTAAGGTCTGTGTCTATTTGTCTTCTCTTTGATACACTAAGATCCTCAGGCTTTGGAGCAAGGGATTCAAAACTGTGTCCTTGCAAAGCCTAAATTAGCTAAATTTTGCATATCAAAGTGGTAGGGCCTAGAGTATGCAAAGGGTATTTGAAAATAGCAGAATAATTCCAAAGCAAGTGGTCAAGGTCACAGAAGATACAGGAAGAAAGCTGTGAGCCAAGTTAGAAGCTCTTCAAAGTGATTTTTGAGCTTTCAGGGAATGCTGCAAGAGCTCTAACAGAAAATAAAGGTTTTTCTGTAGGTCACTCTGGTTGTTCTGGAATATTAGACTTTTTTGATTAATTTTAGGACTCCGCAAATCCAACTTTTTGAAATTTTTCAGAAGATATCCTATGTGTTTTGAGTTGAGGCTGCCTGTAAGAAACAAGTTTTTCTAAAACAGTGAGCAATTCAGTTTGGCATTTCAATCTGTCTCCTCTTACATTTGTATTAGAAAAAGCCAACCTGGTGGAAATGTTGATCTTCAGACTTGAGAATGGTTAAAAAAATAAATCTTTTGTTCACATTCTTTTAGAAATGTTTCCTTGTTCTCATCTTTATAGGATTTGGGAAGCCCTGCCTAATCTTTAGCATTTTTATGAAATTTCCATAAAAAGCTTTTCTATGTTTTATATAAATTTGCATCTCAATTGGAAGTTGAAGGGGGTTAATGGTGATAGTTTGCCTTGACATGTCTATAGTATACTCCTTTAATGTAGAAACACTGGCCAGCCAAAGAGGCTTTTTCTTAAAAAGCTCAGGAGTAAAATACATGGTTTTGTGGCTCCAGAGCTAACTTTCCTGGTTTAAATTTTGCCTTTGACATTTACTATTAAATAGTTTTTAATTTCCCTAAGACTCAGATTACTCAACTGTAAAATGAGGATAATAATAGTATCTACTTCACAGAGTTGTCATGAAAGTTAAGTTTGCTAATGTACGGGGGAATCTCTTGGAGCACCCCTGGGTCCTTAGCAAGCATCACTAAGTGTTAGGAATTCCTGAAGCTTACTTTAAGGTTTTTGGGCAAACACACTGAAGAGGCAGGAGTCTGAGAGTCTACTGGGAAAAACAAACAAACTTATCTCTGAGCCACATTGTTCCGGGATTGAGGGCATTGACTCTATCACTTACAAGCTATAATCGTTGGTGCCTTTGGTAACTCATTTCTAAAAGGGAGAAAATATAATATCTCCTTGTGTATCTGGTGTAAGGTTAAGTACAATGGCCTTCCGCAAGCTATTGTTGTCTCCTGCCTTGAAGGTTTCAGTAGCCCTGGAGTTGGTCTCACAGCTTCCATTTTTACCCATTTAACAGCACATTCTTCATGCAATAATCAGAGAAAAATATAAATAGATGCATGCTACTGCCTTGCTTAATTTGTCCATTGGTTTTCTATCATTTTTAGAGTAAGTATCAATCTCATCACCATGCTCTTATATGGCTCTGTACAATCTATCCATGTTTAAGTCTCTAGCTTATCTCTAATCACTACTCCCTTGTTCATTCTGTTCCAGTCACACTTGTTCTTTTTTTTTTTTTTTAATGTTCCTGGATCATCCCAAACCCTTTCCCACCTCAGAGTCTTTGAATATATTCAGGGATTTCACACATGTTTACAAGTACCAAACATTTTTACCTGGGATCTCCACAGGGTTGGTGATCCTTTTCAAACTGTATTATTCAAAGTTATCTTCTCAAAAAGACCATTTCTTACTGTCTCATCCGAAGTGGGCCATACTCCAGGATGATCTGCCTCATATCTTACCCCTTTAATACGTGTCAAACCTTAACAGTTATGTTGTTTATCTGATTGCTTGTGTTTTGCTTCTCTTCCCTGACATTTTGAAGGTACAATCTTGTCCGAATGTTATATTATTATATTCCATAGTGCCTGGCACATAGTAAGTGCTCAATGAATATCACTGGAAGGACAAAAGAAAGGCAAAACAGAACAAAAAATAATAGCATATAAGGTGCTCAGTATATTTTAGCATTATTAAAAGAAATATTAATAAAGATTAAGCATAAATGAAAAATTCTACTGACAGCCACAGTCTGACTCTAGGGGTGTACTTCTTTGTGAAGAAAAATAAACTTTGTCTTTTAAAGCCATGAATCTGAGAACTGTTGCTTTCCTATTAAAAAAAAAATCGATGTCTCTATCTAAGTCATGCTGCTTGACGGACAATCTCTGGGCTTGTGTATTAGGTAAGTGCTGGGCTGGCTAGGACAGATTGTGTTCACTGTGTAAAGATTTTAGCAGTAACTTGCTTCAGCCACGACCATACCACAGCCAAGAGGTTAAGGGTTCAAAGCAAGATATGGTGCCCAGTCCAGGTTATGCTGGTTTCAGTAGGCTAGTGCCAAGTTGCGATTTGATAGGGCCATCTCTGTCTTATATATTTCATGATTTCCTCTGTCTCTGAACAATAAAATGCTTGTGTGGATAATCTTAATTCCTTGCAGTATGCATCATGGCTCTTCTATTTTTAGAAGGCCAGGATAATACTTTCTCTCCAAATCTGTTCTTGAAGGCTCTTGTCTTACTGAAATTGCTTTTCCTGTCTCCACCAGTTGGACACTCAAAAATATTATCTCAAGAGGACCTATTTTAGTTTTGCCATCTATAATCTGGAGAAAAAAAATGAGGTCTCATTCTGATTTAACAGTTGCATGTGGCTGTTTCACAGAGAAAGGAAAAAGAAGAAAAAGAACAAGATGTGTCTGGTTAAATGCCTTCTACTCATGAACGTCACCTGTCAGTGACTTTTCCCCAAGACATTCTCTCGTAGGCTGTCTTGAAGGGCAGGCATTTTGGGCTGTGAACGTCTTGTATATAGATATATTCTCAGCAACGGTAACACTGATATTAAACTTTGATTCTTTACTTTATTCCAAACCATTCTAAGAACTATCTCTAGATTAGTTCATTAGCCGCTCACATTCAACAGATACAGAACAAAACAAAACTGAGGCACAGAGAGGTCAATTGTGGTGTCCAAGGTAACCCACCACGTTGTAGAGCTAAGATTGTAATAGACAATCTGGCGTCAGAACCTTTACACTTAACCACTATAATCTCCCTCAGTGGGTATAGCTTTGTAGACTCTGTCTCTTTGAATGTGGAATGCAGGGACTCTTGCATGTATCAAAATAAAGTTTGCAATTTATTTTAAATGTTACTTATCTAAAACCAATAGCTTCAGAAAAAAAATTGCTTCCTCTTTACTTCCAAGAAAAAAATCAGGCTTATAATTATAATTCTACATTTAAAACCGTCCAATATTTGAATTCTTGTTACCAAAGCAACTGCCTTCTCCTCAGCATCTTAGATGAGATTGTCAAAATGAAAGCGTTTATTTTGAATATAGTCTAGATTTCTGTTATACAGCCCTCAAGTGTATATGAACCTGAGGGAAATCTAAATAGTGAAATCCAACAGTAAAAACTAAAATCTAAAATCACCCATTTTGTCTGTCCAAGTGTCTATTTCCTAGCCTCAAGAAAACAGGTGAAATAAAGATAAAACAGTAGATGTGAGTGAATTTCTATGATGAATACAGCCCAAGAAGCTGAAGAAAGAGATCAGTTTTCAAAGCAAGACTTTCCAGTAATTAGAACCAAAGAATTCAAACATACTATACATTTATCAAATATGTGTACATATGTGCATATATTCTGAGTCTCTGGCAGACTCCATTTATGGTTAAATAGCTGTTTGGGTTAAATTTGTCTTTCTACCGTGAACTTGTCACTTCAAACTCCTTAATATTTAAAGAGATGCTTATCCCAAACATGTTAGAGTCAAAAAGCATTGCAGTCTCGGCTCTGCTATGTACAAGCTGAAGGATATTCAGCAGATCACTGAATCCCAGTTGTCTTTTATCTAAAATGGGAGTAAAAGAGCTTTCTTTATTTTAGGGCTCATATACATATTCCTAAGATAGTGTATGTAAATTGATTTAGTGCTAGGCCTGATATACAGAGAATATTCAGTAAATGACAGATAATAAAAGAGAATAATTATATAGTTAATACAAACAAAGCTCCAGGTTTTGGGTTAAACTTTCGATGAAGCAGCTGAATTAACTCCCCTTTTAAATTGATGAACTGGTCCTGATTCTATATGGATGCATAATGCAGAGATGACGGAAGATCCAAATCATTTCCCGAAATCCTCCTCTGCATCAGACAGAAAAAGTTGAGTCAAGGTTTGCAGAAACCCGTTTGGACAAGACCCTCTCTAATCTAAACATATTATTTTTGGGGCTTTTCATCAGCCTCCTAGGGCTATCTAGTTTGCCAGAGAGAAAATAAAGAATTAGACATTGTCCAGTCAAGGAAGAGATGGTGTTCCAAAGAGTAACATCAGTAAGTTCTGGAGGTGGGTTGGGAGTAAAATAATGAGGCATTAGGAGTGAGGCAAGGAGGCTTCTAAGAGGACTGATTGTCAAGACTCAACTCTACTTTCACTTTTCCCTAAAACCTAGATTGCATTTTCTGGAGTGTGTGTGTGTGTGTGTTTGTGTATAGGTAGATCAGTCAAAAGCATCCTGGGTGCTTGCGTAAACCCAGTTTAGAACTCCCCTAAAAATGCATGCAAGCGAACAGAACCAATGTGGCTCATTTTTATGTAGATATTTTTGAATAATTAATGTTTTCAAGAAAATGCCAATGCTACAATCTTTAAAAGAAAATTTATAGATAATCTTCTGAGATGTTTATCACCTATGAAAGAGTCAAAAATATTATTTAGAATACCAAAGAAAGGGCTTCAGATCTTTGAATTTGTAGATAGGCAAATGTTTGGTGGGGGTGGGGAAGATTCTTCACAGATTCTCAGGAGACAATTCACACATCAGGAAAAAAAAGGTTGCTTAGGCAACATCTTCAAAACTATGGTTTAACACCTTTCTCTAAAGACTCTGTTCTAGTAATTTATTTTTCCTATAAAATAGTGAGCTTTGTTCCCACAAAAGTGAAATTAGAGCCAGAAGACAAAGCGTTTTGAAAACCTTGTAGAATGGGTATTTCTGTCAGCACCTGAAGGGTTAAGCCTAGAGTCGCCACTAGGTGTCACGTTGGGATTGGTTTTGAGAGCATTAGCTCCCTAAATGTCTCCAAATAAGAGACACCTTCTAGGTTAATTTCAGCGACTGTTCAGTTTCTTTAAATAGAGACTCTTACACTGCACATGTCAAATCTTCAGAGTCTTTCCCTTTGTTTTACAGGTATTTACAACCATTTAAACTTTTCAACCCACCATGCAATCCTGGCAGGGGGTAGATTTTGAAATAGGGGAGCTGTGACAACAGGGTCACATTGTAGGGAGAGAGAAGTCTCTTTTAGTCTTGTATCTCTTATAATCTATTTTAGTTCCTCCATTTTAAAACACCTGAAATTAACATGGAAATTGAGAAACAATTTGGTGCTTGCTATATAAAATGCATTTAAGTTTCATATATGAAAATTTGGGATCTCCCACTGAGTTTTCTTTATCACATCCCCTCATCTATCCATCCCCACTTCAACATTCTTCTCTCTGGGTCTGTTTAGTTAATGTAGCAAACAAATTGACAAATAAAAAGGTTCAAATCTGAGTGTTAATCATTTCACAATTTGCCAACTTCAGAAATACTGTTTTAAAAGAAAATGGTTTGGGGGAAAGCCATGTATTGGCCATAGAGAATAACAATTCGGCACAGATAAACTGGGTGATGGTGGAGAAAACACAGTGGTTTTGACCCCAGGGGATTGTGGGTACTCTGTTCTAGAAACATTTTCACATAGCTACCTATTCCATCATTGGTAAAGCAAGTTCTATCTCTGTTTTTGCAGGAGTAGGTACGTTAACATTACCTAAAAAAAAGTAAATTTTTTGTTGAAAAAGGATGCCAAAGAAACTTCCTATTTTCTGGAGAAGAACAAGTCTCTGACTGAACCTCTAAAAGCAAAGTAATAAGAAAAAGATGCAGAACCAGATATAATTTTAGTCAGGTACAATAATGCAGACAGAAGTTGCTAGGATTTGAACACCTGTAAAAAGCTTTGGTAGACCGAAAGAAATAATACCTTTTTACTTCCAGAGCATCTTCTGATTTTAACACATTTCAAAATAATTTACGTATATAGTCCTTTTGTCAAAAATTGTTTAGTACCTGCTGTCACCATTGTATGGGGATCAAAAATATAACAATAAACAAGACCCAGATCAACAACATTCCAATCTCTACCAAGATTGCGATGTAATTGATGAAACATACGTCGTCAAAGAATTGAACAAATAATTTATTTCAGAAGTGAGGTAACTAAAAAGAGAGTTGAGCAGGGATAAAGAACAGAGACACACAAGAAACAACATTTTTTTTAATGTAATCTTTCATAAAAGTAAATAGGACAATGAAAGGACCAAGGAGATTTAGGCTCATGACCTATATGATCTTGAGCTGGTCACAGAGGTTGGCTTATTCATGTTTAAGATGTTAAGAAATGAGGAATGTATGTATTTTATCTAGACTTTCTGAAAAGTCTTAGTCACTTAAGAGGTGACTTTGTGGTTGAGATCAGAATTCTGAGAGGGAGTCAGCCACAATATCTATGAAAACACGTTGCAGAATGAAGGTCCAGCTAGTGTAAAATTTCTGCACTTGGAACTCCCTTGGTGTGTTTTAGCAATCACAGAAAGGCCAGCATGGCTAGAGTTTCATAAGCAAGGGCAGAGGTAGATGGGAGGAGATGCATTCATGGGAAGATATAAGAAATTAAATTCTCTAAGTAAAATTTTCTAGCAGATATTGCAGCCAAAGTGGATGTTCAACAAACCTATTTAAGTAGTTCCCACTCTATTTGGAATAAAATTAAAACTCTTTACCATAGCTTTCAAAATCCTTTATATTTTTGTATTCTTTGGGAAAATAACGCATGTGGAAGTGCTCAGAAATACTGTATTCAATTAATTTGCAAGACTGCCCACAAGAGGAATCATATTACAGAATACTGTTAGATTTTCCTTTTTCCCTGACAGATACACAGGAAGGCTGACACTCCCTGTTTTTGCATATTGTAGTGTAAGGATGGGATGTTTGGAGCTATACTTTTTCTGATTATTAAAAATAAATCATCACAAGCTGAGCGTGGTGAGACTACTAAAATACCTTATATATCTTTGGAGACATGATTTGAGAATTGAACAAACTCAGGAATACTCACCTCTTGAATTACCGCATTGAAGATTACTGAGTGTCTTACTGTGTAAAGGGTGTTTTCATGAGAATTTATTATACTTTCACAGAGTATATATATATATATTATATATATATATATATAATATATATACACATATATAACATATATATAATATACATATAATATATATTATATATATAACATATATAATATACATATAATATATATTATATATATAACATATACATTATATATAACATATATGATATATATCTTATATATATATGATAGTTGATATAGTTGTCTTTATGATAGCTGATATAGTTGTCTTTTACATTGCTATATAGCCATACAAGGGCATAAAATCCAGTTATGAAACACTGACTTGTTGGGTGAACTTATCAAGGCTTAATGCTTCAATAGACAAAGGCAACTAATACCTTTCACTTTTAGAACAGATTTTCTTATGTGGATAAAATAACTAAAACACCAGTTAAGACTACTGAGTTTTAAATTTTGCTCAATACACAGTTCACAAACTGTTCAATAAATATAGCACTCCCAGAAGACCTGCTTCTCCTCCTTATACTTATGTGAGGTTTGAAATACATGTTTGTCTTCTGATTATTTTGCTGCACCTTAGATTCCTCTAAGAAATCACACTCCTTACCAATATATCAGGAACTAGTGCATCTTAAAGAAGGCCATTGTAAAAATGGAGTGTCTTTCCCACAGACCAAAATTGAGTGTTTTTTTTTTCTTTTTTCCTCCATCCCTTTGTTTCTCTCCCCTCCATATTTCTTGTTCTTGTTGGAAGAGCTCATTAACACGGAGGACCTGGGTGCACATTCTATCTTTGTTTGGATTCCAATTTGTACTTACATTCTCAAATGTAAGTACATCCCTCCTTGAAGCAGATGCTTCATTTTACAGTCAAAGTAGTGTTTATTTGACATTTTCTAAATCCTGAAAATAGTGATAAAAGGTACTTAAATACTTTATTACTTTAACTTCCTGGAAAATGAAAATAATTTTATTTATAACTAGAATTATGTTTTTAATCTGGGTAACTTATAATTATTCATAGTCATATAGGTTTCCACCATAATACATTTTTTAATAGGAACATAAAAAATTTTTAAGTGATATATGAGAAATGCATATATTTCATGACTAGAAATCAGTCACTAAATCACATACAATGAAAGAATAATATGGTTTTAATGGTTCAATAATCTATGGATTTATCCATAGCAATAACGGTTTGTTATTCTTTATTTTTTGATGTAGATGCTTCTAGGTAAATAATTTGCTTTAAAATAGTATTTTAAATCCCACCTAGCTTTTTTCTTCACAGAGGTTTATATTTCTGTTTCTTTTGTTTGTTTGCTTTTTAAGCAAATTTTAGTTTTATTTTATTTTTTATTGCATTTTAGGTTTTGGGGTACATGTGCAGAACATGCAAGATAGTTGTATAGGTACACACATGGCAGTGTGTTTTGCTGCCTTCTTCTAAGTTAGAAAAAATGATGGAATAATCTTAGGTTTACGATGCTGGTGACGCTGATAACAACAGAGGTGATGGCAGTGATGAGGAGGTGGTGGTGAATTTTATTGCTATTGATATTAGCTTTCATTTACTGAGCACTTAGTAGATGCCAGGCATTGTGAGCTGTTTGCTTGCAATCTAATTACCATCTTTCCACGACTTTGGCATTATTTTTCTTATCTTACCACGCAAACTAAGACCAAAATGACAATGTTATTTCCCTATTTTAAGGAGTTTGAAAATAATCAGTCTTGAAAGAAGTAACTTGAAAGAGGCCAGGAGAATAATGACTATCTGGGAATTCATCACCTATTAGGAAAAATGCAGAAGGAAGTATCTCATGTCAATGAAAAACTTCCCTCTGTCTCTGGAGAGAAAATAAGCTCTGTCTCTACATTTTGCTAGTAAAGAGTTTCAGGAGATTCTACAGATTCTCTTTAAAAGAGGTGTTGTTTGATGTCTTGAGTATCTCTGGGGAATAATTTCACACCTGCAAATCCTCTAGAGAAAGAGCACAGTGATGTGTAGGACAAGCAAATAGATTTTCCTTTCTTGTTATTTTCCAGCAGTTATTTTTTAGCATGGTACCAGCCAGGTTCCAGCGCCCAATAAAACGATAAGCCTATCTTCCTAAATGTCAGGATAGGCATCAGAATCCACCATCTCATGCATGTCTTAGAAATAGAAATATCTGAATCTGGGCTTTATCAGCTAAAGGGATTATCCTCTAAAATAGCGTGTCTTATGTTGTATCCATGAAGAATGCTCGTGAGTCTAGAGATCTGTGGATGAATCCACTGCCAAACAGGAACAACAAAAAATCCTTTCTTTATTGCAGTTTCATTACTTGAAGCGAAGTGTAGCTGTAACTTGTTTGCTGTCTTAGCAAAATGGTACTTCCATGCATAGAAATTCCTTGATTCCTATCAGTATCTCTGTTTCTTATTCTTAATGTTTAGTCCCGGGAAATAAAAGAAGGAATTTCAAACTAAATAATAAAAATCCATTTTCATACTTTAATGTCTTTCTTCCTTTCAATCCATTGTGCCTGACATGGGAATAAAGATCTTTTGTCAGACCTTTAGTTTTCTACCTGCAGAAAATTAAGAACAGAAGTTACTAAAAATTAATTAGATCCTGGCAGTAAATGAATTTTTTGTCCCCGGTGAAGCTGATTTGTAACTTGAAATAAAAACTTCAGTAATTTTGGAGAATCGCATAAGCAGACCCATCCCACATGAGCAAGATTGATATCAACCTACCATCCATTCATTCTTACATCCATTTATCTATTCATCCATTGATTCATCTATCTATCCATTCACCTGTCCACCCAGTTAGCCATCTATTCATTCTTGCATTTATGTATATATTCATTTATTCATTATAGAACTGCCCAAATTAAGATTTTTCATAAGTAATGGGCAGCTATCAGTGATCAAGTATTGATTCCTCTTCTATTTAACAGTGAACCCTTCCTCTTTCAATCTCTCCTATGGCCTAAAGATTGAGTTTAATAAACTCAACTTGGAAAATTGCACATCATCATTGTGTAAGTTTATGATTTAAGTTCTTATCATCACACTGCTATTATGTTGATGATTACCTTTGGATAAGATATTTAACTTTCTATTTCTCATCTAGAAAATGGAGGTAGTCTAGTTGATTTCTAACAACTGCTTTTATTTTTAAATGTGATTGTTTCTTTCCTTTGCTCAAAAATGAGTGGCCAGCCTAACTGTGTTTTTTTCTTCAAACAAAATGTCCAGATCATCAAGGAACACATATACTGACTTAAGGGAGAATGTCTTTAAATTTTATGTAAACTTTAGGAAGAGGTGCTCATACACTGTCAGTAGTACATTTTGCAAATATTCTGATTGTCATTTATAAATGTCATGGAATTAATGATATTTCTTAAGAACAAAGCCAATGCAATAGATCTTACTTTAAAACTCAGAAAATAGAGCCCATTTAAATTAACAAATCATGAAACCTAGGAATACTCAAATAAGAAAATTTAGCAAATCTATTACAGAATATTAACTATGTGTGCAGATACATAATTTTCTAATCACCATAGAAAGAAACTTCTTATTCCTTAGGTCTACTTTTTGGAGAAGTAATAGATTAACACACTGGTGGCCTGAACTTAAGAAAATAGGTCATCTTTATGTTCTCAAACTCTATATCATAAGGCCTGGCTGTAAGATTTACTCCCATAAAAATATCCTAGGTCCAGTCCATTAAATAATATTTATTTCTGGAATTCATGTATTACGTTTTTAGTTCACATTGGTGTTATTTTGCTTTTTCAATGAGATACTTTACCCACTTAGAAAAGTATTTGCTTTCATCTTATTTTTACCACTATTCCCAGGATAGTGCTTTGCACATAATGGATGATTAGTAAACAATTGATTAGTTTCTTATTAGATTGTCGCCCAAATTGTAGCTGCCACAAGAAATTATTATTGATGATAAAATTATGTGATGATTTTTCCATGCATTCCATAATGTATATAATTATATCTTCATGGATATTTCTTTCAACTTTTTAATAGGTAGCTTGAAATATCAATTTTATATCTGCATTTAATGAGAATTCATGGCAGAAATATTTAGAAAAATGTTCTTTAGTTCTATGCCTCTTCAGTTCTCAATGTACATTTTTTTAAATGTCTAAGCTTTAGATAGAAGATTCACATCATAATAGCACATTGTTGCAGGGCTGGAAGAGGCATCAGAGATCATCTCCCAGAAGAGATGTCTAGCTGTCCACCAATAATATGTTTTACGTTTCCATAGTATAGAATTGCTACTGGAAATAGCTACTCCACTGAGGACTATTTTTAAGTTCCTCTTAAGTTTTGAGGGCCATGGGATTTATTCACACCAATATATTTTGAGCAGAAATGAGAGGTGTCACACTTTGATTGACATAATTAAGAAATGTGAGGGCCTACACATTTTATACATATATACACATAGCACGTATTCTTTTATGTGCTAGTTACAAAGTGTAAGGGCCTACACATTCTCTTTTCTCATCTGGTAGATAGAAGCAAAGGACTTTTGGGTCCTGGAAGATGCAGAGATAGAAAAAGGAAGAAAGTTAATAACTAAGTCTTGAGTAAAAAATACTCAGCAAATATCCCAATAACCTGTGAGGTGAACAAGAAAAAAATTTTGTTAAGAAACTAAAATTCTTTTTTCAGGGGTGGACTTTTTTGTTATAGCTTCAAGTACTATGTTAACTAACTAAAGACTTTACAAAAAGGTTAGGACTCTGAGCCTTGAAGATGTTATCAGGTTTAATTATGTTACATCCTGTGGCAAAACCAGGATTAGAGCTTAGAAATACGAAGATTGCCCATTTTACTCTGTTCAGATAAGGAAGGAAAGCAACAAGCTTTAAAATAAGTTAGATCAAAGATGAAAGAAGGGTAAAAAAACAATCTCATCATTGGGTATTTTATTGCGAATGGGTCCTTGAGCAGAAAGTAGATGAGACTTTCTTCCTTCTCAAAGGGCATAGCTTCTCTGTTTGTTAAATTAGACTTGATGCAGAAAACCTACTTTGCATCTACAAATGAGACCTTGTTGACTCCAATTTTGTGTATATGCTGACTTAAAAGAAGACACAAAAAAGGAAACTTAAAGAGATTTATTGATTTAAAAAAACTTGCTCCTTTTACACTTTTATATATTTGCTTACTCCATTGCTCACATAAGGCCTTCTTTCATTCCATATAAAGTAAACTGCTCTTTCTGATGTCGATGATTCTGTGTCTGCTGTCATGGGAATAGAAAATAGACATGCAATCTCTAAGCCAACGCATACCTGTATCACCTTGCTATTGGTGGATTTTCTGTGCTTTATAATTTTGGGGGAAAATATCTCCATGATGAGAAGTTTACTAAAGTTAAACGCAGAAAGAGATTTGCCTATCTTCTTGATAGACCTTTTCCCAATGGATTGTCAGTTTCTGAATCATTCCATGTTTGACAACCATTGAGAGAATTGACATTTTGTGCCCTGTTAATTATTCTGTTTTTTAAATGGCTTTATCTATGTGGACTAATTAATGATGCCTTTCTTCCATGGCTGAATTGTGATTATCTTTCAGATTGTATTTTGTAAATTCAGAATTTGTGAAATTACCAGGCCAAATTCTGACAAGACTAATTTAAGTAGTATTTACTTCAGTGGACAATTCACAAAGGGCATGTTCACACAGTGTGATTTGTTTCATTAACCTAAAGAGAAAAAGCTGACAGAAGATTGATACCTGGGGAAATGAAGGAATAGAGGGGCCTATTAGGAAAAAAAGTACTGGGGAGCAAAAGAGAAACTATCTGAAGCAGGGCTCTGCCTACTTCACAATAGTAAGATGGGTAAATTTACAGCCAAGTAAAGCATCAGTTATTTTTTTATCTTAATGAGGATTACCACTTTGGTGGGCCCTACAAAATTAGAAGTCTTATCTGCAGAGGCACAGTTAACTGTTTCTCCTCTGCAGGTTCTAGAATCAATACATTTGATAAACCTTCCATCACAGCAAGTACATATTCCATATCTGTCATTTGTTATCTCTTGTTATATAACAATACTGCAATAAACATGAATTATAACAACACACATTCATGATATAATAGTTTCTGTGGTTTAGGAGTCTCACACAGCTTAACTAGGTCCTTTGCTTCAGGTTCTTACAAGGCTGCATTTCAAATCTTGGCTGGGGTTGATTGGAGAAGGGTCTACTACTAAGTTCACATGTTTTTGGCATCATTTTATTCCTTACACACTGCTGGCCTGGGGGGGTCTCCGTTCCTTGCTAGCTAAGGGTCTCAAGGCACCAGTTCCTCGTAACATGAGCCTTTGCAACATGGACAATTGATTCCTGAAAGCAAGCATGGGAAAGCATCTCCTAGCAAAATGGTTATTATAATCTCAGGTAATGTAATGATGTACATTTTGTTGCTTTGCTATCTTCTATGGGCTAGAATCAAATCATAGGTTGCATCCACACTTGAGGGGATTATATAGAGACATGAATACCAGGAGACAATCATGAGTTTTGTATCTCTATACTCATATTATCATATATAGCTGACTCTTGAACAATGTAAAGGTTAGAAGCACTGGCCTCCACACAGTTGAAAATTCATGTTTAACTTTTGGCTACCTAAAAACTTAATAGCCAACTGTTGACTGGAAGCCTTACCAATAACACATATTTTGTATGTTATACGTATTATATGCTGTATTCTTACAATAAAGTAAGCCAGAAAAAAACCTCTTATTAGTAAAATCATAAGGAAGATAAAATATATTTATAATTCATCAAGTAGAAGTGAATCATCATAAAGGTCCTTATCCTCCTTGTCTTCATGACGAGTAGGCTGAAGAGGAGAGGTTGGTTTTACTGTCTCAAGGATGGCATAGGCAGAAGAGATGGAAGGGGAGGCAGGACCAGTAGCCACACTCTATGTAACTTTAGGAAAACATATCACAGTTTCTGTGTTTTTTGCTGTGTCATTTCTCTAAAAATGTTTCTATATTTTGCTAATTTTCTTCCACCATTTGCTTTAGTTTTAGTATCATAGAAGGGTCCATATCATTTAAAACAAAGGCAAAATCAGTCTTGAATAGCCAGAACACTTCTAGATCGATAGTTTAAGCTGCTTTTATGGCACTGGTTCTTTCATATTCCTTGCTGTCTGACACCGGTTCAGAAGCACTCATCTCCATCAAGACATCTTTGGTTCATTCCTCTGACGTGATGACTATTGGCTGTTTAATGAGATCAAGATCCATATCTTGATACCCTTTACTCATTTCATGATTTTCTTCATTGCTTCAGTTGTCAGTTCTGTGATGTCATACAACATCTGGACATGTTTTTCCAACAAAAATTTTTTCTTCCTAGCTTGATGGATTTCATGGCTTTTTCTATGACAATGATGGCTTTGACAATGGTGTAGCTTTTCCAGAATATCATGATGCTTTCTCTTTTGGGGTTGTCTTCCCTAGTGTTGACAATTTTTCCCACACAATATGATATGTAATGAGCTTTAAAGGTCTTTATAATGCTCTTATCTGGAGACTGAATCAGATATGGTCTTTGGGAGCAAGTAGACCACTCTAATCCCTTCAGCGTTGGGCTCATGGGTTTCTGGGCATCCAGAGACACTGGTCAATATATATATAAAACTTTAAACAGTGGTTCCTTGCTGGAAAGGTACTTTGTAACTTCAGGGACAAATCTTCAATGAAACCAATCCAGAAAAAGTGTTCTCATTATCCACACCTTGTTGTACAACCCACAGATTGACAGCTAGTGTTTATATTCTCTCTTCAAGTCTTGGGATTAGCAACTTTATAGATAAGGGCAGTCCTCATCATGAACCTAACTGCATTCACACAAAATAATAGTGTCAACCTATCCCTTCTCTTTCTTACCAACAAATGTTCTTTGTGGTACTTTTTACCAGAGTAGGTCACTTTTGTCTTCATTAAAATCCTGTTCAGGCAGATATTCTTTCTCCTTCATGATTTTCTTTTTTTTTTTTTGAGAGAAGCAAAGAAAAAAATGAGTAAAGGAGAGGAAGAAAGAGGAAGAGAAAGAGGGAGAGTGAACGGACATATTGCTTTATTCTGAAAAAAATGGGTATTAATAATGACCAATCAATGTTTCATTTAAACCTATGAGTAGGTGTGATGTGGTATTGACAAGAATGTATTATTTTGTGTATTTGAAGTGGAGAGCTCTATAGATATTTATTAAGTTTACTTGTTCCTGATCTGAGTTCGAGTCCTTGATATCCTTATTAATTTTCTGTCTCATTGAATCTAAGTTTCTATGTACCTGGGTGTTAGGATCGTTAGCTCTTGTTGTTGCATTGATCCTTTTACCACTATATCTTTGTTGCTTTAAAATCTATTTTATCCAATACGAGAATTGCAACTCCTGCTTTTTATTTATTTGTTTATTTTTGCTC
>CM052657.1:94720741-94768932 GCA_028533165.1 Leontopithecus rosalia | reverse complement strand
TATTTTCCAGCTTGGATTCATTCTCTCCGTCGCATTCAGGTATACCTATCAAACGTAAATTTGGTCTTTTCACATAGTCCCACATTTCTTGGAGACTTTGCTCATTCCTTTTTATCCTTTTTCCTCTAATCTTGTCTTCTCTTTTAATTTCATTAAGTTGGACTTTGACCTCTGATATCCTTTCTTCTGCTTGAACAATTTGAGTGTTTACACCTGTGCATACTTCTCAGAGTTCCTGTATTGTATTCTTCAGTTACATTAATACACTTATATTCCTCTCTAAGTTGTCTATTCTCATTAGGATTTCGTCAAACCTTTTTTCAAAGTTCTTAGTTTCTTTACGTTGGGCTACAACATGTTCTTTTAACTCACAGAAGTTTCTCATTATCCATATCCTGAAGGCTGATTCTGTTATTGGGATGCGCTTGTTCTCCATCAAGCCTTGTTCCATTGTTGATGTGGAACTGTGATCATCTTTAGAGGGAGAGGCGTTCTGATTATCTTTTTTTTTTTTTTTTTTTTGAGATGGAGTCTAGCTCAGTCACCCAGGCTGTAATGCAGTGGCATGATCTCGGCTTTCTGCAAACTCTGCTTTCTGGGTTCAAGTGATTCTGCTGCCTCAGCCTCCTGAGTAAGCTGGGACTGCAGGTGCACACCACCACACCCAGCTAGTGTTTGTATTTTTAATAGAGTCATGGTTTCACCATGTTGGCTAGGATGATCTTGATCTCCTGACCTCATGATCCACCTACCTCAGCCTCCCAAAGTGATGAGATTACAGGTGTGAGCCACAGTGCCCAGGCTCCTCTATGATTTTCTTAATAGTATCTGGGAATGCATGGGCTCCCTCTTGGTAAGCAGAAGATGATTCTGTTATTACCCTGACATTTTAAAAGCAAACCTCTTTCTAACTCTTTCTAAAATTATCAAACCATCCTTTGCTGGCACAAATTTCCCAGCTTTAGATTCTTTACCTTACTTTGGATTTAAGTTGTCCTATAATGACTTCACTTTTTCTCAACTCAGACTCTATAGGTATGACTTTCTCACAGCAATTCTACATTCACATAAAAGCTGCATTTTCAAGATAAGATATAAAGGTATTTTTCAAAATGTGCCAGGCTTTCAAAATGTGCAAAATGTACAGCTACAGTGATGGCATCACAAATTTTCTTTTCTTTTCTTTTACAATGGTGTTTACATTAGATTCATTTATCTTGGAATGGTAGGTGACCACACCTCAGTTCTCAATCTATGAAACATATCAAGAAGTTCAACTTTTCCTTGTAATGTCACTGCTTTGCTCTGCTTCTTGGAATCACTATAGGTACTTGTACAGTGTCATGGTGTTAAGGGTTTTGCACTTTCAGCATTAGTAGTGGCATTTGGTATGGGTGTCATGGTGTAATGGTACTGCACTAAACATGATAAATATAGGAGAACCTCAAGGCATTATTTTTTAATGTAATATACAATTTACTAGAGAGACAAATTGCTCATGTGGAAATGATTAACCTCACACAGTGTTTTAAGAAAAAACTCATAACACATCAGGTTTACCATGATAGCAATAGGATGTGGCTACAAAACTATTACATTAGTACATTATCTACTACATAGTTCATTTTGTGCAATTGTGATCTTATACTGCAACTTTATGTTTGCTTACATTCCTCTTACCTGTATATGGCACCATGTATGATCTATAAGTGTGTATGTGTGCAACTTTTGATAAGTTTAAGACTTTCATAATAGATTTGTGTCTATTTTATGTATTAAGCATTAAGAAAAGACTAGTATCTGCTTGTATCTTACTCATTCATGACATACTTATTTTTAGGCTACATTTTTTTCTGTGACTTTTTTCAAATTGTTCAAAATCTCCAAGCATTTTTCTGCGTATAAGTAGACCTGTGAAGTTCATACCCATATTGTTCAAGGGTTACCTGTAATCTCAGCACGTCAATTTCCTTGATGTGAGTATGTCCAAACTGAGGTCCAAAGAGAGATACTGATTCATCACATATCATCCAGTGAGTTGATGATAGCAACAGGACTAAAATCCAGGACTTCTCAATACATTTAAAACACTTTTTGTTTTTCTTATTTATTTGGTATTAACCAGGTGATACAGACTTGGGGGAATAATACTGATTCATTCTTTCAACAAATATATACACTATATGTGTGTGTGTGTGTGTGTGTGTGTGTGTGTGTGTGTGTGTGATCTTCTTGATTGGCTCTGTTGTCAATTCTGTAAAGTAATGCACACACACAAACACATATGCATTTAATTCATGCTGTATGCAAGGCAGTATTCTAGTTCTGATAAAAATGTTAAAAAGATAAATATGCTCTCCTGGGGCTTACAATACAAGCATGAGAAGACTTCAATGAAGCAATAAGAAAAATTAGTGTGTACCAAACCAGATGTTATGAAGGTAAACAAATTGAGGAAAATGGCAGAGGAGTCATGAGGTATGTGCTATTTTAGATGAATGGCCACGGAAGACATTTCCAATTAGTTGAGGTTGAAGTGGAAACCTAAATAAAGTGAGTGATGCCCCATATGGATATCTAGAGCCCAAGAGAATAGTAACTGAAAATGATCTGAATGAAGTACACATAGCAAGCAACTTTAGCCTCCATGTTACACTTGAGAATACCATTCAGAATTAATGTCTTCTTTTGACACTGCAATTAGATGTAACTTCCAAAGTCAGAAAGCAAGGAGGTACCATAGCCACCTGGAACTGTTAAATCTAATTCCAAAGTTAGGATCTGTGCCCCAGACAAGTGGTTCCCATTTTTAAGCTGCAGAACCCTTTTCCAAGTGTATCTTATGCATTAATAAGTAAAATGGACAAAAGTGGAACTGCTCTGCTTGATGCAGAAGTTGGATAGGAGATGCTCAGATTCATCTTATCTACTACCCATTCTAAAGCACCCCAGTTGTAATGCAACAGCTTTTTAAAGTTTAGCTATAGATCACAGTTTGAAAATACTGTTAGATCTTCTCTGGGGCTACCTTCTGCTTAGCATGACTTAATATCTTTGCAATGAATTCTTTTTAAGGCTTTGTTCACAATTGAACAGAGTCACTATTAACTTTTTCAGTAATGATAGAAACATGGTGTCCACTTTTTTCTTTTCATTCCCATTCATAAATGACCAACAGGCTGAAAGACAGATGGGTTTAGTTGAATTGGTAGTAGAAGGGAAAAGACTGACTTTGATTCAGAAAAAAAAAATTCTATAATTGGTAAAGTCTAAGGCCAGTAAAAAATCAGGAAGTTTTTCATGGCATAAATAGAGTAGGGAGTCCACAAAAGACTCCTAACACTTGATGTAGATTATCTTTTACTAGCTTGCAAATTATAAAAAATTCCAGGAGAACCATAGTTCTAAGAAACTGTAGCTTAGCTATGTCTGCCTTAATTCAAAATAAAAACAATGGCACTGTATGGGACCAAGTACAAACCGATATTCTTGAACAGAATAAGCCACTATTAAGACACATTTATACAGATTGCAGAATAAAAATGCTTTGCCATTAAAGAGAAAATAGATGGGCAAAAGAGGCCAGGGAAGGGTTAAGACAGATTACTATAATCAATTATGAATACAGATAAGCCAAGGCCAGCTGATGCTGTCACACTTCATCATTCAAATTCTCATTATTTGGATATACAACAGTAAGTCACTGCAGGAGTACCTTCCTTACTGTGGCAAGAGACGTTAATTTCTTAGGAGTTGAACAAGTGACAGTGAGCTTTAGAAGTGGCTTGGTGCTAAATGATTTGACTGTAATTATTCTGAAAGGGCTTTCATCATCATTACCCAACATTCTGCAGAGGCAGCATGTTTGAAAATAAACTGTGGCCAAACTCGTGTCACGTCATTTCAGATTTTAAACATCGAGTCTCTGGTTTGCTGATATATTTTTGTGTATGCAAGTGTAGACAAACACAAATGTATGCAGCCAAGCATACATCATTTTACCGTCATTTAGCGAATGCATTTGCATTGGTGCAGACTGGGTAATCTAGATGCACAGGTCTCTGATCATGATAAATGCAGTGAAGGGGAACATTTATTCCTTGCTTCATTCATTCCTACAACCTACGCTGAGCACCTGGCACTGTGCTATTACAATAAAGAAGATGAATAAAACCCTGCTATTCACTGTTCTTCCTGCAAATGCTTGGATTCTCCGTTTTGTTTACACCCTAAAAAGACAGGCCAAAGTCTGTTTGTTTTGCCAGTCTGCCTTAATTATAAGGTTTCCAAGGCCATTAACAGATGAAGCTGTTTACATTTCACAAGTATGTTTAAATTTCACTCCTTTGACCCCTTTTCTCTCTTGTCCTCTATCTGGCTTCAGGCTCAGGTGGAAGGACAAGTGATCAGGGCAATAGGATAAGTAGATCTCTCTACTTCTACAGAAAAAATTTAAAAAGCCAGTGTCCTTGAAAAGGGTCAGTAGCTTTGTATCCTATCCCACAGAAAGTTATCAATGTCAGTTTTTATGGTTATTATGTAACACATGTTCACTTGTGATTGTTAGAAACTTCCCTGCTTTTCTGTTGTCTGCAATCTCATTATAGAACAATGGACATAAAAACTGGTTAACTAAAGCGCTAGGCAAATTGTCACGGAGCAACCCAGTAAGTGTCGCTAGCACATTAAATCATAGAGTCGTGCCAAGAAAAGGCATGTCAGTGTGGAGACAAGAAGCTGCTTTGTGACAGCAGGCAAGTGCAATGGGAGCTAGCTAGGCAGAATTGAAATCCATCACTGCTTGAGTAAAAAGCATTATCTCAGGAGTTTATTTCCTAGTTTCTCAATGCACCTTTGTCTTCACACCACCTACTTCTTTCTTCCCCTCTCATTTCATACTAATTCTAATTTTATACTTGTACCTTATGCCTGTCTATTTCTCTTCATCCCTCTGCCATGACCTTGGTGCATGTGGTCATCTTAATTAAAATAACCTCTGAAGAAACGTCCTTTCCTTTAGTCTTCTTCGTTATAATCCTTTTGCCTTCTTAAGGCCAAGTCTTCAGTATTTTTCGGTGGGAATGAGATCACATCATCTTCCCATTTAAACGTTCTCATTTTGCAGGAATCCAATCTCCTTATCACTGTAGCAGACACTAAATAATCTGGTCCCTACCCAGCTCTCCAAACGCAGACACTAAATAATCTGGTTCTTAGGCACCTCTCCAAACACAGCTTCTCTGTTTTCCATTCACATTGCCCTTCTCTTAGGTCACATAATCCACAAGGTCTTTCCCACTCAAAGCCTTTATTCTTGTTATTCCCTGAGCCAGGAAACCTTTTGTCTTTTTTTCTTTAACTTGTTTTAACTGACACTTCCTCAGGAAAGCAGTCTCAGACTAACCCATCACAGCCCCTTCATAGCACTGACCATGCTCAATAATTATTTTCACATTTGTTCATTGTTTTTATCTCTCAGTAAAATGCAGACTTTGTGAAGTCAGAGGCTTGTTTGTCTCATTCACTGTGGTATTCTGATAGCCCAGCTGTGCTTTGTACATAGAGGCACCCTATAAATCTTGGTTGAATGTATGAGAGAGAAAACAGGTGAGTCAATCTTTTGACCATACGTGAACAAGAAATATTCTCATTATTGATTTCCATGGTTCTGTTTGGCTTGATCACAGTAATAATTTGTATTTAATAAGAATCATGTATTACTTTAAGAAGTTGCCAACATAAATTGGACTTTTTTGGAGGGGCAGGTTCTGTTTTGCGCTAAAAAGTAATTTCTTTACAATTCTCATGAAAACATAACAACAAGGATATATGGTTCTATATGTAAGAGAGCTAAGCCTAGAGATAATCTGCCCAAAACCAAACAGCTAATAAATTTTAAAAACCACTTATTTCACCAGAGACTTATTCATTACATTATACTTTTTTTTTTTGCTTCTTTTTCTCCTCTTATTTCTAGGCTCCTTGATTATTTCAAAGACATAAAAATAACTAATGTTGATTTAACAGTACCATATGAATAGACAGTGTTATAAGTATCATCAACTCCCTGATCTTCACAGTCTAGCCTATGAATGATTGCTATTATTGTTCCTAATTAAAGGATAAGAAAAATTGTATGTAGATCTGTTACTTTTCCTTGAAATTATATAGCCAGCAAGAGGCTAAGCCGGGATTGGCTTTCAGGTAGACTAACTCCTAAGGCTCCATTCTAGCCACCTCACTATTCAGTCTTCCTTGTTATGCTGTGCTGCTTTTTGGAAAATCATCTCAACATGTATTATTGAAGAATAATTACTTTTTTAGTTGCTAACCTAGAGGAGACATAGAAAAGCTACTAAAAAATAAAACTGTTTTGCTTAACCGCAAGTTAACCGTAAATGTGGGATTTCTTGCTTTTCCCACTTGGGCAGTGATGTCTCTGTTCAACAGCACAGCATGTCTCCTGGTGAAGCATCAAGAAGTCTGTGTTTGTGTGTTGGGTGGGAGGAGGGGAAGGAGGGTATCTTCAGCTCAAAGTTAAACAGGAAGTTTGTGAAAACGGGATACATGATGCTAAGACTGATTGACAATCACTTTGAGTTCACTCCTATTCTGTTCATAGGATGAGAATGGAAAATGGAAAGAAATTAACATTTGCCAGAACTTATTATGTATCTAAACTGTTCAGATATTATCTCATTTATAGCAACACCAGAGGTAAGTACTGCTGAAATGGAAAAGTTCCCTTATCTCCATCACAGGATGTACAAGGGGCATGTGACTCATTTCTTTGCTGCCCCACTGCTCAAACCTCTAGGGGCAGCATGCAGATGGGCAGGTTGTGGGGCTCTGGCCCCAAGGTAGCATCTAGGGGAGAATGCTTACAGCTCTTGAAGCCCTAGTGGGCATGTGTTACAGGGTGCTCTTTTAGTTTTGCCATCTGTAGGTGGCTTGCGCCAATCCACTCTATTAGACCCCTGCACTCTGTCTAAAGAGAGAGGGCTTTCTGTATCCCATGGTTCTTGCCTTGGTGTACTGGAAGAATTGGATAGTAGGTGGGCTTGGAGAATGAGTGCAAGTTTTTTTTATTGAGTGATAGCTCTCAGCAAGGTGGATGGGGAGGCCAGAAGGGGCATGGAGTGGGAAGGTGGTTTTCCTCTGGAGTCGGGCCACCCAGTGGCTAAGCTTTCCTCCTGCCGCCTGTGGCCAAACTCCATGTTGCTCTTCTGGTTGATGGCCTGCCAGATCTGCGCTGTGCTCTTATGCAAGTGAATTCTTGACTTCAGTTACTTGTGTCCTCTTCCACCAGTGTGTTCCTCTCAATGTCCAGCCACTTGTGTGCATGCCTGCTAGAGTCTTGGGGTATTTATAGGCACAAAATAGGGGTCTGGTGGGCCGGGGTGATCTTGGGAAATGTAACTTTTGGGCATTAAAACAGAAGTGCCTGTCCTCACCTTCGTCCCTGAGCACAGGCCTGGTGGTGGAACCCAATCCAGGGACCATGGTCTTCCCAGCACTTCCCTGCCCCACTCCCATATTACTGCTGTTCCCACAATTTCATAGATGAAAAAGGTTATAATTAGGGAGCTTAATTAACATGTCCAAGGTCACTCCACTTGTACATTTTAGATCTGGTTTTGGGCATAGGTGTATGTAATTAAAAAAATCAGGGTTCTTCCACAATTATCTTTCTGATTTATTAGATATATCTAAATTCCAGAATGAAAAGTGCTAATTTTGTGAATTTTACAAGAGATTGAGAAAGAGTAAGCTAAAGCCATAGAAAATCCATAGGAAACAAGGTACATGGGACCACCTAAACCGTATCAAAATGACTTGAAAGAACCCATCCCTGTCACTCAGGGAATAATTTAGATTTTGGTAAAAATTATGGTCTTGTTCTATTGATAGTTCTTCTTAATTTAAATATGTAAATAGTAGGTAAACATTTATTTGATAATAAAGATTACTAAGTAGTATATTTCAAATTAACTCTGACCTCCCCACCTCCAACCCAGTCTTCAGGAGAGATGTGCAAAAAGTTGTCAATATGCTTCTTTATCAATTGAAATCACAGCATATCAATATCTAAGGAATTTTAAAGTTTAAAAGTACAAACAAACCTGGAGCCTAACCCACTAGCCTACGCTGTTTAATTTTTCTAAATTCCTTTCACCTTCAAGTTTTCTTCATTTATTTATATTAACTTTTGGATAATGTTATGTTCTAATTTTTAACTTAAAACATGGTTAAAATTCTTTTCCCTGTTATATTTTCTACAGCAGCTATATTTAGTGTCTCTATAAGATTTTATTGGTTACTGCCTTCAGAATACTTAACCACTTCTCTATTGGGGCATATATAGTTTGTGTTTTCCTTTTAATTACTGTGCTGATGCTACACTTAATTTTTTGTGCATTTGTTGATTTTACTAAATTAAAAGCTGTGACTGTTTTTCTGTCTTTCTCCTTTTATGGCTTAATCATACACAATGCCAAAAAATTCTTTTAGTGTTCCTTGTGCATTCTTTTCCTGAATCAGATTCATATTATTTATCTGTCTTTTATAATTAGCAAGACTGAATATTTTTTCTACATTTTTATTTGCTGTATTTACCTCTTTGTATGGATTATCTGTTTTATACTTTTTCTAATACACCTATTGGAGTCTTATTTTATATATACATATATATATACACACATATATATACATGAATGAATAATTTTTATATAGGTGTTAATACATTTTAATTTGATTTACATTATTTTTTTCTTTTTTAAAACTTTGGTTTTTACATTGCTATAATAGAATTTTTTGTGTATTCAAATCTATTGGTCTTTTAATTTGTGACTGTTTTCTATAGTTTAAAAACATATAAAAAGTTATTACCTCTGTGAACATACCTGAGTGCAATATATTCATTTATTTTATGAAATTATAAAAATAAGGATATGAGGATGGCAAATACAGGTTTTGTAAGTAGGTCTCTCTCAATGACAGACAGCTCTGACCCTTTACAGTGGCCTTCCTACCTTCCCTTACCAAGCTTTTGTCTCCTAAATACTGTCCTCCAGGAAAATCACTCTCAGTTGACTGCATTGAAATATGAATTTAAATATTTTTGTCAGACCTGATAGCAGATGTGGTTATATATGCAATTACATGCAGATTTTCTGTTTTGTTTTCCTAACTGGCTTCTGCACCTTACAAACACTTAGGAAATCATACATTCTTTCTCTCCTTTCTTTGGGGATATGTACTTTGTCTTATCCAAAGTCCTTTATATAGTTTGTATTTTTTGTTTTGGGTGGATTTCTTGTTATTTTTTCTCTACCCTGATCTACTCTCCTTTGACCTTAATCATTTGAGTAATTGATAGTTTATATTTTCTTCCTTTTGGAAATAGATTCTCACCAACCCAAATGTAATTCTTAGAATAATCTTTGATAATCCCTACTATTTATTTTTCCAAATGTAATTTTTGAATAGATAATATTAAATTTTGTGATATGTGTATATAATTCATATGGTTTGGCTGTGTCCCCACCCAAATCACAACTTGAATTATAAATCTGAAAACGCCCATATGTCATGGGAGGGACCCAGTGGGAGCTAACTGAATCATGGGGGAGGGTCTATCCCATGCTGTTCTTGTGATAGTGAATAAGTCTCACAGGAGCTGATGGTTTTTAAAAATAGGAGTTTCTTCCGGGCGCAGTGGCTCACGTCTTTAATCCCATCACTTTGGGAGGCTGAGGCGGGTGGATCACAAGGTCAAGAGATTGAGACCATCCTGGTCAACATGGAGAAACCCCATCTCTACTAAAAAAAACAAAAAATTAGCTGGGCATGGTGGTGCGTGCCTGTAATTCCCAGCTACTCAGGAGGCTGAGGCAGGAGAATTGCCCGAACCCAGGAGACAGAGGTTGCGGTAAGCCGACATCATGCTATTGCACTCCAGCCTGGGTAACAAGAGTGAAACTCCATCTCCAAAAAAAAAAAAAAATAGGAGTTTCCCTGCATAAAGTCTCTTTTTCTCTTCTTTGCCTGCCACCATCAATGTAAGATGTGACTTGCTCCTTCTTGTCTTCCTCCATGATTGTGAGGCCTCCCCAGCCATGTGGAACTGTAAGTTCATTAAACCTAGTTTTTGTTTGTTTGTTTGTTTTTTAAATTGTCAGATCTCATTTATGCATTTATTAGCATCATGAAAGTGGACTAATACAATAATTGATGGAGTAGAGTGGGGTGTTACTGAAAAGATACCCAAAAATGTGGAAGGGACATTGGACTTGGATAACAGGGAGAGGTTGGAACAGATTGGAGGGCTCTGAAGAAGGCAGGAAAATGTGGAAAAGTTTGAAACTTTCAAGAGACTTTGTTGAGTGGCTTTGACAAAAATGCTGATAGTGGAATAACCAATAAGGTTCAGACTGAGGTGGTCTCAGATGGAGATGAGGAACTTGTTGGGAACTGGAGCACAGGTGACTCTTGTTATGTTTTAGCAAAGACACTGGTGTCATTTATCCCCTGCCCTAGAGATTTGTGTAAATTTAAACTTAAGAGTGATGATTTAGGATATTTGGCAAGGAAATTTCTAAGCAGCAAAGCATTCAATATTTGACTTGGGTGCTGTTAAAGGCATTCAGTTTTATAAGGGAAGCGGAGCATAAAAGTTTTTAAAATGTACACCCTGACAATGTGATAGGAAAGAAAATCCCATTTTCTGAAGAGAAATTTAAGCCAGCTACAGAAATTTGTGTAAGTAATGAGGATCTTAATGGTAATTCCCAAGACAATGGGGAAAATGTCTCCAGGACATGTCAGAGGTCTTAGCAGCCCCTCCCATCACAGACCCAAAGGTCTAGGAGGAAAAAATGGTTTTGTGGTGTGGCCCCAGGGTCCTTGTGTTGGGTTCGGCCTAGGGACTTGGTCCCAGCTGCCCCAGCCATGACCAAAAGAGACAAAAGTATAGTTTGGGCTGTTACTCCAAAGGGTGGAAGCTCCAAGCCTTGGCAGCTTCCACATCGTGTTGAACCTACAGGTGCACAGAGGTCAAGAATTGAGGTTTGGGAACCTCTGCCTAGATTTCAGAGGATGTATGAAAGCACCTGGATGTTCATGCAAAAGTTTGCTGCAGGGATTGGGCTTTCATGGAGAACCTCTGGTAGGGCAATGTGGAAGGGAATTTTGAGGTCAGAACCCCCAACAGAGTTCCTACTGGGGTACCACCAAGAAGAAACATGAGGAGAAGGCCACTGTTCTCCAGACCCCAGAATGGTAGATCTACTGACAACTTGTCCATTGTACCTAGAAAAGCTGCAGACACTCAATGCCAGCTCATGAAAGCAACCCCGTACCCTGCAAAGACAAAGGGTTGGAGCTGGCCAGGACCCTAGGAACCTATCTTTTGTATTAGTGTGACCTAGATGTGAGACATGGAGTCAAAGGAGATCATTTTGGAGCTTTGAGATCTGACTGCCCCACTGAATTTCAGACTTTCCGGGGGCCTGTAGCCCCTTTGTTTTGGCCAGTTTCTCCCATTTGGAATAGGTGTATTTACCCCCATCATATATAGGAAGTAACTAACTTGCTTTTGATTTTTACAGGCTCATAGGTGGAAGGGACTTGTCTTGTCTTGGATGACACTTTAAACTGTGGACTTTTGAATTAATGCTGAAATGAGTTAAGATTTTTGGGGAGGGTTGGGAAGGTTTTGAAATGTGAGGACATGAAATTTGGGAGAGGCCAGGGGCCAAAAGATGTGGTTTGGCTGTGTCCCTAGTCAAATCTCATCTTGAATTGTAACTCCCACAGTTCCTATGTGTAATGGGAGGGACCCAGTAGGATGTAATTAAATCATGAGGGCAGGACTTTTCCATGCTGTTCTCTTGATAGTGAGTAAATCTCATGACATCTGATGGTTTTAAAAAATGGGAGTTTCCCTGCACAAGCTCTCTCTCCCTTCCTGTAACCATCCATGTGAGATGTAACTTGCTCCTCCTTGCCTTCCCCCATAATTATGAGTCCTCCCCAGCCATGTGGAACTGTAAGTACATGAAACTTTTCATTTTTTTGTCAATTGTCCAGTCTTGGGTATGTATTTATCAGCAGTGTGAAAACAGACTAATACACTAATATAATAATAATATGTAAACATATCATGGGAGTCAAAATGTTAAGTATATTTTGAAATTGTTAGACAGTCAAACAATTCTGTCAGCATTATTCATAACGAAGTTTTTTGAGGTGTTAAAAATGACTTATTTAACTTCTCCTACTTCTACAATTAAAAATATAAAATGATTTTGGACTTTTAGAGATGCTAGCAGACACTTTCATTTTCTTAGTCTTTTTAATTCATGAAGGATTATTATCAATAATATAACAATAAGAAAATAGTAGTTCAGAAATATTAAGTTGCTTATACAAGATTGCACAACTATGTACTGACAGAGTCAGACCTGGAACCTAGGTTTTTCAACTTGAGGACATGATAATTTCTCTCTTCAATTCCTGGTATACATTACAGATGAATTGGTAGTTTTTATATGGCATGAAATTTCAGAGATATTCAACTTTCAACATCACTCATATAATTTCCCCTGTAAAATCTTATGGTTTCAGATATTTTCATTGGAATGTACAGTTGCATGAGTGAGCACAACTGGAAATTGGTTTAGTAGTTGCTTTTACAAAATAATTGTGATAATTGTGAGTCAGCTGGAGGGTATAAATGGTATCAATAGGTCCCTTTTTCTTTATCAGATGATATTTTCATCTTCCTGGTCTGTGAATATAATTGTTTTGAAAAAAAAAGTTTCCAACGTGACCATTATAATATCCCAGAATACCTAAACAAAGAATACATCAAAAATAAGTGTTAAGCAATTGGGTCTGTGAATTGGAATGCACTTATACTGAAATCATCACTGTAAACTCCTTTGACAAGTTTTAATGGCTGCTGGAATGGTTTTTCAGGTAATAGCTCAAAGGGAAAACAAATTTAAATAAAGACTTTTTTCTTCCTCTTTAAAAGAAATTCATTAGCATATGCTAAATGAGCTAGTCTGTAGACTAGATAAAAATCACAGAGAATCAGACTTGCTTTTAAACATTAGCAAAGTAGCAAAGTGATGGTGGTTGGTTAGTATTATATATTTACCTCATTAGTGGAATATGATCTTAGAGGACTGGATAGGAGATGAGATTGCTGTAGCTCATTTGTGAGTCAAGGCTGAAACTGAGCTGCTGTGGGTATTAAGAGTTGAGTCTTTTGTTCAACTACTAATTTACTGTAATACTCGGAGGGTATCCATTAAGGCCAGGAATTGATCCTCTACATTTAATTGATAAGGTAGATGTCTCTCTTTCTAACTCATTAGGGTAATAACAACAATACTTTTCTAAAAGAGCCCAACAGAGCTTGGGGATCCTATATAACAGCAGTTAGTTCTTGAGTATAGGGAAATTTATTATCTGAGGTCTATTTAATGAGACCAGTGGTGGCTCAGGAAACAAGAACATTGAGGATATAGTGTTGTATGCCTTTTCCTTCTCTCTGGAAAATCTATTTTTTCCAGAGATCACTGTTTCAGTATGCATCAGACAGATTCTCTTTTCTCCAGATTCAATGTTTATAAAAAGAATCCCTGAAAAAATTTAATATCCATTTCGGTAAGGTTCTATATATGTGGCTGTGGAGGAGAAGGTAAGGTAGAAAATTAAAGGGTCACAGTAATGGACAATAAGAAGACATACTCTTTTGATTTCCCTTGATTTCCCCACAGAGGAAAACATTTTGAATGCAAAGGGGGCACTGTTTCACTCACTGAATAAGAAAATGGTTCATTCTTTGGCTATTAATGTTTTCTAGTTTATTAGTGACCAACATTCTTAAAAATTTGCTTTTTCTTCTCCCAAAGATGAGAACTAGTAACTGGTTCTGTGAGAACACACGTCTAGTTAAAATTTGCAACTCATGAGGATGTGCACTTAGGTCTAACAATTTTTTAAAAATTGTTTCTTAGTGTATCAAGCAGGAAGTTCATTATTGTGTCATTTTGTAGGCATTTTTGATATTTTGCAGCAGGGATTTTTTTGACAGCAGAAAGTATCTTAGGATAATGATTAACAATTAGCTAACATGACAGAGATCTGTATCTGGGCCATGTCTCTGTGGTATAATGGAGGAAATTGTAATGTAATACTATGAGACACCAGTTCAGCCCGAGACACCAGTTCAGCCCTTAAGTGAATTTAGTCACTCTGCACGATCAGTATTGGGTGGTCATTTTAAAGACTTGGTGAATGACATAGTAAGTCAAGCACGTGTATGTTCGTGTGCAAACACACACACACACACTCATACACGTTTAAATTCTGTTCTTGATTTCTTTGAAAAGGGCAAGTGAAAGCAGATGATCTCTCACCCTAATTTGTTTTAAATGTGAGTTACTTAGTCTTTTTCCGTTGGAGACCTCTGGATTAAAGTTCTTTTCTCTAGGGAAAGGGAGAAACAGCAAGTTTATTTATAAAATCTCTTAAATTTTTTACAATGCCTTTTTTTGCATAGCTGCTAAAATTACTGTTATTTTATCCTTTCACAAGAATTCCCTCACTGGATGCAAACAATGACCTGGTGGCAGGTTGGATTGTCTCCAAGTTACTCAGCAGTTACTGCACAATATTGTAATCTGGCTGCTTCCTTTTCTGAGTTTATTTTCTGCCTTCTTACTCTGCCTCCCCTTGCTCTAGTCATGTTGACCTTTTAGCTGCTTTCCCAACTCAGGAAGTTTGCTTGTGGCTTTAGATCTATCTGAAACATTTTTCACACTCGCCTTTTGCCTAATTCCTTCTCAAATCTTAGATTTTCCCTTTCATGTCACTGCCTTGAAGAAGGTTTTCTTGAAATCCCCACTAGGTTCCCTATGCCTTCCTGTCCTGTATAGGGTGCCTTTCCCACAATAGCCCTTACATTTCCTGTATGGCTCTTACCGTAGTGATTAATATAAGTAATTGTATATTGGCTGTCTGTTTTATTGACTCTGATGTCTTGGTGGGAAGAAAATATGGCTGTGTTTCTGTCGATACCTAGCAATTACAACCATTTAGAAGATATTCAATAAATAATTATTCAATACATGAATGGTTGGTATAGCTCTATCCTATAAAGCTAATTAATGTTAAAATTGTGAGTAGAGCTTACTTAGTCATTCAAATGTCAGAAGTTTATACTCTGTGTTGTAGGAAACAATTGTATACCTACTATCTAGCATTGACTTTCTCTCAGTGAGAATTCAAAAATGATTTGTAAATGTTACTGAAAACAATGTTAAGTGAAGCTAAGAATAAATGTGTCAGATTTTGGTGAATGTGAGAAAAGAGTCATAACAGAAAGAAAATAAAATACTAGGAAAGTAGAGAGGTATGTAACTGTTGTTGGGGTGAATTAAATAGTTAATGAGAAGAAAGTAAGAAAACTACTGAAGGCAACCACAGTGAAATTGGCTTCCAGATCGGGCCCTCAGGCCAGAAAGGTTTGGCTTTGATGGAAAAGCCATTAGAAAGTATTCAAAGCTCCCATTATAGCCTTAGACACATGACCTGTCAGTCTTCAGTTCCTAACTTGGTAAACTGAGTGTTAGATTACATATCTTCTAAAACCTCTTCCATCTTCAAACTCTGAATTTTGCCCTGAATGCTTTGTAAGCTCACAGGGAAATAGATTTCAAGTACCTAACCACATCTATCTTAAAAAAAAAAAATACAAGGGAGGCTTGAATATTGCTTTATTTTCTAAATGTACATGTTTTATCTCTCTCATTCTTCATTATCCATTTCTCATATTTCCCATAGCTATTAATTTACTTTCTAATCCAGCTGCTCTAGAATTATCCAAATCTGCCAATACAGAACCATGAAACTTACTTATAAACCATATTAAAAAAACAGATTCTTGGCAAGGTGGTGGCTCATACCTATAATCCCAACATTTTGGGAGGTGGAGGCAGGTGAATCACAAGGCCAGGAATTCAAGACCAGCCTGGCCACGATGATGAAACCTGGTCTTTACTAAAAATACAAAAATTTGTCAGGCGTGGTGGTGGGCGCCTGTAATCCCAGCTACTTGGGAGACTGAGGCAAAGAACTGCTTGAACCTGGGAGGGTTCGATGAGCTGAGATTGTGCCACTGCACTCAGCCTGGTTGACAAAGCAAGACTCTGTCTAAAAACAAACAACAACAACAAAAAACAAACAAAAACAGATTCTAAGGCTGGGTCTGGTCATCTTGGCTCATGACTGTAATTTCAGCTCTTTGGGAGGCTGAGATGGTCAGTTTGCTTGAGGCCAGGAGTTTGAGACAGGCCTGGGTAATATGGCAAGATCCTGTCTCTACAAAAAAAAGTACAAAAATTAGCCAGACTTGGTGGTGCACACCTGTAATCCCAGCTACTCAGGAGGCTGAGGCAGGAGGATTGCTTGAGCGTAGGAGTTCGAGACTGCAGTGAACTATGATCACATGATTATACCATGCTTGGTTTCAAAGCCAGAACCAGTCTTAAAAGAAAAAATAGAATGTCTGGCATAAATCCCATGAATCTGGACCTTTATTAAGCTACACGGATGAATTTAAGGTAGCTGTCTCATGGGTAAGCATTTACAAAACAATGGATTTAGTCTTTGGTTGTCCTGCATCATCAAAGAATATTTGAATCAGTTTAACTCACTCATAGGGAAAGTTTGAGGTAAACAGTAAAAGCATGGTGAATTATATCTAGGAAATGTTCCCATTCAATAGATGGTAACTGTTTTCTACATTTATGTTTTAGTGACATAATGAGCTTGAGAGACACTGGGGATGTTTAAACTGAACTCTCTCATGTGCTAAATAGGAGGCGACATGTTTTATAGAAATGCGGGCTTTAACCAGGGTATCTTGACTTTTTTCCAAGTTAAGGTACCTCTGACTTCTTAATTGGACCTTGTCTCCACCTCTCACACTTGGCTGAGGAATTTGTTAAAGTGTTTATCTTTACTTCTTGTTATGTTGCTATTTGTTATTAAACAGTTACTGCATTTTCCTTCTGGACATGACTGTGTTTTAGTGGTGGGTGATGTGATTGCATATATATAATTGTTAAGGCATTTTGGAATACTTCTGGAGAAATATGACTATATAAATTGAAGTTATTACTGTTGTGCTTACATTAGAATTTCTAGTTTGAGTGTGAAAGCTTGGGATGTAACCCACTTCTGATTGCAGGGGAATCAACATTTTATATCATTAGTGAATTGACTCATCCAAATGAAGTCCCTGATTCTGAATACTATTCACTTAACTATCAAGATATCTATCCAGTGTTGAAGTTAGAGAGGGAGAAGAACAGGGAGATAGATGACATCATAGATCATTGAATTCTATTATATTGTTATCCCGGTTGTGATCATACAAAGACCTCTGCAGACCAGTTGGAGTTTTATCAGTGTCTTCCCTAGAGCTACTGAAATGAATACCAACTGGTACTGTCAGTGCTCATAAGTAGGATAAGCAAATTTCCATCCTTCTTTAAAAAAAAATAAATTTGTATCTTATCTTAAGTTATTTGACAAAACCACTTCCTTATAACTACCATTTGCACCTTTCTACCAGGTTAATCCCCTTTGATGAACACACACTCTACTTGTACTACTCAGTCTTCAGTCTCCCTTATCTAGCCACATCATCCTCTATTATAAGGCAAATACGCCAGGCATACCCACTCCTTAGGAACCTTGCACTACTACTGTTCCCTTTGGCTGAAATCTCTTCCTCAAGATATGGTAGCCTACTCCATCTCCTTCTTCAGGTCCTGGATCAGTTGGTAGCAGAGCCTCTCCTGACTATTCTTCTTGAAACGTCATTCCTGCTCCTAAACCCTAGCATCTCCTAGCTTCGTCACTTATTTTATCTTTACAGTATTTATAACTATTAGACATATACAAATTTATTATTTACTGTCAATTTCTTCTCTAAAGTATAAGGGCAGGGATTTTGCCATTATTTATTCACTGCTACATGCACCATGTCTAGAACTACACTTGACATTTGATAGTCATGCGATACATTTGTTGAATGAATGGATGCAGGATTGATGAATGAACACTATGATAAATTACGTTATATGCAAAATAATTAACTGGGAATTATTGTGAAAGATAGGAGAAAGAAATCTGTCTAATCACTCTTTAAAATTTAAAGATTATTAATTTTAAATGGCTTTCCTTCTTTTCTTCTCATAAAGGCTTAGGAAAAGCTCTTGTTGGGTTCATATTGTCCCAGTATACTTAGTCTCAGGCTCTTCCATGAGTTTACTAAAATGAACCAGGTTTAAAAAATAAATTAACTGGGGAGGAAATATTATATATTTATTCAATAAATATTTGATAAATGCTTACCTTGTGTCATGTTTTTGGGCACGCTATGGGAATGCAGTGGAATCCAGTTATACACAGGCAGTCACCGCTATAGTAACTTTTAGTTGGCGAAGATGGACAGTTAAAGGTGCAGTAAACTGTGAAAAGAATATTCTATTATAGTCTGGGCATGTATAGAACGAGTACTTAAGAGTAAAAGGGAATAACAAAAGTCCTACTGGTAGAAATGCTTCTTATACTGAAACTGGAATGGAAAATAAGAGCTGGCCAGGATGAGAAGAGGAAAGGAGATCAAGGCAGAAAGAGAACATGTGGGATGATGAGTGTTTTGTATTCAAGAGACTGCAAGAAGAATAGTGTCTTGAGGACTTTGGGTAAAACGTCAAAGAGTGTCAGGAAGAGAAGCTGCAAAGGGAGCTCTGGGACTTTACAACTGTGTTGAAATAAACATTTTACTTCTACAGTAATACAAAGCTGTAGTAGTCCTTTATGTCATTCACAAATAGTCTGCTCTTTTCTTCAGCATATAGTAAGGTTGAATTTGTGTACCCTCTTGAAGTAACTTTCAAAGGTTACTTTCAAAGCAATTCAAAGGTGGCCATTGAATTGCTCTGGTTGAGTAAATGTCGGTGGAAGTGACATGTTTTACATCCCTTACAAGCCACTATTACATTCCTCCCTTCTGCTGCAGGGATTCAGAGACCTGATCACTGAAGTTCCAGCAGCCTGAATCCTTGAATGCCAATAATAATCAGAGCCACGTACTGAGCTACTTTAGGCATGTAGTTTGCATGCAAAATGCTATTTTATTTGTTTAAGTCACTCACATTTGGCAATTGTTTCCTCCTGCAGAATAACCTTCACTCTCAGGAATGACAAAAAATAATCATTAACAGGTATACAAAACAGTAAAATGACTTTTGTATAGACTGTGTTGGTTGCAGGGAAAAAATTGAGTTGGAATCAGAAAGACCAGAAACCTAGAGGCCAGTTTCAAGGCTGCTGGAGTAATCTAACTGAGAAAAGTTGCAGGAATCACAGGTATTTTTTATCTGTGAGAGAATCATGGCTGGGAGGAGGACCACAGCCATTCATAGTGGGAAAGGGAAAAAAATGTTCAGATTCAAAATGTATTTGAGCCAAGAGACCTGGTAACTGATAGGATATAAGGATTGAAAGCAAAAGAAAGATGCTAATTAAATGCTCTGGTTTCTGGCTTGTTTGACTGCATGAAATCAGCAGGATATAGAATATTAAAGGGAGAATGTTGTCATTAAGATTATAAAATAAAATTAGTTCAGTTTTAGAAATGTTGGGTTAGAGATGCTTTTCCAAAATCCAAATCTAGGTATAGGTAGACATTTTTTTTCCTTAATAAAAACAAATTAGGGCTCAAGAAAGGTTTCTGAGCCAAAGGTATTGACATGTGAAGTATTAGGATATAGTTGATCATTTAAACCAAAATTGTAGATGAGATCACGCTGAAAGTGAATGTTCAAAATGCAATTAAGCATGTACAGGATCATGCTGGTTAACTGGTAATGAAATACATGATGACAGAAAATTTGAAAACAGAGGAGAAGGTAAAAAAAATCAAGGCAAATTTGATTCCAGACAACAAACACTGAATTGTGGAGTTCAAAATATGACTAATATTTTAATTTATTATTTTCTTATACCAAAGACTTAATTGGTTATAATAGAAATTATAGCTTTATTCTCCATGTATGGAAGACTTAATAATCCATTACTTTAAGGTCTGTGGCCTCTGCAAGAGGATACACTTGCATCTTTATTTTATTCTGTCATTTGAATCAGTAATCAGAAATAAAGTCTAAAATTTTAACTGGAGATAAACTATTCTTCCCATTTAATTACTTTGTAGGTACCTTAGTGGTAAGCATATTTATAATGCACAACTCATATTTAAATAACTTGATAAGCTCAATACACAAATGAGTTCAATTATGATGCTGCTGTTATAGTAAGATTATTTTCCTGTTTTTTCAGAACTATGTTTTTTTCTGTGCCTAGCATAGAAGGAACAAAATAGGCAATTAGATTTCATTTATCATCTATTATAGAATAAATTATATTAAGATGATGGATATATAGATACCTAATTATATTAGGTATCCTATAGTTGACAAATTAATCGTTACTTATGATGTACAATTTATAAATATTTTTGAATGCAAGAGGTTATGATTTCTGATAAACACTTATCTCAAATGTTATAATTTTTAAAGTCGGCATATTTTCTGAGAAATAATTTTTTGTTATTTGTTTATATTTATTCTGTTAATTTTAGGACTATTAAAAAGTATTCCGGCATACTTTTTAAATAAAAATATAAACACTTAACACTGCGTCATGTACTGAAGTTAGAGAGATTAAGTAGGACAAAGATCTTTAGTTTCTAAGTGTCCCCAGGCAGGTGAGGTGGCAAATGAGTGACTAACAAAGGAAGATTAGAAGAGAGGAATGTAGGCTATAGTGTCAATGGGGGAGACATGAATTCTGTCTTGAGAAAGCAAGAAGCGCTTTGCTCCAAAATGATTTTCAACTTGGATTTTGAAGGGTAAGTGTGACCTACCTAGACTAATAAAGAAACAAACTCATTGGAAGTAGAAGCAACAGCATTTGCAAAACATCTGAAATAAAATAGAATATGGCTAGGTCCATTCTGAGGATTGAAAAGAGTCAGCCATTCAGTAGGGCTGATGGCCAGAGTGAATATCAGAGTGGTAAGTAAAGTGGCAGGAAATGTTAATGTTCAACAGAATTTCAAGTTGGCTTTAATTTGGACTTAAATTGATCCCCTCCCTGCAGAGAAAGGATTGAAAAAAATTGGTATTTTTGAATCTACAGCTTTTACATTTTCAATGTCTCATGTTAGCTAGTCCACAAAGAGCTGCAGATTAGTCCTAGACCATCACAATGGACTAAAAGAGAAGCCTTTGTATGATTCATTTGCGTTTTCAACACTTCCCTTGTAAGGAATTGGTTTTTCTAGTTGGTCACACCGGATCATTTGAAATAAATTAAAAATGGTGTCCAGGAGACTATTTTGAAGAATGGCCTACAGAAGCTATAGGAACCACCTATATTTCAGACCTATCGATAATTTTTTAGAAACTATGGGTGATGGATTCCAAATATCTAGCTTTTGTTACTCTGAGGAACTTTCTGTTACTAAAAAACTGAGGTGGGTTTCTGAACCCATCTTCGAATTTTAGCCTCAGTCTCCTTATCTATAAAGTAGAGAAGCTAGAATAAACAACATCTAGGCCTCCTTTCATTTCTATATTCTATAATTTTATAACTTTACTACAATAAGAATTCTAAATTTTCTTAGACTATTGCAAATAATGATAGAAACTATCATTTGCATTAATCACTTAGTAAAGTTTTAAAAATATTTAGTTCTGTTTATTGTGCTAAGTGCAAGGAATAAAATGATTAAAAAAAGTTTAATGGTTCTTATGAAAATAACCATTTTTTTTCTTAGAAAAAAATGTTCTTATGGCATGTTGTTTAGCTTCTGGTTAGAGAACAGGAATTTTAGAAATAAATACAGATTAATCCATGAGTGAAAAATTAATGGCATAAGACCTGAGTAATTATACAACTACACGGACAATGTGAGCATATAAAAGGAAGATTCCAATGTTGTTAGTACAAATACCAAAGGATAGATGTGCTAGGCACTGAACCTTAGCAGGGAAGGATTCTTTGGAGAAATGACCTTTGGAGGAAATAGGCAAGAACCTCAGAATGGCTTTGTGATTGTGGTTTGGGATACCAGTGAGTCTGGGAGAATTAGCAACTTCTTCAAGAGCATATGGCCTTGTGATATACAAAGGTCAGGAAAGCAAATTACAGAACAATATTTTATGGGCTTTATAGGGCTATATAATTTAAGATGCGGCAGCAATTTTATTTCCTGTCATCAATATTGAATCAATGGCATTCAGACTTTATTGATTAAGAATGTAAAATAGCTGGCTTTCTTTAGCTTGGCACATTGGATATTTTTTCAATTTGAGTTTCAGAAAAGCAAGTGAGTCTGTCAACCAGGTATCCCCCCACTGCCCTTTGTTAACACTAGGCTGATTTGAGTCATCTCAAAATAATCACACTTGCTCATATCTTGTCCCTCTTGCTGGATCATCATTTGCCTTTAACCTGTGTGTGACTGATCTGGAAGAGTTTTAGGTAATAAGAAAGCAGCTTATTAAACCCCAGGAGAATATTAATCTGAAGTGGACATAATGAGGTGAGATGCCATAACTGTTTTTCCCAGCAGCTGGCCTGGTGGTCAGTGTCCACATGCCCTTTCAGTCTGCCTGTCATAATCAGGACCAGAGGCATCCAGGTTGGATCACCTGCTAATTGTAGTTAAGTAAACCCAGCAACCTAAGTCTTGGTAAGAAATATTACTTTCCATTATCATCTGGAATTTTTGTGATGGGAAGATTACCCTACTTGCAAGTCACGCAAATAAAAATATCTAGTCTATCTTGATAGTTTTGGAAAATAAACCAAAAAGCTGAGATTTGATATCCGTAATGGAATTATTATGTATGTGAAATGTGAAGTTATGAGAATGCCTCAGATCACCCAGGCAAATTATATTTATCCTTCATTACATTGTTTCAACAATTATACCTCTTTAAGGTAAATATGTTTATTTTTCACGAAACAGAATCCTCTCATATTTAAGTAGAACAAAAATGTCTTCTAACAATTTAACCATATAAAGAATTTTTAAAAACATTTTCATCTTATCCAGTGATTTATTTTATATTAAATATCCCACCATGGTTTTCCTTGTTAATTTTACAATGAAATTGAAAGGGGGGAGTTGAAGTATGTAGTATTTATGTGCTTTTATAAAGCTTGCTACTTTTTAGTTGCTATCTGGGATCTCCTTGAAGGCCATGGTCTTGCTTATTTATTGCTATTACTTAAGTGCAATAAGTATTGAATGCAATTATTTCTAATTGAAAAGATCATGCCAAAAGATTTTTTCAGCATTATCTATAATGGACCAAATACAATGATGGAAAATAAAAATTTTGCAGCACAAATATTCTAATTGGAGAGTCTGGCTCGGATTCTCTATGATATAATCCCCTGGTATTTACTTATACTGATGTCTTCCCATCAGCATAGTTATAGAATCACCATGTGGAAGTAGATGTGATAAAAATCTAGAAGAGTAATGATTGGAGCATAGAACAAGCTCCTTGTATTACAGGATACCAGGGGGCTCCTGTGGATTGGTGTGCAATTACATGTGAATTAGCTCAGTGAATTAATAGTCATGAAATATCACTTTTTGAAGAGAAGCAGAATCAGTAGCAGTTTTCTACGATGTACTTTAATTTTAGACTTTCTTTTTAAATGCTTGTCCTCAATGCTGAAAAAAATTGTAAAAGAAAAAGAAATGGCGTAAGGAATGTTTTGAAAAATATTATATTCTTTTAATCGAGGAATTGTTGAGAGAATATTTACAGACCTTGAAACCTTTTTGAGGATGGTTTAAGAACTTTGAAGACAATCTAGTTTTGAATTGTAGCTTTTAAATACTACTTTGTGTAATGCTGAGCAAGTTGGTTAAAATCTCAGAGTTCATTTTCTTGTTTGTAAATAGGACTAATAGTACTATTTTACAAGCTCCTTGTGAAGAACGGTGATTATGTATGTAAAGCTCCTGGCATGGGCCATTATTATAGAGGACAGTTACTTCTGTCTCAGATCTGCTTCAGTAGTAGTCTGGGACTTGCAGTGATGTTAGAAATGATTGAACTTTCATCATGACCATTGGCATTTTGGCTGAAAGAGATTTGCTTGGTTTAGGGAACCACTGAAGGGTATTTCTGATGATGGTTTTATTATGAGCTACCCCTGTGAAGAGTAGTCAAATAAAATTGAATCTTAGTAGTTTATTGAATCACTTCAATTCTGAAACCAAACATCTTAGATGTATAGTCGAGCATCTTTATCTCCCAAATTTGGATTCTCCCACTTGAAATTTGGATTCACGTATTCCTGTATTAAATGGCAGGCAACTGCAAAGGCCTATCCTACCTTCACCGAATATGAGTTGTTCGATTGATGAAGGTTCCCAAAGTTATAGTTATTATTAAGTACAGATGAGAGATTGAAAACAATTCTTAGAGGATAGCTGTCCTTTTGCAACAAACTGCGAGTAAGTATCCACTGTGTTCCTAAAGATGAAAAAAACGTATTTTAAGTAAATGGTGGAGAGCCTGGATTTTGGACGAGACATCTTGGGTCAATTCTGTGGTTCACTCTTCATCAGTTGTAAGCTATTGTCCAGTTTCTTAAACTCTGTGCCTTAGCTAGCTCATTAGTTTTTTAAAATATAAAATTGTGAAGATTAAATTTGTTAAATTATACGGAGTTCTGAGAGCAGCTGGCCTGGTGGTCATTCAGTAGCCACATGCCCGTTCAGTCCACCTGCCATAATAAGGACCAGAAGCATCCAGATTGGGTCACCTGCTTACCCAGAAGCTGGGTAGATGCCTGGCCTATAGATAGTCAACAAATGCTAGATACAGCTAAAATGTAAGCATATTATTCACAGGCAATCAAACAATAACAGAACCATGCTGGCCTGATGTCTGTGTCTGTCAGGGCCACTGTCCTGACCATTGGACCACTTTATTTGCATTTTCATCGGGTAGTCAATTTCCGGTATATACAGACATAGCTGAGAATAATCTCCTGTTGATTAGCTAGTCAAATTACTTGAATCACCTCTCCACATCCCATTCAGTACATAATTAGTGTTTATTTCAATTTTGCTATTCATTATGCAAATTCATTGCAGGGGAGCATCATTGACTGGGGAGTGTATGGCTCATGATTTTTTTATTGGCAGTCATTGAGATGAGAGATGGACAGGTACTGGGAAGCTTCTGCTTCACTTAATTTGGTGATGCTTTTCTGTATTTGGGCCAAAGTATCAGTATAATCACATTAGTTTTATTATTACTGTTAATTAGATGTGGGTGTGAGAAAAGTGTTTCCAGTTGTGGAGTTGATTAGGTGCTGAAGTGGTTCCCCACAGCTTGATTTGTTTTAGGCAAACTGGACCAAGGATTAGAGTCAACACACCCCAGGGAGGAGTGGTGTGAATTAGGTGGTAGAGTAAATGTTTTCCATTTCCTGCTACAGTTTTTGATACTAAAATGTGCTGATCTGCTGGAGCCAGAGCCAGCCTGTGTTCTCTCTCCAAATGAATGGGATGTTCAGGTGCATCATCATAGTCATTGTCCAAGAGGGAAAGCACTGTCAGCAGCACCTCCTGCTCAGAGGAATTAGCAGAAGAATTATACTCTGGGTTAGGTTGTAGTGCTGAGAAAGCATTTTATTTTCAATCCAAGCATACAACCTTCTACATAGTGCTACATAAGAGATCTAGTAAGTGTTGTGAGTGATATTGAAGTGTTCTTGTATATCTTTTTCCGGAAAATATATCTATACCATCTGTATATGTATATGTATTTCTACTGATCTGTTGGAACAAAATGTATGTCACTGATTTTGCTGCATCCAATAGGTAGTGATAGAAGTCATGGCATTGTAATAAAACATAGAAAGCTCTGAATTCATTATTTGCTGCTAATAAGCACTCAGTAAATTTTAGGCATGGCATTTAGCCTTTCTAAGCTTTAGTTTTTATGGGGTAGAGGAGTTGTGTTAATTCTAATCATCACATGCCATTGTTAAAGGTGAATTGTGGTGGTGTCTGTAAAAGTCATCACGTAAGGTAAGCATCATACTTGTATGCATTTGCCCTCATTCCTCTGGCATGAAGTGAACCATATTAAATTAACTCATTTTAACAAATACTGATTGCTTCCCCAGAACTATGTTCATTCCTGCAGAAACAGTGGCAAATGTAAATCCTTGTCTTTTGAGTAATTCTTTAACTCCACAAGACTATGGTTCTATGTGTCATAGCTGTACTCAGGATTTTCCTTCTGAGAAGATAACCAGGAAAAAGGGGTTAGAACTCAAGAAAGAGAACATTTCTAACAGAGAACACAAACTATCTTTTGAGTTAGTGAATTTATCAAAATAAAAACTTTGTTTGAATAAATTCAAAATAAATTTTTGAATGTATCAAAAAATAAAGATCATAAAAATGATCTTTATTTTATTTAGGTATGTCGTTCCACTAGTTATAATTCCACATGCCTTGGGCTGGATCCTAAAGCTTAACATATTAAGGTATGACTATATGTCATCAAGGAATATATGTTATAGTAAGCTGTAAGAATTACATGAAAAAATAAAGTATTTCCACTAGGCATTTGCTTGTACTGAAGAACAACAATGCAAATTATTCCAGGGACTAGGGAAAATACAGTTAATTATGTGTGGCTGTGCTTTCAAGCATTAAAGACCAAACAGGTATATTACATAATTTCTATGTTCTGGGCTCTGTGCTGAAGACTTAATATGCAACATAATATGCAACACCTTGTTTCATTTCATAAAGGCTCTCATTATGCTTTTTTTGACTTAAATACAGATTTAAAGCTCATACATTACTTGTCCAAGGTGGCAAAGCTAGAACTAGATCCATACCACGAGTTTTGTGGACCCTCTTTACCTTATTACAAACTAGAAGACATTCAGTCTCCTGTAAGTTTGAGCTGAATTGTGCTGGGTTGAACATTAAGGGGAGAGATGGTGCATAATTTAGCAATTATTGAAATTTTATGTAATAAACTTACTTGCATAGTGGAGTGAGACATTTAGAAGCTACGTGACTTTGTATAGATTATTGAAACTCTCTGAGCCTCAGGTTCTCCTGAAGTGGTAAGATTAGTCATTTTTACCTCATCTATAGGTTATGAGAATAAATAAGATGACGTGTGTAATATACTGAAGGTATTACTTGGCAGAAAAGAAATGTCACTTCTCATATTTACCCAACCACTTGAGTTTTCTGAGAGAAAACTCTGTAAAATCCTTCACAGAGCAACATCCCTGAATCATGACAGTCATACGCCACATAATGACATTTCAATCAGCAATGGATCTCACATACAGTGGTGATCCCATATCATTATAATGGAGTTGAAAAATTCCTATTACCCAGTTACCTCATAGCTATCCTAATATAATTGTATAATACATGACTCTGCTCTTCGTGGTCAAGACTCTGTTGCACTGTCAGTCATATAGGAGGGCAGCACATATGGTTATGTACAGTGTATAATACTTGATAATGATAGTAAATAACTATGCTATTGGTTTATATGTTTACTATTCTATACTATGTATTATTGTTTTAGCGTGTTCTCCTTCTACTTATATAAAAGAATATGTAACTCTAAAACAGCGTCAGGCAGGTTCCTCAGGAGATATTGAAGAAGACATTGTTATCATAGGAGACACTGGCTTCAGACTTTTTATTGTCCCTGAAGACCTTCTACTGGAACAAGATGTGGAAATGGAAGCCTGTGATATTTATTACCCTGACTGTAGGCATAGGCTAATACTGTATGTGTTGTGTCTTAGTTAACAAAAATTTAAAAAGTAAAAAAGTAAAAAAAAAATGTAGAAAAGAAGTATGTAATAAAAATATAAAGAAAATTTTTTCATATAGCAAAACAGTGGGTTTATTTTTAAATAGTGCTGTTAGAAAAGAGACAGAATTAAAATAATTGATAAATGTTTGAGGTGATGGATATCTCAATTACTTTGATTTGATCATTACATGCTGTAGGCTTCTATCAAAATATCAGATGTACCCCATAAATATATACAACAATTATATATCCACACTGATTAAATATACAAATAAAAAAGTTTTTAAAGTAAAAAAATACAGTAACTGGTCAGGCATGGTGGCTCATGCCTGTTATCCCACCACTTTGGGAGGCCGAGGTGAGCAGTTCATTTCAGATCAGGAGTTTGAAGTTAGCCTGGCCAACATGAAGAAACCCCATCTCTACTATAAATACAAAAATTAACCAGGCATGGTGGCAGGCACCTATAATCCCAGCTACTCAGGAGGCTGAGGCAAGAGAATTGTTTGAACCCATGAGCCAGAGGCTGTAGTGAGCAGAGATTGCACCACTGCCCTCCAGCCTGGATGACAGAGCAAGACCTATCTCAAAACAAAAACAAAAACAAAGGTTACAGTAAACTAAGTTTATTAGTCTGTTTTCATGCTGCTGATAAAGACATACTTGAGACTGGGAAGAAAAAGAGGTTTAACTGAACTTAGAGTTATAATTAAATTCTGAGGCTGGGGAAACCTCAGAATCATGGAAGGAGGCAAAGGGCACTTCTTACATGATGGCAGCAAGAGAAAATGAGAAAGATGCAAAAGCAGAATCTTCTGATAAAACCATCAGATCTTGTGAGACTTATTTAATACCATGAGAACATTATGGGGGAAACCATCCCTGTATTTCAAATTATCTCCCACCAGCTTTCTCCCACAACACGTGGGATTATGGGAGTACAATTCCAGATGAGATTTGAGTGGGAACACAGTGCCAAACTGTATCACTAAAATTAATTAATTTTTGAAGAAAAAAATTTAAAAAATATATTGAGTATAGCTTAATTGCACTGGGTTCATAAAATCTGCAGTAGTGTAAAATAACGTCCCAGGCCTTCACGTTCACCCCTACTCATTCACTGGCTCTCCCAAAGCAACTTTCAGTCCTGTAAGCTCCCTTCATGAAAAGTACCTGAAACAGTTGTACCATTTTTTAATCTTTCCTACTATATTTTACTGTACCTTTTATGTTTACATATATTTAGGTACACAAATAATTGCTATTGTATTACTTGCTACAGTAATAATACAATAATATGCCTTACAGGTTTGTAACCTAAGGAGCTACAAACCATATAGCCTAGGTGTATAGTAGGATATAGGAATAAATTAAAAATAGGTAGTAGTCGCATCTAGGTTTGTGTATGCTCTGATTTTTGCACCCTATGATTTTTGCACAATGAAGAAGTTGCCTAGTGATGAGTTTCTCAGAATGTGTCACTGTTACTAAATGATGCATGGCTGTTCTGAAATTATGGGTATCACTGAGGGAGTTCAGTAAATAATATCCCTCTCCTCTGCCAAGTTTCTGAACTCATTAGAAATAAGTCAGAAGTAACAGAAAATATTAAGGTGTTCGGGATAATAATATATTGCCTTTATTGGTGATAAAAGCAAGATGGGTGACATAGCTTAGTCTGAGAGTCAAATAGACAGCTCACTGTGAACCTTGCATTGAATAGACTTATTGTCCAATCAAAGGCAATGGGGAAGAGTTACAGCACAGTGCCACAGAAGGGGACATGTGCTACCCAGAGAAAAGAAGAAACATATTCCTTTCCAATTTATCAATCAGAAAAATCTCCTACCTTGTGAGGTACAGAGTGGATAAATGGGCCAAGATAAGTCAAAACTATAACCCTAATTCTAATCCTGCAGAAACAAATATTAATATTAGGTAAAAAGCATTCCTTCCACAATAAATCATAGTTGTGGTTTACTTACATGTATATTTTTTCTGGATTCATGTTCCATTTGTGAGACCACCTTGAGGTGTTGTTACTCACTACCTCTCCACAACTAGGGTAGCCCTGTTGGGTTGAATGAGTTAGACAACTTTATACTGTAATTTAAATAGTCAGTTGATCATGTAGAATCATACCCCTATGAAAATTTTTAAAAATTATATTCTTATTTCACATGCAGGTAAGATGAACTGTATTAGACTCAATGTAAAACAAGAGTTTTTGGCAGAGCCAGCAATGCAATGCAGAAATCAGTTTTTGACACAGAATATCACTACGCGGTAGCAGTTAGAGTTTTTCATAGGTGACCCTAAGTGTCCATGGCGTGTATTCTAATTAAAGGGTATTTGATATCTCTGAGTTTCATAAAGATGCCTGTAGGAATCTTGTGAAGATGAAAGTGATACTTAATACCAGTGTACCTCCAAGACCAGACAAAGGTTCTGGTGAGTGTCTGGATTTAATAGTATTCACTTAAGAGAATATTACATAGCATCTGTGTAAAGCATATGACATTTTTTTCAAAGCTCTATACAAGATGTAACATTTTTCAGGGAAACAAAAATAAGCAGGAGACACCCTGTGATTAAATCATTTAGGCATTTCTTTTTTGCCATAGGATTTCTCATGTTCTTTACTATGTTAATATTTATTGTATATCAGGACATATGGGACATAGAATTTCTATATTGACCATGGAATGTCCTTTTTAAAGAATCTCATCTTTAAAAGCATACTAGGTTACATGGAGTAAACTATTTCTTATTTGTAGTTATGATAGTCATTTCTTTTTCTTGAGTCTTTAATACAAAAATAGGAAACACATGGTTTATTAGTCTTCTACAGGACTGCTCCTCTATTTGGATGACTTACAACACACAAAAACATTATGTCTAAAGTAAATCATCTGCTGTTCTCACTACTCAAAAGCCAAAATAAATATGCTGGTAGTTCTTTTATCTCAATTAGTGGACTGTTGATTCCTTCTCAAAAAGAAAACAGAACTTTTCTTCCTAAATATCGTGTTCCTTTCTTTGCTTCAGGCACATAATATCTCAGTACTATGAGAATTTACTTCTCAAGGTTCTTATAAAAATATTAGCACTTAGCAAATTGTAAAATTGTCAGTTGAGTGTCTGTATCCTTTGCTAGACAATGAATTCTGAGAGGACAATATTACTTATCATTATTTTAAATTTATTCTTATACAGCCAGCCACATGCATCATACTCAAGAATGTTAGTTAGATACATTAATAAAGACATGCATGCCAAGTCACATCTTTCAAGGTTTTTAAGACTAATTGGAGATAAATTAATGTATCCCTATTTGAAAGTGTGGTCATTTTTCTTAAGATTAGCAACTCATGTTCAGTATAATATTTTCAAATTCAAATTGCTAAGAATTTTGACAAAATTGGTAAAAATTTCTAGTGGGAAAATGCACACAGGAATCTTACTTCCATGCATTCTGTATTTTATTTGATTTTTTGGAACAGGGTTTTGCTATTTTTCCTAGGCTGGCATGCAATGGCTATTCATAGGTGTGGTCATGGTGCAATACAGCCTTGAACTCCTGGCATGAAGTCATTTTCTCATCTCAGTCTCCCTGGTAGCTGGGACAAAAGACACATGTCTCTGTGTCCAGCCAGATATTCTATATTTTAGCTTATATGTTGATTAATATGTTATCATTAGCAAATCTTATGGCAGAAGCATGCAGAATGAAATTGTAAAATCTCTTTTCACTTTCCTCTTTAACATTTATTTGTCTTCTCTACCTGGAGGTAAGGACTTTGTAATGATGGCTTTCTAATACCTTTAATTGCCATTCATGTGTGTGTGTATGTATGTGTGCATTTTTAGATAAATCATATTTGGTGTCTATTTTCAGGAGTTTTCTTTTTTCATTAATGCCTGACTAGAATTTATTACCCATCAATGCACATCATTCTTTGTCATGGTTCTATGATATTCCATTATATCAAATACACTTAATAAGATAGTATTGGTTGTAATGCTTAGTAACATGGCCAGGTGTGGCATCCTTTTCACTTATATTTTTATAAAATTGATTGACCTCTCCAGTGTAAACAGCTTTCCTTCTTCATATGTTAGATATTTTATTTTCCAGGTTCAAATATATCAATTTTCTCATGTGTAAAATTGATGTAATACTTTAGTATTCCTCACATGAGACTTGAGTAGTAAATAAATTCATAGCTGCAAAGGTTTTAGAACATAGATCATCACAATAAAGTAGTTGTTCAGTGAATATTGGCTTTCACTATATTAAATGTTACTATTCTTGTTGATGGTATTTAAAAAAATCCTGCCTATTGTTACTTTTGGTTAATTCTCATACTCCTCTTAGACAGTGAGTCTTCTGGGTCAATCCTTCATTTCTCTACCCTTTTCTCTGCCCTTTGGCATTCCGGAACAATAATGTTGCTTCCTCTTTCAGCTCCCTAATTTGCTCATCAACATTGTCCATCCCGCCATCCAGCCTTGCTATCAAATTTTATTTATTTTTAATTTTTATGTATTTATTTTCTTAGAGACAGGGTCTTTCTCTGTTGCCCAGGCTGGAGTACAGTGGCGTGATCACAGCTCATTGTAATCTCGAGTTCCTGAGCTCATGAAATCTACATCTTTTGTTTGCATTATAATTCTCTGGTCTTGTGTATTATTTTTTTCCTATCCATTGAGCTTGAAAATTTTTATGGTGCTGTCGTTTTCAGACATTTGGTAATTGTAGATTGTCTGTTCATCTTTAATTTGGATAATGTCTGCCCTCTGATTCTGATGAACTGATCTGCCTTTGAGAGTGTATAAAAGCATAAATGTAGGAGAAAGGCATGAGTGATAGTTTTTGTTTGGGGTGAACTTTGTTGTCCATCCCAAAATCCTTCTCCTCCCACGCTCACTGCTTTGTACAGGAACAAAGGTATCAGTTGCCTTTTCTTCCTGTAAGAAGTGGTGGCTCAATGACTCAGCTGAGTTAATAGCACTTACCTGATTGTATAACCAGTGAATTCCTTTGGGTCCTCTGTACCTGTGACCCTTAACTCTAATCATAGTGAATATGGGATCCTTCTAACTCCCTTTCATTTGCCTTGAGCTAAATTGTAGTTTTTTTGGAACCAATCTAATGATTACTTTTCAGAAATACCTTAAAAATCCTTGAAAAACTTTCTAGTTTACAAAATTATGTGGCATAACCTGATAACTAGGGGACATGTGCTCTGGAATCATGCTGACAGGAATAGAATTCAGGATCTGCTGCTTACTCCCTGTGCCAACTTTAGCAGATTGATAATTGTTTTTCGAGTCTCAATTTCCTCATCTGCAAAATGAAAGAAAACAATAGTATATTTCTCATAGGCTTAATGTGGAAATAAATGTGTTAACTCATGAGAACAGCACTAGAGGCTGGGAAGGGTAGTTGGGGAATTAGGAGGAGAAGTGGGGATGGTCAACAGGCAAAAAATAAAAAAGAGAAAGAATGAATAGGAGCTAGTATTTGATAGCACAACAAGGTGAATATAGTCAATAATAATTTAATTATACAATGGATTGTTAGTAACACAATGGATAAATGCTTGAGTGAATGGATACCTCATTTTCCATCTTAAGGTTATTTTGCATTGTGTGCCTATATGAAAGCATCTCATGAACCCTGTAAATATACATACCTACTATATATACAAAATATTTAAAAATAAAAAAATTAGTAAATCTTAAAAATGCTTTCTAAATCAAAATCATCTCAAATCCCAATTCAGAAAGAAATAAAACTGTGTGCTTATTTTCTTTTCTGTTGAGATGATGATTTGGCCTGCCCTGTAATTACAGATCTCATAAACAGAAATCTTTGAAAGATATGTGAACTTTCATGCAAGTTTATAGGAGCCCAAACATAATTTTGGTACCTCTACCAATAGTGGATTTAAGAGAGTATATCCTGCTAAGGAAACAATGCATAATTAGATAAAGAGACTAAGGAATAAATACTTGTGTTGAGTGAATTTGAAATAGTTCTTTTTTTTTCCACATATGATCCTATGAACTTTTACAAAAGCTGTAGAGGACCCACACAGCCTTTGTGGTATGTTCGTGCATTCCGCATCCCCCTGTATTCCTCCAGTTAAATAAAACTGGCCTCCTGGCTGATCCGTGAAGCTATTATACATCTGCCTTGTAAAATCGTTTGTTTGTGCTCGTCCCCTGCCTGGAACATTTACCCTCATCTTAATTTATTTTGAGCTGCTATAGTAGAATGCCTGAGACTGGGTAATTTATAAAAAACAGAAATTTACTTCTGTCAGTTCTGGAAGCTGGGAAGCCCAAGATCAAAGTGCTGGCAGGTTTGGTTCTTGTGAGGATCCTGTCTTTCCTCTTCTAAGATAGGGCTTCCAGAGGAAAAGGACGCTGTCCTTCACATAGCAGAAGAGAAGAAGACAGCAAAAACCCACTTCTCCAATCCCTTTCATAGCGGCATTAATCCATCCATGAAGTAGAACCCTCATGACGTAAACACCTCCCATTAGGCCCCACCTCCCAACACTGTTGTATTCCTGGTAGCTTCAGCATGAGTTTTATTTATTTATTTGTTATTTTTTTTGTAATCATACTAACAATAACAAGTTTATATTTTATGAGGCTGTACAATTAAAGCAATCTGGCACATTGCACAGAAGAGATTCCTTGCTCCATGGGAGTACATAAATAAAGTACAAAACGCATGAATGTACCAATAATAATAGTTTACAATATCTTAAAATATAGACAAACTCAGGACTATGTGTCATGCATGTTCACTGTTGGAGATGAAACTCTTTTCATGCAAATTCTCAGCTCTCTATAAGTTGACCTGTCCCTGAGCAAGAGTGAATTATAAAAAGACCGATAAACTTTATAATGGCTCTGCTGTATAGGTTCCATACGCTCTTGTTATCATAGTTCCCTGATCACCGTAGCTCAAACGATCATTCTCATTTCAAATGTCCTGCTTGTAATCTTTGCAGAGCACTTGGCAGGAAACGGATGATGCAGGGGTTTTCCACTGAGTGGAAGAAAGCATGAGGGGAAAAAAAACAAAACAATGAAACAAAACCCAGTTATGACACGTATTTGAATGAATGTCCTGGGAAAGAGATCTGAAGGGGACAAAAACATGCAAGCAATAGCAGTGCCAGGTATCTTCCTGGCTAATTACTTCACCTCTTCAAAGAAAGCCTTCACTCAAATCTCACCTTCCCAGTAAGGTTCACCTCGATTATCTTATTTAATACTGTTAATACCTCTCTCCTTTCCTTGTAATACTTTTCTTTTTTTAAAATAACCCTTGTCAGCTTCTAATATACAATAAAATTTACTTGTTCCCTATATTCATTGTAATATAGGCTCTCAGGTACCTTTTCTGTTTTGTTCGTTGGTACCTCTTCAGTGCCTGTAATAGTGCCTAGCTCACAGTGTTTGCAAAATGACTTGCCAGTCATAGAGAACTGTTAGAAATTTGCTAATGTTAAGTGGGAATCATTTTAACCCATTTGTAAAAAAGACAATCAAAAGTGTGACAAAAATACTAATTCTGCAATCACATTGTAAGATATTAAAAAGATCAAGACATTTTTGTTTTCTTTTATTAAGATATTTATTCAATATCTAATAGTATTGGAGAGTGATAGATTACAATTACAGTGATAGTATGGGCCACCGGTGGTCAATATCATGGGTTAGCCTTGGGTAATTGCATTGTCTCTCAGCTTAATAATATCAAGAGGCCTTCCATCATGCAGTTATAGCAACACTGGGGCAGACACATGTGTGCTCCCATTCCTTCAATTGCTGTGATCTTTCCTAACAAGTCTGTTTATTTTTGCTTTGCGTAGATGGGTCCGTGGGTTTTACAAAGAATCGATTCAGATCATTAAATCCTACACAAAGCTGAATAACAAAACAGAAAAATCTGTTCACAAAATGCTAAAATCCTTCCTCTGACTCAGAACCTTGCTTTTCTCAGTATTTGAGTCATCACGTGGAAGATGGCTTTGTTTAATTCCAGATTTATGGTGCCTTATTCCTGAAATGGATATGTGCAAAGAGGAAACTTTTATTGAGTGAAAAGGGTCAGGTTTTAATTTGGAAAACTATACAATGTTTAAATTATTGTCTGTACTTAAGGGGAGCCAGAAGGAAAGTGAAAAAGAGAGATTAATTATTCAGAGAGATTAGTTACATTGGGTACTCCATCTTGAAAAGTCTTGTGAGTTTTTGTAAAACCAAAAGTATCTATATGTACAACCTAACTTAAGAATAGGAAAGCAGGGAAATGGGAGAGAGCAGTTCTATAGTAGGTCCACTTTAGTCAGACAAGAACTGGATATGCCCCATGTTACTCTATTCCAAAATCTCTAAACAGATGAGCCCATCATTAAAAGAGGGAGAGGAAAAAACTGCTTTGGAAAGGCACATAGGGTAAAGGAAGAAGTTAAACATTTCCCATAATTGATTCAGGCAGACCTTTAAATCTTCATCAGCCTCCTTCAACAGCCACTCCACTGAACTTAGTTAAAAACAATGTGCTTACTGTGCAATGAAGTTCAAGACAAATGGATTCCAATAACCATACAATCTGAGTAAAATATGTTCTTGCTAAGGAAACTTCAAGTGAAGTCTCTTTGTTTCCAGCAAGCTTGCAACTTCTAGGTTCACAAATAATAGAAATTAAGGGGTTATGACTGCTCATGAAGAATACATTAAGGGATGTCCCACAAGGATGTTGGTAAGAATTAAGCAAAACATGCACCAAAATTGTGGCTGGCAATGATGCAGGAGCTAAATCTCCAGGGCTTGTGCTGCTCCAGAGTTAAAGCTCAGAGAGAGACAAAGCTGACTTACTTGTGCCTTAGTCGACACATTGGAAATTACAATCTGAACTTTCTAATATAATTTCTAATACAAACCAGTTAAATAATTGTGGCCACCTCTTCTTACCCCTAGGTCATCATCCCTTTTCTAAGATGCAAAGCCAGGGATCTCACCTACTCAGTATACCAATCAGAAAATAATCGTACCACTCTACCAAGTTATCTTCTAATTGAAACTTTTAGAAAATCTTTTATGCCTAATATTTTACCCTCTGTTGTTTTCTGAAGCTGTGGAATGTTCCTTTCACAGGAAAAAAAGTCCCAATGAATAACTGAAAGTATGTTGTGCAATTGTGTGACTCAACACATCTTAGGATGATAATGGCTGGCTTCTTTCTTGCCAATGATATCAATTAGTTCTGTAATGCATACAGTTTTTAATGTCTGAATGTTTACCAGAATGTCATTAACATTGTCATCTTCCAAAAAGAAGAAAGTGTGCATTTTATTTGCCTTATTTGAATCACATATAAAACCGTTATGTGTTTGAAAGGTTTTATTGAACCTTTATAATTCAATTTAACTTAATTCACCAAATATTTTCTGAGCACATACTCATAACAGGATACTGTGCAATGTCTTAGGGAAAGAGAAATAAATTTTGTAAAATTAGCCTTTTCCTTAAGCAATGATGGAACTAAATACCAATTATTATATAATGATAAGGGTCGTAATGAAATTACATACAAGAAACAGGGGTGGTAGAGATGAGGATGTAAGCAATTATAGGATGACCTGGTAAAGAAAGATGGGATAAGAAATCTTTACAGAAAAGTTTTTCTCTTTCATCTTCAGCATATAGAACAATGCTGGTATATAATCAGTATGATAGAATGATGAATCTCTTTTGGAGGCAAAGTAAGGTTTAGCTTTATGAATGTGCCAGATTCCAATGGTTACTTTAGCAAATTATCACAGACTTCGTTGTGTGAAACAACAGAAATTTATTCTCTTATAGTTCTGGAGGCCAGAAGCCCCAAAGGAAAGTGTTGACAGGGCTACACTCTTTCAAGAAACTCTAGGTGACCATACATTCCTTATAGCTTCCATCTTCTGGTAACTGCTGATGTTGTTTGACTTGTGGCCACACCCCCCTAATCTCTGCCTCTCTGGTATCTGCCATCTTCCCCTCTGTATGTCAAATAATCCTTTACCCTTCTCTTATAAAGATGCTTTCGATGCTGTTTAGAGCCTACATGACTCATCTCATTTCAAGATCCTTAATCATATCTGTAACAACTTTTTTTCCAAATGAGGTAACATTTACAAGTTCCAGGGATTCGAACCTAGTATCTTTGTAGCCACAATTTAATCTACTACAAAGGGCAAATAAATAAATAAATAAATAAATAAATTTCTAAGAGTGCAGGTTTAAAGGGATTATTGTGCTAGGTAGAATGTGCATAAGAAAGAAAGAAATACTGTGCCACAAGATACCATTTTTAGCAAATTAATTTGGTGATGGTGGTGAGCTAGTTAAACACACAGGTCTTCCTAGTCCAGGACAATCTTGACATCTTTGCCCCCTCAAACTGTATCCTATATTTATTCCAAAACCCTCATAGATTCAACATTGTGCTTAATATTTGAAGTTACTCATAGTTTTTTTTTTCAATTAACTGATGGAATCTCCTTGTTCTCTGATTTGGGCCTTCAATAAATCATTCATTCACAGACATATTCAGCACATATTTATTGAGTCAACAATGTGAGTCATGTACTGTGTTCTAGGGATGCAAAGATGAGAAAAAAAGAACAATAAATACAATCATTTCAAAAAGTATTCAACTCATTTGATTGATGCACATACTCAATATCTGGTAACTGAGGCACGTACAGCATGCTATGGCATCATCTTTCATGAGATTAGAGAAAAAATGGCTATGGCAGCACCAAGTTGGGTTTAACAGTTTTTTTTCATGGAAATGACAGTTTTAATCAGATTCTTTAAGGGAGCAGGGAATTCATAAGGCAGCCTGGAGGCAAAGAGAATCCCAGGCTGTTGGAGCAGCATTAGAAAGATGTAGTCTTTCTAAGAATTAAGGACTTAGGAAGCTACAAGTGGCTTGATTCACGTAAGAGTGTAAGATGGATTTGGTGATAGGAGACTAAGGTAAACATGTTGACAGGAGAAGCCCACAGCAAACCTTATTCTTCAATGTAAGGAATAAATTCTAGATATAAAACTATAAGACAAATCTTACTTTATTACCCCTTTTTGGCTTAGTAGTACGGGCTTTTTGAGATCAGGAATTTCCTATTTCCCCAAACGGGAGACCAACCCTCTACAGACAAAGCAACCTCCAAAGACTGTTCATTCAAAAAAGTTATTGTTTGACTTTGGTCACGTCTCTACTTCTGTACAGTATTAGCTATTTATGAATCGTGATGGCACTCTAGGCATTCATTAGGTTGGTATTATAAGGTTAAATTATGAAACTTTCTCACAATATTCTCTCTCATATTTGAAGATACTTAGAGGCATATATGGGTCCATTTTAGAGGTGAATTACCATTTGTACATTTTATAGATGACTTTTATAGCTTTTTTTTTGTGCTAACTAGACCTGGGTTCATAAAATTGCATTTCTCCTGCAGTGGCTGAAGATGTTACTAATGCCTCCCACTGATTCAAGAGTTGAATTTCTTTCACTGCACTGTAGGCCATCAGGCTATCAGGGACTTCAGAGAAAGCAGGAGTGGAAATTCAGATTTTATAGTCTTGAAGCAAAATAAGCACAAGACAGCAGATTGGTGTGGGCTGTGATTTTATACAAGCCAGGGTTTAAATCTGAGTTTTGACATTTGCTACCTCTGTGACTCTAGAGGAGTCAGCTCACTTCTGTGGGTATCAGTTCTTTCTCTGTAAATGAGAATAAAAATGCAGTATCTGTCACTCAGATGCGTACAGGGTACAAGGACTCCATAAAGGCTGGTGCCATCCCTGGGAGCTAGTAATATCAGCATTCTTTAACTATATGTGGAGCTGGATGAATATAATGGTTATGTAACCTAAAAAACTTTTTACCAAAAAGTTAAAGAGAACTGTGTGGACAGTGAACAGAGAACAAGGGAGCTCGTGGTCCATGAAGTTCACGGATAAAAACAGAAAAGGGTAGGTAGTGGATGTGTCTGGGTGAATGGAACTTGTCTCCGACCTAGTACTAGCTGCCTCCTAAAAATACACTATGAGAATTCAAGGAAATAATTCATGTATGTTGTGCTGAACTTTTCTATGTTAGACATCATTAAAGTACCATAAAATAGCTTTTCTTTTCTAAGTATTTTATTAAATTAATTTTAGCCATTAGAATAATGCAGTCTCTTAATATTTGGATTGTATTTGTCTACCTACATAATTCTTTCTCTGTTTTAATAGTGCTGGCCGTCGTTGTTAGCAAGTGCCTTATGCATGACATTCTCCTAGCAACTGTGTGTGATGGTTGTTGACAGAATATATACTGTAAAGCCAGAGGGACATGGGTTTGAATGTGCAGTTCCTTCACTTTATGTCTGTGAAATTTTTACAAATTGATTGACTTCCTTTAGTGAGATTCCTGTTTTAAAGGACAGATGTGGATCAATGCTCTCTCACAAGTGTGAAAACATGTTCACATCTCGGCACACAAACTCCAGCCCTGGGTACGCACTAAGTAATCACAAAGTACTGTGTTTCCTTCCCCATGTAGGCACCTGTCCTGGCATCTTCACGGTGAGTCACATTACAAGGCAAAAAGATATTTCTCTATCACTTTATATGCTGCATGTCTCACCTAAAAACTGAATGCCTGCTGTGCTTTAATCTACCATTCATATAATCAACCTTAACAAGGATTCTGCATTAGGATTTAGCCAATACTTTTGTTAGTGTCAACTAAGCTGAAGAGAAACTAGCTCAACTGTTTCTAAATGGCAGTGTTGGTTTCCTATGGCGTGAATGGGTACCAAAAAGCCTGCTAAATCAGCAGACATCTCTCAGAGCTCCAAACTGCAAAGTGATGTTTAATTTGAGTGTACATATTTTATACTTACTGATGGCAGAAAGAAAAAAGAAAGGTGAGGGTGTATTTGCTCTGTGTCTGTGTATGTGGTGGGTCGGGTAGAATGGAGTTCTGGAAGAATCTCCACTGAAATATGAACTAGGTTCATCCCTCAGTGGTTGAATTAGGAGATATTTCCAATTTTTCTCCCATTATCTGTATGCTTTCTTTGTCTCTTTTGAAATGATACTTTGCTTTACTACCAAGGGAAAAAGTAATAAAATTTTGTTACTTAGTTATGTTTTCAGTAGAAAAAGTAAATAAGGACACATGCCCAAGTAAAAATCAGAGATGTTCACTTTAAATTTGAAGAAAAAGTATCTTATTTTTGGAATACGATGGAGCCCCATGTCCAAAACAAAGTGATGTTTCACTTTCTAATAAATGAACACTTGTTTCTAAGAACCTGCTGTAAACTTGCTATTGGAGCTGAAGTTTAAATAGGATTCAGACTTAGAGACAGATATGTTAAATACACTAGCAGTTTTATTTTGAGCTAAATGGAATAGCATGAAAGAGAAAACAGTGATTAATTTTTCCTGGTTGAGGTGTAAGAAAATGCCATTTGGGGGAAGATTTGAAGTAAAAGTCTGATTTTGGTCACAAGAGTAAGGGAAAAGCACTTAGAGGGAAAGCCGTAAGTGAAGATATGATTTTATCTAAGGAAACGATATATTTAAGGGATGTATCTTCTGTTAGGAAATGTTGAGACCTATGCAGATAAATGCATTTTCCCAGGATGATTTAAAAGTAGCATTTTATGAAAATAAGACCACAAATTTGCATCTTCTTAGTTGGAAAGAGGTCACAGAGAAACATCAAACTGTATGATCTTGATGGAAATTTTCAGATGACTTTCTTTTAACTAAATTAAGTAGGTGCTTTCCCAACTACTCTTAACTCCTCTTTGCTGAATATTCCCTTGGCTTCCATTACTTGCCCTTTCATGTACTAAGCACCCAAGGTTATAGAGCTCTAGCTCCCTCTGAGGAAACTCCATGCCAGAATAAGGACAAATCTAACAAAACTGCACCATTCCCCCTTCTCCATCTATCCCATCTGTGCCCAGGAAGGCTGGTAGTTCCCTCCATCCTAACGATTACTTAAATTGGAGGAGTTTTGCCTTCCCCAATGCTGTATTGAAGCAATATCACTTATGTTCAGCTCTTCACTTTATTTCCCTTCTCTACCCATCAACTATCCCACTTTAATTTTTATTGACAAAAGGCACTAAAAGCATATTATATTCTAGATTTATTTTAAACATGATCCTCTTTTGTTTATTTTTTCCTGAAAAAATAAGTTCTGCTCACCAGCAAGCAAGGGAAACATTTCATCTGATTAGTTCTACTGTGTCCAATAATGACAGTTTTCTTGACCACTTGAGATAATTGGCCATGTATTCCTTTGATATAGGCCTAGGACCTGGGCCAGTCATGGCACAAACAGATGCAGATTTTAGCTGGTATTGTGATTCTGTATCTTCATGGATAATAATAATAGCTACCATAATAAGCATTGTATGCTCAGTATTTTACATATAATTTTTCATTTATTCCTACAACAACCCTATCAGGTAAACTCCCTTTTTCCCATTTTGGAGATGAAGGCATCTCAGCCAAGGTGATCTGCTTGTATGTGTTGTTAACAGAATCCAAACACTGACTTGATGGGCTCCTAAATGGCATGCTCTGCCAGTTGTAGGCCAGAGAGCTAGTCTGGTACTGAGTCCCCAAGTTGTTTCCTGGGTAGTTAATTGATTGTGTATAGTTCACAAGTAAGCTAAAACCATTAGGACAATTTCTGTCTTCACCTTTGCATATAATTCTCTAGAACCATGCCATAGACATTTCTGGCTATTGAGGATTAACTCCATACCTCACCCTCCACCCCTCAAAATCAAGTTGGGTGTTTGATTCAATCTTTATTTCTCCACTGACGAATGATCTAGAGCATCTTTCGTTTTTATCTTTCTTTTTTTTTTTTTTGAGACGGAGTTTCACTCTTGTTACCCAAGCTGGAGTGCAATGGTGCAACCCTGGCTCACTGCAACCTCCACCTCCTGGGTTCAGGCAATTCTCCTGCCTCAGCCTCCCGAGCAGCTGGAATTATAGGCACGTGCCACCATGTCCAGCTAATTGTATTTTTAGTAGAGATGGGGTTTCACCATGTTGACCAGGATGGTCTCAATCGCTTGACCTCATGATCCACCCACCTCGGGCTCCCAAAGTGCTGGGCTTACAGGCTTGAGCCACCGCACCCAACCCTATCTTTTAATTTACTTATGTAGACAAGGCCTTGCTCTGTTGCCCAAGCTGCAGTGCAGTGTTGCGATCATGGCTCACTCTAGCCTCAGCTACTAGGACTCAAGAAATTCTCCTGCTTTAGCATGCAACTGCAGCCTCTCAGGTACCTGAGAATACAGCCATGTGCCACCATGCTCAGCTAATCAAAACAATTTTTTTTGTAAATACAGGGCCTCACTATATTGCCCAGGCTGGTGTTGGACTCCTGAATCAAGGAATCCTCCTGTCTTGACCTCCCAAAGTGTTGGGATTACAGGCATGAGCCATCATGCCTGGCCTTGAGCATATTTTTATGGGTTTATTTGCCATCTGTGTCTATTCTTTGATAAATGTCTGATTAAAGCTATTTGAGTATTTGTTTGTTGTGTTTAAAGTTGTCCTAGTACAAAGCGAAGATGTTTGTAGGTTTAAGTACTGAAAAATCTATCAACATCATGTCTCTCACATTGCATACATGTAATAATATCATGTTGCACCCTGTAAATGTATACAATTATAATTCGTCAATAAAAATTCTAATAATTTAAAACGTTATGACTCCAACATCTAAAGGCTTTATTTCTCTACTTCTTTCCCAGCCGAAGGAAGAAAAGCGGTGAAACATGGAGTAGGTTGATGTACCAAGCATAATTTTTATTTTTTTATTTTATTTTTTTACTTTTTATTGCATTTTAGGTTTTGGGGTACATGTGCAGAACATGCAAGATAGTTGCATAGGTACACACGTGGCAGTGTGTTTTGCTGCCTTCTGCCCCTTCACCCACATTTGGCATTTCTCCCCATGCTATCCCTCCCCCGCTCCCCCTCCCCCCGCTGTTTATTTAACTTTTATTTTAAGTTGAGGAGTGCCTGTGCCAGTTTATTATTCAGGTAAATTGCATGTCACGGGGTTTGGTGTACAGGCTACTTCATCATCCAGGTGGTAAGTGCTGGCACTGACGAACATGCAGGTGAATAGCTTTTTTTTTATGTAGCTTCGGACATTCGTGAACCTACTAAGGATGTTTTACCCAGTGAAAGCTCCTGTGAGAAATCTGTGTGCTCTCAAATTCATAGTTAACTCTCAAATCAGAAGGGCATCATTTATGGAATTACCAAAAAGAGAATGTGTCTTGGTTTAAAAAAAAAGATTTACCCAGAAGATGAGAAACAGCAGAAAAATAATTACTCACTAATTTCTGAAAATGCAAGTTTATTTCCATTAGTATAATTATTAGGTGATTGCTTTAAAAAAACGGGAATCATTCATGATCTGTAAGATAAAATATTTAGGAGTTTGGATAGAATCATTCAATCTTCAATTTGACTAATCTGTTTCTACCCTAAACTTAGAATTTTTCATGTGTTTAAGTTTTCACGGGAATATTCACACATTCAGTGCAGTTGTCTTTCAGAGTTTCATTCCACTAAGAAGAAGAATATTCCCAGACAGAGCACCTTATTAGTATATTGGCATGTAATGCCTGGCTATGTATTTTTATTTCCCCTTGAAGAGAGGACTCTTAATTATATCACTTGGAAAAATAAATGTTTTTATGACTGGATCCTCCACTTTGGAAGAATAATTTTTTTCTTTTGTGGAGGGTGTGGAGAAGGAGGGTATTCCAAGACTTAGCATATTGCTTGTTTCAGATCAGGTCCTAATTAAATGTTTATTAAGTGAATGAGCTGAGGGAATGCTTTGATCAGGTTCTTAACCACATCCTTCTTTTGCTTCCCTAAACAATGTAAAGAATCAAAGAATGGTACGATGGCTGAGTTCATTGCTTTTCTCTCTAGTAGCAGACACCTTGTTAAAAAGGAATTCTAAATATAGTCAAGGAAATGCTTACTAGTGTTTAGAGCAATATGTTGCCTGCAGTGAGAGGGAATGAACCTGTGTCATCCACAAGCAGTTCAGTCAATTAACCACCTGACTCCAGGTTGGACTGACAAAGCTCCTAACTTTGAGAGATGATGGGGAGGTATTATGTTTGGTGGTTAAATCAATGCAGAGAGAAGTTAAAGGACCCAGGCTAAGACCAACAATGTTTACATTCTTCATTCATTTAATGAATATTTAATTCAAGGCCACTCTTTGCTGGATGATGGGTGTGTATAAGTAAATGCAAAATAGAATTTGTAATCTAAAAGAGGTTACACTCTTTTTTTTTTTTGAGACAGAGTTTTGCTCTTGTTACCCAGGCTGGAATGCAATGGCATGATCTCGGCTCACCGCAACCTCCGCCTCCTGGGTTCAGGCAATTCTCCTGCCTCAGCCTCCTGAGTAGCTGGGATTACAGGCACGCGCCATCATGCCCAGCTAATTTTTTGTATTTTTAGTAGAGACGGGGTTTCACCTTGTTGACCAGGATGGTCTGGATCTCTTGACCTAGTGATCCACCCGCCTCGGCCTCCCAAAGTGCTGGGATTACCGGCTTGAGCCACCGCGCCTGGCAGAGGTTACACTCTTTTAAGGGGAACAGATTCATATTTCTTAATTGTAGTTCAAGTTAAAATTCTGTAATGTTGGTTTTCCTAAATTTTTTCAGTGTTTGGTGAAGGAACTATTTTGGTTCATTTGTTTGGGAAGGGTAAATATTTAGAGAATATTAGATATTCTCTAATGTGTTATTTGAGTTTAGCTTTGAAAGACGAGTAGAATTTTTATATCAAAAAAGATAAGAAAACTCACGAAATCACAGTGGAAAGTATTAAATCTGCAGGCGTTTCTAGGTCACTGAAATTTTCTGATTGTTATCATCTGTAGCAAAAGAGAAATGTCACATGAAAATGCTCCATAAACACCAACTCAGTTCCGAGAACTGTGCTGGGTGAAATGCATCCAAGGTACTGGCACTGTATTTATATTCAAATGGACAGTCTAGAAAGGAAAGCTGTTATGTACAGGAAGAATTACTGTATGGCAGGGTCAAGAAATTTATCCTGAAAAGTGTTGGATAGTAAATATATTAGGCTTTGTGAGCTCTACAGCCTCTGTGGGAGCCATTAAACTCTACCATTGTAGCCTAAAAGCAGCCATAGGCAATATTTAAATAAATGTTCATGGGCTGTGTTTCAATAAAACCTTATTTATAAAAACAGAGAGCAGGCACAATTTTGACTATAGCTTGTAATTTGCCAATTCTTGAAATAGAATGTAATAACTTTGTGATAGAGGCAAGAAAAGAGTAAATTCAATTATTAATCATGAGTAGTTTAAAAGACATAATAAATAAGAAATATTCAGCTTCCCTAATACAGAAAGTCAAATGAAAACAGTATTATGATATTAATTTTCAGCCTTCAGATGGGTCAGAGGTTTAAAAGTGTGCTGAAGCCAAAAACTGACAAAAGCATATAAGTTTGTGCAGTCTTGTAGAGAACCGTCTAGCAAAAGCTATAATAGAACTTTAAATGATAACATATATTGAGGTCTTGCTGTGATTATATGCTTTGCTCAATATATTACATATGTTTATTTTTCCTTAAGGCCTCGTACACCATTTTGTGGACAATATTATTATCTCTGTTTTACAAAAGAAGAAATTGAGACTCTAGCTTGCTAAATAACTTGCTCACTTGGTAAGCAGCAGAGGCAGATTTTTTTTTTTTTTTTTGAGACGGAGTTTCGCTCTTTTTATCCAGGCTGGAGTGCAATGGCACGATCTTGGCTCACCGCAACCTCCGCCTCCTGGGTTCAGGCAATTCTCCTGCAGAGGCAGATTTTTAACCTATGTAGTCTGCATCTAGTATTAGGCTTCAAAAGACTGGAATGTACTAGTTTCATATTAGGAAAACTTAATATGTGCAGTTTTTTAAAAATCACAGCAATTCTACAGCTAGGAAATTATCCAAAGGAAATAAGACAAATGCATATAATTTAAGTGCAAAAAATTAGAAATTCTTTAAGTGTGCAGCAGGGGGTAATTGAGTAAAGAATGATTCATCCATACAATTAAATGTAATATAACTTTGAAAGAGTTGAGGTAGTACTATGGGAATAAATATAAAAAGATGGTCATGTACAGTTAGAATGAAAGAGTATGCATTAATATGTAGCATAAACCCCATATGTATACAATGAGTATGTAGTGAAGCATATGAATGCATATATATGTTGAAAAGCCTTGGGAGATATGAAACAAATTCATAACATTGTTTATCTAGGGGATATGGGGATAGATATTTGACTGTATACATGTTCGTATATATTTTAAGCAAACAAACTTGAATATTTTTCTCTTACTGCTTCAAGCTGATTCTATTCAGGAAAAAAAAAAATTACGAATCAACTTTATTTTCCACCGGGCTTTATTTTCTTATATTCTGAACTGATGTCTGCAGTGTTCTTTCCTCTGTTGAATCACGTTTCTGTGGTCATTCACTGCTTTGGGCTACCTGAGAAAGCAGTCGCTCTATACCCTTGCTTGCAGACATTTTATTCCCAGCTGAAAGCTGTACCAGAGCAGTTTGAACACTATACTCTATCTTGAACAGCTCTGGTTTATGATTTCATCCACTTTTGTTCAACATCACTTTCACCATTATCTTATTGTTCTTCACTAAGATAATGGGTGTGAGGTGATAGAGAGGAAATGTCCCTGGCCATCCCTTGGTGTAGACATAATGATTTTTGCCAGTGAAATTGCACATGGCATTCTTTTAGTTTTCTAATTCTCAAAGACTCCAGAAAGTATACTTATTTAATTCAAAACAAGTTTCAAACAAGTTAATACTTTCTTTGACATTGTTTAAAACTATACGTAGAAGCTGACTTTAATCAGAAATATGCCAGAATAAACAGAGACTATACTTTCAAGTACAAAAAAGTCTTGCCTCTCCATTAGTGTGTTTTTTTTCAATTTTAGCTGCACATTTGAAACACTTGGAAAGCATTTAAGGAATTATAATGACCGCATACACAAAAAGTAT
>CM052657.1:94696836-94720641 GCA_028533165.1 Leontopithecus rosalia | reverse complement strand
GATTTATAGTCCTTTGGATATATACCCAGTAATGGTATTGCTGGGTCAAATGGAATTTCTATTTCTAGGTCCTTGAGGACTCACCACACTGTCTTCCACAATGGTTGAACTAATTTACACTCCCACCAGCAGTGTAAGAGTGTTCCTATTTCTCCTCATCCTCTCCAGCATTTGTTGTCTCCAGATTTTTTAATGAACGCCATTCTAACTTACACTAAACTTAACTCCAGATGGATTAAAGACTTAAACATAAGACCTGGAACCATAAAAACTCTAGAAGAAAATCTAGGCAAAACTATTCAGGACATAGGAGTAGGCAAGGACTTCATGACCAAACACCAAAAGCATTGGCAACAAAAGCCAAAATAGACAAATGGGACCTAATCAAACTCCACAGCTTTTGCACAGCAAAACAAACAGTCACTAGAGTGAATTGTTTGAATGTTTTCTGGGTTACTATAGCTGGGATTGAGAACCATTGGTCAAATGTGTTTATTTTGAGAGTTATCTTTTGGATGTGATATTTTATACGACAAAGATCCCAGCTTTTTGGTGGACCTACCCCTCATCTTCAGGACCAATAAAATGTCACTGGAGGCACAACTGTTAGTGTTGTCAACTTATGTCAATTTTGGTTGGATTCATTGAAACACTGAAAAAACCTGCATTTGAAAGATAATAGGAGCCCTTTTGTGTTTTTCTTTGTTTACTTATTTATCAGACTATTCCTTATTCCCCAACGTGTTTAAAGTCACATTTACACTATCAGTACAAAGTAAGTAGCTTTCTTGATCCTTTCTCTGAAATTCTTCCTTAGTTATGGAAAATTTATCACTTAAAAATAATGTATTCATGTTGCCTAACAATGACATGCATTGATTTTTTTTTTAGTTTTGCTTCACTTTTATCATATTTGTCAAATTTCAGGATTGGAGTCACTGATAATTGTTATATTCTGGATTGCTACAGAGAGATTATTGTGGCACTTTCCACAGAAGGACACTCTCTTTTTATCTTAGAGTTTTTACTCTGGATCCTCTGCTTCACCACCAAAATAAAAAGTGTAGGAGACGAAATAGAAAGGATTGCATCTAGAATTTTCTATAATACAAATATATAAATTATCCTATGAAAAAGCTCTACTTTGTTATGCTACCAATAATCAGCATGCATTTTTTGGCTTCTGAAAAGAAGAACACAAATACTGTTTTTCTGCACTATAAATGGGGAAATACTTGCTTTTGTTAAACTATATTTATGTAAGTAATTACCATAGTAGGTAATTTGACAAGCACATGATTTTAACACAAAACCTACTTCAGTTCTCTAAAATGAATTTTAATGTCTCTCTTTTGTATCAAAACGTAGAGCACTTGCATTGATTTTTATTTGGGAGTCCTTTTTTTTGTTATCAGAGGTTATCTAGAGTTTAACATGAATGCCCATCAATAACATCAGTCTTTCTGCAATTAGTCTGTATGAGTCCTCCCAAAGCACTCAATTGCATATTGTAATCTTATTCCAAAGAGTGGAAAATATTTGTCCCATTCTAGCAAACATACAATCTACACATTAACAGAAGCACCATATCTCTAGTAACAGTTAAATCAGTAGTTCCTAAAGTGCAGTTCCTAAACCAGCAGGTAAGCATCAGCTGGGAACTTGTTATAAAGCAAATTCTTAACCCTCATTCTAGACCTAGTGAATCAAAAATTCTGGGAATCAGTCTCAGCAATTTAGGTGTTAAAAGAACTTTCAAGTGATGCTACTACTCAATAAAGTATGAGCACAGCTGTCTTCTGGACAGTAAGCTCTCTGAAGGTAGAGGTTATGTCTGCCTCATGACCTTCTATTCCTAATGTCTAGCAGAGGGAGCAAATGAATGAGTAAATGAAATAATCTACTGTGTCTTAGCAGGAGCTGAAAACCTATTAATTAACTGACAGCAGGTAAGGCTGGCTAATGCCTATAATATATATATAAAATGGCAAGAAATAAGAATGAGCTTGTTGTGAGCTTTTGTGATTATAATAGAAAATTAGCTCATTAGTCCTATAGATATACCAATAAATAATTTGGAGTCTACAATTTGAGATTGAATACTTTTATTTTTTGTGAGTCTTTTTTTCGAACTGTATCACTTTATCGGATGATTTTTATTGATATTAATATGCAGACTAATTCTCTAGGACCAGCATTTAACCTTACATTGTACCTAAATTTTGACTGGTAAATTCACTCATCAATACGATATGTAAGGATTGTATTAGTCCATTCTCATGCTGCTATGAAGACATACCAGAGACTGGTTCATTAATAAAGAAAAGAGTTTTAATTGACTCACAGTTATGTAGGGATGGGGAGGCCTCAGGAAACTCACAATTATGGCAGTAGGCATGTACTTTCACAAGAAGAGCATGTGAGAAACTGTCCCCCCATGACTCAGTTATCTTCACTGGTCCTGCCCTTGACTCATGGGGATTATTATAATTCACAGTGAGATTTGGGTGGGGACACAGAGCCAAACCATATCAAGCATGTAGAATTAAATTAAAATTGGTGTTATTTAACTGATTGATACAAGCAATTGGAGCTTTCAGTTAATACTTTTCAAATGTTTTAATAAGCAGTTGGATCTTCTTTTTAAGAGAAATTTTAGAGCTCTATGCATCAAACAGTTAAAGTACAGTGGCTCTGTTGGAAGCAGGGCAGAGGTGTTGCTAGCAGCCTTCCCTCTTGGCTGCATTGGAGAATTTGTTTGGTGGTGGTGATTGGGAGACTGCCAGCATTGGGTCGGAAAGAAGGATAATTTTAAAAAACTGGTTGCAGGAAATGACTTTCTGACTGTGCCATGTCAATCAACATTTATATAATGCTATATATTTTGCAGAAAACCTTTGGCTTTGAAATCACATTTAACTGCTGTTATTGCTAACCAATGATTCAATCATGACACTACTAGATCTACTTTTAGAAGGGCAAATATCATATATATAATTCCAGAAACATTCCCTCTTATTACCCTCCTTGTATAAAAGGTAAAAATGTGTATTATTTCCTAGATTTTTCTATCCCCCAGAAGACAGTGAATGAAAGACTATGCCACCTGTCCATTTTCTGGCTTATTTAATTCCTTAGCAATATAATCTGTGTCAAATAAAAAAAAGATTTACTTATGTGAAAAGAGACTTCATTCAAGAGATTATTTGTAGAAGTATGAAAGTAACTATTAAAACTAGGGGAGAGGATAATTTTTGGCAATAAGGAGAAACATTCTGATCATGAGATCTGCAACTATCTCTGTTACGCAGAAGGGAGCTTTATATATATATATATATATATATATATATATGTATATATATATGAGTAAATAAGGCTAGGAAGAACCTGATGTGGGGAAGTGCATGGCTGAATGAGATGGATGAACAGGTGGTGGTGGCCTGATTGCATAGTAGATCAGAGAATGTTGTGCCCTGCAATAGGCCTATTTTCTATTTTGAGAGAGGTTGTTAAGGAAAGATTGTGTGCTGGCTCAGGCTGAGTGTAGGTAAAAGTTTGGGGACTTTGGACTTTTAACCTATTGATCAAAATCCAGTTTGGGGAGAAGGAGGAAAATCTTAACCAAAGTTTATTTAATATGCCTTTGGTTCTGATTGATGAGCGGGAACAAAACAGTTCAGCTAATTTTTTGTGAAGCAAACATGCGAATCTAGAGGGTCTGTGTCTGGCTTTGTCATAAGGAAACAAAGGGCACCCTTGAATCTTTCCTAACTCATATGGAAAAAGATGATTCTGTGCAGCCAGGCATTTTCAGAAACATGAAATAATGGGAGTGGGGGTCTGTTTTAACCTTCAGTCTTTTCTGTGATAGCAGAGCTTGGGTAAATTTCAAGACTTTGTCATCTGTTACATACATCATCTTAATTACTCTTCATTAAGTGAGAGTAATAAGTTTCTGCCATCATGGATGAAGAAGCTGAAAGTCAGAAAGGTTAAACGATATGCTTGGCATCACAATGCAAACATTCAAATTCCATTTTGTTTTGAAACCGAGACTATTTTCACTCTGCCAAAACATCGTGAAGATCACAAGATCAGAAATATGGCCAAAAGGCTATCTTATAAACCTGGAGAGTCAAATCCCAGAGATAAGAATGTGTTTTCTTAGAGCAAAGTAATTCAAACTATGTCTTCTTCTTAAGCCACAGTGCCCTGATCAGAGACCACCACACCATCTCCCACGTAGCCCAAAGGGAAGGCGGCTAGCAGTATCCCCACTCTGCTCCAAGAAGAATGGATTTGCTTTAACTGCTTGACATACCAGAGCTTATGACTAAAATTTCCTTTAAAGAAAGGGATCCAACTGCTTTAAAAAATAAATTGAAAAGTAGTAACCTAAGGCTTCACTCTGACCCACAGCATTTCCTGGATGAACTTGAGGATTCTGCTGGCTAAATTCCCTGATTCTAGAAGTACACAGGACTGTTTGGTGCTTGGATAACCTATTGATCAAAAGTCAGTTTTTGAGGTCTATTTTAGTTTTCTTCTAAACTTACACTTTCTCACTTGCCATTTACCACCATTGTTTATTGCCCATTTTCAGTAGTCTATTTAACGCTATTGCCATACACATCTCCAGCCTTCCATTTTGCTTGTAGCCAATTATGGTATAGACCTTTGCAACCAGAGCCAGAAGCTTCTAAATTATTATGACTGGAAGATCAGATGCCATGCTTTGGTTACAGATCTGAGCAAGTATATCATATAAAAAAGGCATAGCTTCATTGATAAAATAGACATTGTAAATAAGTCCCTTGCTATAAATTATTTCTACCACTGTGACTGTTGTTCCCATTGGTCATTATTCTTAACTGAAAAGAGATTATTCCAACTATAAAATCTTGTTTATGTAATTATTTTCTCCTTATTTAAAAAATGCTATATTAAGTATTCAACAAGATAAGAAAGAAGTACTTTCTATATGGCTTTTAACCATATCTACTTTTTAAAATGATAAATACAACTGTTCCATACTTTTTTGTAAAACAAAACAAAACCTAACAAACCAGTCCCAAATAGCTTCCACATAATCACAAGAAGGCTCAGTTACACATAACATGGCTTTTATTAGGGACACTAGGTGTTCTTAGAGTTTAAAAGTTCTCTCTAAAGATGCCCTTTGTTTTAATTTTAAAGACAGTTTAATTAAAGAAAAACTTGAGTTGTCCCTTGAGAAATAGTATTCTTACAATGATAATATTCTTTTTGTGTAGTAATTATTTTATAGATTAAATGTGCTGGTGTTTGGAGCCCACTGGAACTTACTGAAATGTACCTGTTCCCAGTGGGTTTTCAGAGTATCTATTTAGGGAGAAAGATTGATACAATCCTAAGAGCTGATATCTGGTACAATGGGACAATCACAGCTTAGATTTTATAGGGGCCTTTTAAAATGACTTCTAGAGATCAACCTATAAATATTTTGTTTATCAGAACATTAACAATCTTAGATATCATTTGCATGTCCTGTTTAGCCTCTTTTTCAATATTTATACCAGATGATATAGAGTTTCCCATTCCTTCATGGTATAAGTTCATCCTCCTATCAAAATGTCCTTTTCCAGAGAGTATCAATGGGGTCATTGAATCAATCCTCCTCATGTGTTGTCGTCTGTCACCTGTCTAGAAGACTGGAGACCATGCTGATTCCAGCCTTCAGTGACTCCTGACCATTCACCAATCTTGTTTCTTCCAGTAGTGTCCCACAACCATAGGTGCTGGAGGCAATTTCATTACCTGTATTCAAACATCCTATGACACTGAAACTTGAGTGGTCATCTGAAGGTATACCTTTTTTCACAGCAATTGTTATGAGATGCAAGAGATGTCAGCACAGGTTAGTGTCTAGTGTATGGATCTGATTGCTCCAGATACAAACTATTACTAGTTCCTTCAACTCATAAAATATGCAACAAAGAGGTAAGAGAATGAATACATGAATAAGTGAATGAATGAAAATGAGGCAAGACCTTCCTAGAGCACCAGTATTATAGCTGTATTTGATTAACTATTTAATATTATACAACCATCTCCCAGTTGGCGTGCCCATGGCAACTGAGAGAAAGGAGAACAACTAGTAAATGAGCTAACCCTTCTTTCTCATCTCCCACCTGGGTCCAAAAACTAGATGCCTCTACTTCTATTAAGATTTTTGCCATAATTTCTGCTTCAGATAAGTGTAAGGTTATTTTTTAGAGCAAAGCTCTTCCTTGAAACATAAAATAAAACATTTCCCCAAAATATATTCACAGTTTTGGAGAAATGTTTGAAAGCTAACGAAAATGACAGACAAAATAGCTGATGGATACCTTGTTTGTTTTATTTATCTTTTTTCCTCCACATGTTTTATGAATCACTTTTCGTCTAAAGAGATCTGATTATACATTTTGGTTGTGGTTAATTTAAATCTCAAAATGTCTACACACTAACATGATACCAATTATGTCACTGATGATGGGAAAATCACTCTTTTCAGCTACTCCATGGCCCAAAAGAATATTCTAAGATAATGAACAGAAAATACTTTGTAAGCATATGCATTATCATAGAGAAAACATTTTTTGTACCATGCTATTTTTAAAAATTATGATATGATATAAAATATTATAATTTTCCTAAAGTACATGATTCTGTATTTCCCTAAAATACATAATAATAGTGTCATATTAGTCTTAAAATCACTGCCATTTCTCTTTATCCTGGGTATAGAATCTTTTAAGGAATTGATTTGATTTGTGATGATCTGTGAATGTGATTGTGCCTGGTTCCCCTATAGTGCGCGTTTTTTCTTTTCTTTTTTTTTTTTTGTTGAGACAAACTCTTCCTCTGTCACCCAGGCTGGAGTGCAGTGGCATGATCTCAGCTCACTGCAATGTCTGCCTCCTGGGTTTAAGCAATTCTTGTGCCTCAGTCTCCCAAGTAGCTGGGACTACAGGCATACACCACCATACCTGACTAAGTTTTATATTTTTAGTAGGGTCAGAGTTTTGCCATGTTGGCCAAGGTGTTCTGGATCTCATGCCTTCAAGTAATCCGCCTCCCAAAGTGCAGGCATTAGAAGCGTGTGTCACCACTCCCAGCCTAAAGGGTACTTTTAAGCCAGTTAAAACCAAAGGCTTTTACCAAAATAGTGACACAGAATTGATGTAGGCAATGTCACACTCAAAGTTAAGGCATTTCCTTGTGGCAGAGGGAGTTGGTATTGAAGCAGCAACAGTTCCTTATAATCAGTGGCTAAATGCAAATTCTTGGGCTCAGTAAATGAGCTGAGTTGACAGTTGGGTAGTAGGGAGAAGATAGGAAAAATTGAAGTACTCAAAATCAGAAATCAGAAAGGCAACTCGAGTCCAATGAGATGTGCATAGACATGGGAATAGGTGCATCTGAAGCCAGAAGCCAGGTTGGGAAAGGACTCCAGGCCAAGATCCTCAAATTAGTTATCTTTTCATTTATTCTCTAAATTTGAGTAACCGCTGACTGAAAGATATCAATGACACATAGTGCTTATGTGCCCAACTTAACATCTTTCAATTGTACCTTCTTGTCTTAGGATACAGTCCTGATTCTTGATGTATGAGTTAACATGTCCTGGAAACTGTTGTATTCTTTATCCCTCTATAGTCGTATTTCTAGCATTTCCCCATTGTTTTTGTTTATCTATACAATATAGACTGAGTTGCAGTCCAGAAATGTGCCATGACTTTTACATCTGATCCTTTTCACACATTGTTTTCTTTGCCTGGACCACTCTATAACACCTCTATACCCTTACTTCCTGCCTTCTACACTCCTAAGATTTTATTTTCGGTGTTTTCCTTATGTTTGGTCTTATTGGTTCCCCCAACTAAAATGTAACTCCATCAAAGCAGGGAAAGTATGTTGCTCTTCACTGTATATACACTTCCTAGACCACTAACTGACACATATGCAAGCACTTTGTAAGTATGTTTTGAATAAATAATGAATGAATGACTAGATTGATGGATAGATGAAGGATGGATGGATGCATGGCTGAATGAAAGGACAATGTATACTCAATAAATACTAATTATGTAGATGTCAAATAAGGTTTACAATTGCAACTGGTACAAACAGCATGTACTCGTGGAACAGATCTAATTTTTTTAGATGTCATCTTGATATGTTAGCCAGAGTACTATTTGATTTTTTAAATATAAAAATGGTCCTATCTCTGGAGAGTTGAGCCGCTAAATGTCTCTGGGCAATTAGTACTCTATTGGTATTATTGCATTACATAGGAATTACAAGCATTCAGTGTGTAGTAAAGTAGAAGGAAGGCATATGTGTTGTCACTTTTATTGAGCATTTATTATATGTCAGACACTGCTTAAAGGGTTTTGTGAATAATCTTATCTACTTGATCTCATTCAGCAGAGTAACATTATCCGAATTTTATACGTAACACTAGTGTATATGTATCCTATGTGGATCAATAGTGTGATATCAATGGAATTGACATTATATCCTGGAAAGTCCAAGGGCTGTAAAAATTCTTCAAGTTCTTAATTGGTATATGTCAAACTCATTAACAAAACAATTGGTTATTACATTTGTTAATATTGTGGTATTTTTTCCCATTTTACCATATATTTTAGATACTCCCAAATGCTTGTCTTTTTAAGTCTACCTTCTCTCTTTCTGTCCCTAGCTCCTAAATTTCAATCTTTGCCTAGCATATATGTTTTTTATTGTTTTGCCCCTCCCCCATTCTTGATTGCTGAAGTCTGAAAGACAATGCTTGTCTAGGCAGAGATGGAAAGCAGCCAAAAGTCTGCAATATTAGAGACATTTTTAACAGATTGAAGGAAGAAAAACATTTATTTTCTGTCATAGAGAGGTGAAGAAACTTATGCTCACAATCCTTACAGCATGTGTCTATGTTAATGGGCCATGACTGTGATTTTAGTCAGGCTTCTGTGTGTGTGTGTGTGTGTGTGTGTGTGTGTGAGTGTGTGTGTGTGTGTGTGTGTGAGAGAGATGGCAGAACCGTTTTCCATGATGTCTCTCAATGAGACATTGATTTATTGATTTTTATAATGAGTCAGTTTTATCCTCCTCTCATTAACTGTCCAATAATGATAGATGTATTATTAAAACAAATGGCCTGGGGTGTTCATGGTGTTCGTTGATGTCTTCTATTGTTTGGGTGGGGGAATCTTACATTTTACCCACCATTATTAGTTGTGTTGTATCCACCCTAAATGATATGTTGATGTCTTAACCTTTACTTTTTCAGAGTATACCCTTATTTTGAAATGAAGTCATTGCAAATGTAATTAATTAAGTTAAAATGAGGTCACAGTGGATTAGAGTGGGAACTTAATTCAATGAGTGGTCTTTTTTAAGAATAGGATCCTCCTCTAGAGGTTTTGGTGGGAGCATAGCCCTGCCAATACCTTGATTTTGAACTTCCAGCCCCCAGAAGTATGAGACAATATATCTCTGGTGTTTTAAGCCAGTCTGTGGTGCTTTATTACGGCGCTAGGAAATACACTACCTTTTAAGACAAAGGAACCTGGAAATTATTAACAGTATGATGAGGAGATCCCTAGGATGACTGCTATGTAATGGAACAACCAACTCAGTAAAATATTTTAAAGAAGTTTATTCTTCCAGGCTCAGTGGCAAATGCTTGTAATCCAGCGTGAGCCACTGTGCCTGACATGTTGGGATGCTGAGGTGGTAGAATTGCTTGAGGTCAGCAGTTTGAGACCCGCCTGATAAACATAGTGAGAGCCTGTCACTACAAAAATATATAAATACATACATACATTATCTGGGTGTAGTTGTGTGCTCCTGTAGTCCCAGCTATTCAGGAGGCTTAAGTGGGAAGATTGCTTCAGTCTAGGGTTTTGATCATAGATGCAGTGAGCTATGATCATGCCACAGCTCTTTAGCCTGCGTGAAAGAGTGAGGCCCCATCTCAAAATCAGTAAATAACTAACTAAATAAATTTATTCTGAGCCAATATAGCTGACTCTTCTGGTCCAGCCAAAGCACAAACCCAAAATACCTTCCTTGAGTAAATGGTCCCAAGGCAGTCGAATTATAGTGTGTTTTTATATACTTCAGGAAGATGTGAGTTACTGGCAAAGATGTAAATAAATACTTAGAAGGTATACGCAGGTCCAGCAGACTATCTTGAAGCAGGGGCTTACAGGTTATAGGTAGATTCATAGATTCTTTAATTTGCAGTGGTTGAAGCAGTAAGGCTCTGTCTAAAATTTGGAATCAGCAGAAAATAATGCTTTAAGTTATGATAAGGATGCTGTGTAGCATGGTTGGTGGCAGACCAGGGTGACCTAATCCTTGATTTGCATAACCTTAGATCTTGTTTGCAATTTGGTATTTTATTGTCACAAGGAGTTCCGCATACAGGTCTCTATTTAATGTTAATCCTGGTCAGTTGTTGCTCCCAAACTCTGAAATGGAAGGAGAATAATGAGGTTTGTCAGACCTCCCGTCCCACTATGATTGGAAACTCAGTTTTTAAGGTTTCTCTGGGGTCCCCTCGGATAACAGGTGTCTTTTCTGTCAGTGGAGGGATTAGGATTTTATATATAGTTTATAACTAAGAGATATGTATTCAAGAAAGCTGTGCATACTTTTCAAGAAAATTAAGGAACTTCTAGCCATAGTGATAGTGCTGTTAATGTTGGTCCTTTATCTATTTTCTCTCCTTCTAAGTATTTTCTATGGTCTTTGGAAATCACTTTCTCCACCATCCCCTACAGTTATCCCTAAACTTTGAAAGAGTAGGATTACAATGGATGAGGCAGCCCTATCTTAGCCTAGTGCCATTGAGATGGCCTTAATCTCCGGAAACCTTCATATTCTTTGGCCCAGGTCACATCCAAGAGATGAAAAGCTATGGTCTTTGCTCTCGTATGTGTTTAGTTCCTTTCTTATCTCCCAGAGACTCTAAAAGATTAAATAGCAGATATCTAAAAAGTATTTTAGGTCCTTGCTACCTAAAGGGAAAAAGACATCGTTGTTATCTTCTGAGGTAGGACATTAAAAATTGTGATCTCCATCACATATTTAGCTTTTCCCTTGTTGATATTTCCTTGGATTAGAAGTTGAAAGTCGGGCACCTTTTACTTTGAAAATATATTATTACATCTTCATTTGTATTACTGGGACTAACAAAAGAACAGTGATTTGCATCATGGTTCTGCCCACGTTGTCTTTTTGGGTATCTATCAATAGCTATTAATAGAGTAACTGCTTGATAAAAGATTAATTCAATTAATGGAAATTGAGCAACTTTCTTTAAAAACAAGACAATTTGTTTCCTTATCATGAAATTAAAACATGTTCAACACAGAAAATTTGGACAAAACAAACAATGAAGGAAACGAAACACCCATAATTGCTCAACACACATTTTTATTTTAATTTCTAGTATTTTTCTATTAGGGTTTAATAGTATGCTTAAACCATAGTTTTAATTTGGTATGTTGCTTGTTATTTCACTTATCGTTATTAGAATTTTTTTCTCTTATACAAAATACTCTGCAAGCATCATCTTAAGTAACTGTATAATATTCCTTCAATTAGGATATGTCATCATTTCTATAAATGTTGTCTGTTTCAGCAAATTCTATTTAATAACTTTAAAAAGTTTTAAAAATAAATTTAAAAGGTTTATTTATTTTAAATATACTCAATTACCGATTATCTGATGAATGAACATCTGTGATAAAACTACCTATGTTTGTTAATAATATTCTGTGTAAGTCCTACCCTTTTCTCCAAAACTCAGCATCCACAAAGAACTAGCCTGGAGATATTATGATAATACCACTTATTTTACTTTCTTCATGCTAAATTCTGTGGAAGACATTGTTACCGGAAAAGGGTCTGATTCAGACCTCATGAAAGAAAGAATTTGGGGCAAGTCTATAAAGTGAACAAAACTTTATTAAGAAAGTAAAAGAATAAAGAATGGCTCCTCCATAGCCAGAGCAGTGACATGGGTTGCTCAACTGAGTATCCTTATAGTTATTTCTTGATTATATGCTAAACAAGGGTTAGATTCGTGAGTTTTCCAGAACTGAGAGTTCCTTCCCTTTTTAGACCGTATTGGGTAACTTCTGGACATTGCCATGCAATTTGTAACATGTCACAGTGATGAGGGGAGTGTCTTTTACAGGCTAATCCGTTACAATTAGTGTATGATGAGCAGTGAGGATGAACAGAGGTAACTTTTATTGCCATCTTGGTTTTTGTGGGTTTTAGTCAGCTTCTTTCCCTCATCCTGTTTCAACAGCAGGATCTTTGTGACTTGTTTCTTGTGCTGACCTCCTGTCTCTTCCCACGATAAGAATGCCTAACCACCTGCGAATGCAGTCCAGTAGGTCTCAGCCTTATTTTACCCAGTACTGATTCAAGATGTGGTTGTTCTGGTTCAAATGCTTCTGACAATACCACCAATATTCACATCAGTGAATCAGAAACAACACTGATATTTCAAGCACATGTAAAAACAAAACATACATGGTAATAACTATAATTCAAAGGAAAAATATCATCATATAAAATTCATGTATACAAATGTTATTGTAGTTTAAATAGGAAAAATATTTCAGGTATGGTCATCATGAAACTGAACATGAAAAATGAAATTTGAGTTAGAATTTAAGGTGAACACATATGTTGTTGGGTTGTACATTGGAATAGGATTAAGGGAGAGAAGACAGAAGTAAAGGTTAGAACTATAATTATAATGGAAAATGGAAAGTTCAGCACATCTCTCTTAACCAACATTGAGTTGCTGAAAAAAACCTTTGCTTTCTGTATGGCACCATTTTTCAAGTTGTTGAAAATTATTTGCTTTCAGTAAGGCACAATTTCTGACACTTATGACATACTGAACTCTTGGACTACTGTAATGCTTTATCCCATCTTTGTGCATTTCTACCTCTACAGACTGGTTGTATGTCAACTAAGTAAATATTTTTGTTTCTAAAACAATTTGTACTAATGTTTCCTGTTATTGTAAATATATAGCAATTTAAAGCATATAGGCCAAGAAATGTACCTGCAAAAATAAAGTTTTTCTTGCCGGGTACAGTGGCTCACACCTGTAATCCCAGCATTTTGGGAGGCTGAGGTGGGTGGTTCACAAGGTGAGGAGTTCGAGACCAGCCTGACCAAGATGGTGAAATCCTGTCTCTACTAAAAATACCAAAATTAGTGGATGTGGTGACGGGTGCCTGTAATCTCAGCTACTTGGGAGGCTGAGGCAGGAGAATCACTTGAACTCGGAAGGCAGATGTAGCAGTGAGCTGAGACTGCGCCACTGCACTCAAGCCTGGGTGACAGAGCCAGACTCCGTCTCCAAAAAAAAAAAAATTTTCTCTTCTATAAATGCAAATTTATTGCATGGAAATACACGGCACTGTTGATCTACATACAAATTATGGCATAATTATTGGTTGGAGGAGAGATAATTATCAAAGTGCAAAGGAAAAAATTTGTAAATATAAAAGAATTGTATACATAAATTGCTCTGAAATGTTTCTCAGAACTTACTCTGAAACGCAAAAACTATATGATTGATTCAGTTGGTAAATTAACGCTTTAAAAAATGGCCTAAGCTTCACTTGAAGCAGTTGGCAAATGAGTGTATGTTTATGCATTTTGTTCTTGGATCAAGATTTTTAGAAATTATATAATTTAAATTCACCTAATTTTAATTAATCGATCAAAGATGAAAAGTAAAAAACATTTTATAGTTAAGGCTTAATAAAATAAATATCTGGATGATATAAGAGCTGGAATTACAGACTAAGAAGTTTTAACTTTGGGATGTTTGCAAGATATTGTATGATTCAAGGCAGAGAAGTAACATAACCAGGTATGTCATTCTAAGATGACATGGATAAGCTGGCAATCTTGCTCAAGATGAAATAAAATAGACTAGAAGAGAGGAGAATGGTAAAGAGTTTGATAACATAAGACAGGTAATATGAAAAACTGCATTATTGAGACTCAGAATGAGGGCAGACATGAATATTTTTAAGGTAGAACACAGGAATTACCCATTGCTTAACGGTAGTGTCAATGAGATGATACCAAGATTTTAGGATTAAAATACTGTGCAGATGAAAATGAGACAAAGAATAATGGGAAGCAAAGGAGAGAAAAACATGGGAAATTAGTGGTAAGGAGGCACAGAAAGTCAAGTTAGATTTTGTGTCTGTTGAATGGAGAGGTTTAGCTATACATTCTGTCCTCTCTTCTCAGTCAAGAGCATCTAGTCTCCTATGGACAGTAAATAACTAAAAAGAATCTGGAGCTTGGTGGTTGGTATTTATTTGCAGAGAAATGCCACATGAAGCCGTAAGAGGAAAGATGTAATCATATCCAGTTAAAGCTAACTGATCCCAACCTCACAGAACTTAAGGAATTCGAGAGTTTAAATAGGAACAATTAGACAAATACATGTGGGGAGAAAAAGGTCCATAACCTTTAACAACTAAGATGTTAATGGTGACCTTAGATAATTTGTTAAAAGTAATCATCAGAGTCTTCCAGGAGCTGAGGAGATAGTGTGAGATCAAAAAGGGAGGCAGTGAATGGGAAATTTTAAGAAATCTGCCTTGGAAATTATGAATAAACTAAGAATGATAATTTGAAAAGGGGATTTGATTAATGGCAGAGGTCTTAGGAAAAAAAATCCATTGAGGAAGATAAAATTACAGTTGAATAATCCATTTGAATTTTGACTTAAAAAATTAGTAAATTACAAATGAGCATAATAGGCATATTTTGAAAATCACTTGTCATTAAAAAGCATACATATTTAGTTTTTTTGTTAATGATATATATTAATAGTAGTATTATTTCAGACAAAAATAGGGTTATTTTTATGCCAGAAGTTAAAATTGGGAAATCTCATTACTAATGAATTTATTGATTACCACTTGGTTTTATTAAATGAGAGGTTTTTTTTTGACGTGAATTTTTTGAGACTGCCTTATGTTTTTGAGTGTTAAATATTTTTACTTCATGGCTAAACATGGGCTTTTATCAATAATTTTATAGAGATTATCATCAGAAAAAATATCCAGTCTTTCTGGTTGTCATTTCAGATCCCAATGTCCACGTCTGGAGACAGGGCCTTGCTTACAACCCAGATATACCTTTGTTAATTTTGATCACTCTGGAGAAATTCTGGGTGGGGCTATATAATAGTTGTTTTCTCTGTAATCATCTGAAAATACCCTGAAGTTTCAAACATCGTGGCTGGAAACATATATACAGTAGCCTGTCAACTGTCAAACTGATAACTGGTGTCCATAGAAATATTATCTTCACACATCCCTGATGTGGTCAGGTATCTCAGCCCTGGGATTCTGACTCTCTAGCCCCTGTAATTCTACTTTGATTATTATTTTAAAGTCATCATATATTTATTTTCATCTCTATTTCAAAAACCTCAGGAGAAAAGCCCACTTGGCTCCTAAGGAATGGACTTGATACAAATGTATACATGTCTTCCAACTTTTGCTTTCCATATTCTTAAAACTGTCAGGCTGAGTGAAAGAAATAATAAATAGAGGAAACATTATTTTTGGATTTTAACATAGAAATGACATTTTTACTCATAAATAATTGCTTCTAAAATGGAATAACTAGCATTCATGTTAATGACATCTATGTTTATAGATAGAAAATTAGGTTTTTAAAAAGCATTTTAAAAGAAGCAGTGTAGAATCTGAGAACAGAAGAGCTTGCTGTATAGCAATTTTTATTTCTAGGCCTATAGGCCTGGCTTTGGTTTATGGTGAATTACCAAGTGCAGCAGAATGAAGAAAAGACAGTTCCCCAGCCCGCTGGTACTGCTGAATGGAACATTCATAACAGAATTCTTAGACTTGTAGACCCTGGCTTATACTTTCTGCTGAAAAGTACTTGGGATATGATAGAAGTTTGGATTGAAGGCAGAAGACAGGGTTTTAGTCATGGAGTCCCACTCATTAGACATGTGGTTGTCAAAGCCTAGAATGCCTGATGCCTCAGTTTCTTCATTTCTAAATTGATGTAATAATACCTAACTTCTCTCTCTATGTATGGGTAAAAAGTAAAATAGCATTTGTTCAAGCACTCTCTGAACTTAAAGAATTGTAACTAACCATTTTTGATAAGATGTTTCTCATCATCATTATTATCCTGAATTACTCTAAGGATAAAATTGTATTTCCTAAAAGAAACCAGTGGGTTGTTTCTATATGAAACTGTGCAGAACCCAGTGATAGGCATTTAGGCTTCAAAAATCAATTGCCTAAATATGAGAGAGAAAAGACATGCAGTAGGAAGAGTTCACTGAAATATGTTATGGGACATTGAGTTGATCTCAAACTTCCTATGAATACACAGTGTCACGTGACAGCAAAATTCTTCCAGGATTAGGAAGAAAAGAGTTTACATGATGTAGGAAGTTGTAGTCTTATTTTTCTTGGCACTGATTAAACCACACACCCAGAATATTGAATGAAATTCTAGGCAGAATATTTTAAAGGATTAGAGGAAACCCAGAGTGATTCCAGGGTGAGATTTCTGGAACACCTAGAAATCACGTCACCTGAGAAAACTTTGCGTGAACTCAGAAAAGCTGAGAAAGAATGAATAAATTTACCCTGTGTTATTTTGTCCCTGAGGACAAAGCTAGAAACAACGGTAGAATTTATTTTAAAAAAGACACTATAGCTCAGAATAAAAAAGGCATTTATAAAACCCAGAATTGCTTGAAAGCAAGACATAGTGACTCATTGAGCAAGGAATTTACCCTCCTTGGAGGTGCTTCAAGAGAGGCTGCCTGACCTCCCTCACCATACTTACATAGGATGGGAATTTCCAATTGTGTTGGAGTATTTATTGGGCGATCTCAAGTTCTTCTGACAAGTCAAGGTACATACTCAAGACTGCTATAAAATATTTAGTATAGTGCTCACTTAGGCAGAACACATGCTAAAGTTGGGGCAATACAGAGAAGATTAGCATGACCCCCATACAAAAATGACAAAGTATTAAAATGTTAATATATGTATATATAAAATAAATAAAATAACGTCATAAAATAAAATATTTAGCATTCCAAAAGCATCATTTTCTGAAACCCATGGAATCCTGATTTCATGAGACATTTTATTAAAAATATAGACTACCTATAAAATACTTTTGGGGCCCTCCACCTCCTCTGGTTCATCTAGACTATGACGATACACATTGTTAGAACGGAAACTCTGAAATCTAACAATAAAGACACCTGAAAAATATGTTTGGCCCAATTTTTCTTAACCTATTTGATCATTTTTCTTAACCTATTAAATTATATATATAATTTAATATATATATTATTTAATATATATATTATTAAATATATATTATATATATATTTCTATATATATATATAATATATATTTATATTTCTATCTATTTACTTTTGCTTTGCATATAATCTCTGTTACTAACCTGTATAATGATTGGCACACAAAACCTCCAGGCATATTAAAAGTTATGATTTTAAAAATAAGTGATCCAAATCTCTTCTATTTATAAAATACATCTTATCCATTGAAAATGTCAAAGCTTTGCTTATTTTCACATACACAGCAGTTTTCGGAATGCAACTCAATTTGATCTAGCTTCCTAGGATGGCAGTGGAATTACAATAAAACTGAGCATCTAACATATCAAACCTTCCAGCATCATTCCAGCTATTAGTAATGAGTATCCAACAACTTGAGGGTAGACGTCTTTCCCAATAAAAATAACAGACTGGGTTAAATCAATTTGTTTTATCCTATTATATTTTGAAGTGTTAAACTGTTATTTGACCCAAAGCTGAAATCCTAGATGTGTCTACAGAGTTCAGCACTATTTTCCTGATATCTCAGCTGGCTATTTCTCTTCACGTATATCTGTTTGGTTCAAGGTGTGTGTGTGTTTGTGTGTGTGTGTGTGTGTGTAGATAAATAGATAGGTATATATATATATTTATCTATACACATATCTATGTATATAGATTTAGACAGATAGATATCTGATGGTTTAAGTGTGTGATGGTTTAACTGTGTGCCACAAACACTTAAAACATCAGATTTCATGAGAACCCACTCGCTGTCAAGAGAACAGCATGGGGCAAATCTGCTCCCATTATCCAATTACCTCCCACCAGGTCTCTCCTCCAACATTGGTAATTACAGTTCAACATGAGATTTGGGTAGGGACCCAGAGCCAAATCATATCACTTAGCAAGAGAAGGAAGACTTTAATATAGATCTATCTTTCTATCTGTCTGTCTATCTATCTATCTATACATAGATATGTATATAGATAGATAGAGATATAGATATAGCTTTTGCATTTCTTCAGATTTCCAGTAGTGTTTTCTCAGAGTAAGGAGATGTTTATTGGATGTACTACCAATTTGACTTTTATTCCACATTTTTCTTTATTTATACCAATTTGGGATCATGTTATTCCCCTACCATTTGCGCGGATTTTTCCAGATGAGATTTTTTTTCTGCTAATGATGACAGCACCTCTGCATTTAGTTCTCAGGCATACTCTCCTGGAATTTGTTGCTTAGAACTAGAAATTATTGATCTGCCTAGGCTTGATCTCTACTCCCTTTATCTGAGCTGACAATATTTGCTCTGTGATTTTGCTAACATCTCCTTTTCTCAGTGTCTTTCCTTTTATTTTGTCCTCTAGCAGGTGGACAGTGCTCCTATGGAAATATGTTCTAACCCTCTCCTGTGATCTGATCCTGACAGGGCCAGAGAAAATGTTCCGGTTAATGAAGAGTCTCATTATAAACACACATTCACTTGCTACTGTGTTGACTCACATTAAATTCTCCATGTTATTATATTCTGGGTTGAATTATCTAACATTTAATGATGTACTAGACATTAAGTAATATAGTAAATGCTGCTGCCTAGTAGGAAGGGGAAGGCATTGGAAAGAATTTAAAAGAAGTATTGCAAGGGAAAAGTACACAAATGTGTACTGCAAATTTATCATAATGCCTGAGTAAAAAATTAGCTATTTTCAGAATTCAGAATTGGGTTAATAATGTCAAATATGTATTGCTTATCAAGCCTACCCCATGTCAGTGTGAGAAAGTTTCACAATGTATAAAGGATATAGCTTTGCTAGACTGTAAATACAAGAAGATCAAAGACTGACTTTTAAAATGTCCAACATATATTATGTCACGGTTTGTGTAAGAAGTAGATGGTACTCCAAAAAGGGGTAACTGAAAAAAGTTTGAATAAAAAGGATTTTTATGAAGAAATCTTGGTTAAAAGAAAGCAACAAGAAATGGTAAAGCACCTTTAGTTTAGTTTATTAGTTTGTTTTCACACTGCTGTAAATAATTACCTGAGACTGGGTAACTTATAAAGAAAAGAGGTTTAATTGACTCATAGTTCCACAGGCTTAACAGGAAGCATGACTGGGAGACCTCAGGAAACTTGGGATCACCACAGAAGGCAAAGGGGAAGCAAGCACGTCTTACCATGGCAGAGTAGGAGAAAGAGAGAGCAAAGGGGGAAGTGCCACAAACACTTAAACCATCAGATTTCATAAGAACTCACTCGCTGACGAGAACAGCATGGGGCAAATCTGCTCCCATGATCCAATCACCTCCCACCAGGTCCCTCTCCCAACATTGGTAGTTACAGTTCAACATGAGATTTGGGTAGGGACACAGAGCCAAACCCTATCACACAGCAAGAGAAGGAAGACTTTACTATCCTTAGATCTGAAAGGGCAAAGGCAATGAGTGGCAACAGTAATCCATTGAAAGCTGTACCTTTTGAAAAGACAAGGTAGCCTATTAGAAGCTGCAGCCTTCATGAAGTAATATAGCCACTATCAAACAGTAGCCCAATAGTGAGGAGCACAAGAAATAAGCACCTAGCTCACTTTTTCCCCAACATCCAGTCCTCCATTAGTGCCTCTATTGACCAAGCTCAACTAGAATATAGGGAGCAATGAAGTCCACATGTAATGATCTTCCATATGAAGCATAGAGTAGGATGGAGAATGGTGGGAAGTGAACATGAATGGACAAACAAAAAAGTACCCTGCACAATGACCAACACTGAATACTATGCCTGGAACACAATAGATATTTGTTGAATGGATAGATGTTTGGTTGGCTGGTTGGATGAATGAATAATAAAAAAAAAAACCTCTGGAATTTAAGTATTTCATTTATAGTAAAAATTTGTTTCTCTTTTTGTTTGTTTGTTTGTTTGTTTTTTCAGGCTGTTGAGCCTCTGGACTCCTTTGCTTGAGGAATTTCTTATTTTCTGAGTTATAGTATGTGGTAGGCCTCTTTCTTCAATTATAAAAGCTTTAAGGCCAGATCTCTACTAGTCTATTATAAGGTAGCTAGACAGATATGGTGCTTTGGACTGAGACCAAATCAGAAGGGAAAATTGTAGCATTGATTCTAGTCTTGACAACAGGTTTTTCTCCTTTAAAACTTCCAGAAAGAATGCTACTACTCTCTTTTTGAAGGTGAAATTTTCTGTATAATCCTATACTAGTCAATGTTTTAATAGCTAAAACAGAAACTTCAGTGTTGGAAAATTCAAACTAATGTTCTCAGCCCATCTAAACACAAATCATTATTTATTTCAGTATTTGGGATCTGTTAAGCATAAATGTATCAAACCTAAGTGAAACCAGGTCAACTTTTCAAGAGAGAGCAAACATGAAAGCCATCACAGGAAACACGTTTCACAACCCTGAAAGTCATGAGACTGCCTGGTAGCAAACATAAGGTTTTAGTTCATTACTCTTCTAACTTTCATCAGCAAAGTCCCTTAACCTTGAACTTATAATTCTAGATAGTGGCCAAATCTCTACAAACTTTGGAACGAGCCATTAGTGGCATGACATTTGAGGGATTCCCCAAGAGGTTATAAAACAGAACAGCAAAATTGTTCTGCCAACTAAGTGGTTGAGGCAAACTGACTAACCTAATGGGATTACCTTTGAATTATAATCATTCCTATGTCTTGCTCAAGTACAGCAAGCTCTCCTTTGTGTTTTCTTCCAGAAATAATTTAATCTACCATAGAGTGACTTCTCCACTGACTAGCTATGTGACCTTAGGGAATTTACTCAATCTCTTTGCATCTCATTTTTTCTCTCTGAAAAACTGAGATGATTGTAGTAGCTATCTCACATATTGGAAAATGAAAGTTAAAATAATTTAAAATATGCTGTGTACTTAAAATGGTGCCTGAACATATAAAGAGTGTTTGGAAACTGTTAGCTAAAGATATACATGAACATCATCAGCAAACAACAACAAAGTACAGTGAAACAATACAGAAAAGCAAGAGTGAAGGCAAAGAAAACCATGGATAATAATGAATTGCTAAAGCCTGGAAACCTTTACCCTTTCCTTGAGTTAATCACCTACTACATTGCTTACAAAAATTTACAATGTCTTTTAAATGTAAACAAATAAAAATTAATAAGCACAGAAAAAATATGCCGGAGGAGCACAATTGTTTTTCAAAAAAAAAAAAGATGAGAAAGGGATTTATTGTTGAAGGCTTCATAAATAGGACACTGTATGATGTAATGAACAATGCCCTTGATGGTGATCTTTATAATGAGTGATGAGTTCCACAGGGCTGTTTATTGTCTAACACCACTCAAACTAGGTCAATGGCATCACAGTGAAATTTGCTTTACTAAAAGGACAACCTCTTGCCATATCAAATGGAAGAGGTTCTGGATCTGGAAGACATAGAAGAAGACTTGAGAATGGGGAGACTGATTTGCCTTTTCAGAAAGGAGGCCATCCTGATCAACATGGTGAAACCCCGTCTCTACTAAAAGTACAAAAAATTAGCTGGGCATTGTGGCGTGTGCCTGTAATCCCAGCTACTCAGGAGGCTGAGGCAGGAGAATTGCCTGAACCCAGGAGGTGGATGTTGCGGTGAGCTGAGATCGCGCCATTGCACTCCAGCCTGGGTAACAAGAGTGAAACTCCTTCTCAAAAAAAAAAAAAAAAAAAGAAAGAAAAGAAAAGAAAAGAGAAGCTACTCAATCTACTCAATGACTGGTGGAAATGGAATTTACCATTTGAGAAATGAATGAATTGACTATCATAATGGAAAGTTTAGGGTTCATAGAAACATATTAAATGTGGCTGGTGGAGAAAGAAATGGACAGTGACCAAATCTAAGTGAAAAACAAATTTTGTTCTGAGCTTTTGGTTTGTGTAAGAAAAGAGCAAGCTGCAACTTCCGCTTTGCTGTGTTTGATTCTAGTTCCCACCTCCCTGCTTTCAACTTCAGTCTGAGGGGCATTTTAATGCTTTGAGTTCAATCTGCAGCATGTTGGATGTCTGACAACTTTTGGGGGCTGTGAAGGCTGTCAAAATAAATTGCCCTCATAATGTAAGAGGGAAGCCAAGCTCCACATCCCTCTGGATGCAGCGAATGTGCATACTCAGCTAGAGAAACAGCATTGTGCTTCAGCAGCCTACTGGATATATTGGTTAAGGATGAATTTCCAAGAACATGCCTTTGGAAATTCTATACAATTCCTTAGGTTGTTTAATAAGCCAGTTTCGTTTTCATGGGGCAATGTGTTTGTAATGTACATGTTGACATTTGCTAAAGGCATGACCATTGAAGTGCTAGTAATTTTTAGAATTATTGCCCAAGTTGTTTCTTCCTTATCTTAGGTCAGTCACCTTTAACATTTAAATGCTGACCTTTACCACAGAAGAGTTTAGCTGTAATCAATATCTTTTACTATTTAAATAGGTTTTATAGTGCATGAAATATTTAAATCTCCACTTTAGTTTTAAATTCTAGCACTCTGATTATAAGTGTAAAATAAGCTAATGTGAATTTTACTTTAATTACTAATTAATAATGAGATTTCTTCTCATTTTTTGAAATGGTCCTATTGGATCATTTTGTCTGTTTTTCCAATTATAATATTGGGGAATAGGGGCAAAATGCCAAACATATGCTTTTTACTGATTTAATAATGCCACAACACGATATTCTACAACCTGAAAATGACTTAGACTATTATTCTACCAAATATTTTCCTTAGAAAATGCAATATAATCCCATTAAATGAAATGCAAAAATAATGACATAGATGCTTAATCCCATTGCCCTTATAAAACAATGCTTTTTTTCCACATGCACATTTTATATACATACATAGAATTGCATAGTTGCTATCATAGTTTACGGAATAATATTTGTACTGGGCTCTTTTCACTCAATATTATATCATAAAATTTTTGTTACGATAGTTAGCCATTATCACTGATATTTTAAAGTTTGCCTAGTATTTTGTTATGTTGATGCTTAATATTTTGTTATGTTGTTTAAATTTTGTATCAGTAAACCACTCTAAAAGTGGTTTTGGTAAGTGGCTACAAATAAAACAATTTCTTTCATTGTCAATGCTGTGGTCAGCAGTTTGAGCTGAGCTCAGCTGGGCAGTTCTGCTCTCAGCAGGGCCCTTTCATGTGCCAGCAGTCAACTGCAGGTCTGGTAGATGACTTTGCTTTGGGGATTTGGTTTGTTTTCAGCTAAAGTAATGGGGGGTCACTGGGCCACACGTTTTTTATTCTACAGCATGCTGATCTGGGCTTGTTCACATGGTGGCTGCCAGTGTTCCAGTGTTCCTAGTACAAACTAGTGTTCGGCA
>CM052657.1:94666925-94696736 GCA_028533165.1 Leontopithecus rosalia | reverse complement strand
CCTGGGTTCAGGCAATTCTCCTGCCTCAGCCTCCCGAGTAGCTGGGATTACAGGCACGTGCCACCGGGCCCAGCTAATTTTTTGTATCTTTAGTAGAGACGGGGTTTCACTATGTTGACCAGGATGGTCTCGATCTGTTGACCTCGTGATCCACCCGCCTCGGCCTCCCAAAGTGCTGGGATTACAGGCTTGAGCCATCGCGCCCGGCCGGCATTTTATGGGCCAAAGCAAAGCCTGATGCCAGTCCAGATTCAAGAAGTGTGGAATTACAATTCATTTCTTGATGTGAGAGCTGCAGTCACATTGCAAAGGGCATGGCCTATGATGAGATGGTAAGAGTGGGAGGAATAATAATTTTTGGACACTTTACAATATTAAATATTTCTATTGCAATTAACATTGCAATGAACTTTATTGTACTTACAGCGTTTGTTCATTTCTGCTGAATAATGCTTAATCAAAATTGTCAGGATAAATTACTGAGAGTAGAAGTTGTAAATGATAGATTAAAATGTCATGATGATAACATCAAATTAATAGAGGGTTTTAAGAGTCATTTTTATTGGTTTTAGCAACTCACTTTGTCCAACATCTCAATCCTTCCTTTCCATTTTACTGTTTCTCCAAAATGACTGTAGTAAATACTGTTGTTTTGGAAACTTAGTAAATGCTTAATAATATTGGTTATTATTATTATTACTGTTACTAGGTCTTGCTCTTTACATCAGCCTTTCTGCAACCATACTACCTTTAATTGCTCTTCCCCTGTTCTAGGATCAGCCACTCATCATAGTTCATTCATTTAGACTAGATTAATACATTGTTATTTAATTAAATGTAGATATAAACTTCAGCGGTTTACTATGTAATTGGGCTTTGTTAAATGCTATATATATATATATTAACTTAATTCTCCTGCATCCTATGAGCTAGATATTTTATGATTTCAATTTTATAGCAGAAAAACCTGAGCCTTCGTAGCTTGTCCAAAGTCACACAGGATGCATATGGTGGAGCTGGGACTTGGATTATGTTTATTTGAAACCAAAGCTTATACTCTTAAATGGTCTGTGTTGTATTTGACTATTGATGATACATATTCTTATACATATCATTGTATAGTTAACACAGTGACTGGGAGCAGAGTAGATGCTAAATACCTGGTAGCTTAGACACAAAAGTAATGCAGGTTAATTAATACTGTTACATCTCTGAACATTGTTGGGCTGGTCTTAGCTTTTCATGGTGGAAAGGGGAAGGCTAGAGGAGTCACAGAGGAGCTGGACCCACCTTTGGAACAGGATGATTACAAAAAGGGGTGAGACCAAACTTCTAAGAACCAAAAACCTTACTAGCTATAAGAATGCAGACAAATAGCATCAGTAATGTCTTCAATAAAATGAAACAAGGCTACAAAAATGAGATTGTGATTCAGGACCACAGTTCTGGTCACCAGTAGTGGTAGACTGACAAAGACAGTGTTAGTCCACAGGTTGGGAGACCCTGATTACCAGGCAGGTCATTCAGAAGAGAACTTAGAAATGAGGGTCAAAGTGGATCTCAGCTATTGGGCCTAAAACACTGACGTATAAATCTTGGTGCAATGGTCAGAATCCGGCATGGGATGGATGATTAAAGGGAGAGTAGTCTCAAGAAAACTTGGTGCTGACTTCAGTGGGCCATAGGCTTGGGGAAGAGGCTCAGATTGCTTGGTAGAGAAGAATTGTACAGCCAAGGTATCCCAGTCGACTGGACAAGATTTTGTTATATCTTCTTCACTCTCTAGCAACTAATGATTTTACCATTAAACCTCCAACACATTTTAAAACATGCCGAAAATCTTATTTTTTTGTGAATTTCTGAGTGACTTTCAGAAATTTGGTCTCTGACTGTGGTATAGTTTAGACAAAGCCATTATCCCTGCAAACTGTGTGATAATGACAGAACACATGCTGCTTAATGTAAACTCACAGCCCAGTGCTGGGCAGACATGATTAAGCTGTCATCTTCCCCAACAGCATCAGCAGGAGAAAAATAAAGAAGTAAAATCATCTTATTCATATTTATTAGGAGGCTTTGCAGTGGGTCTGTGCCCTCATGCAATTGACATTTTTGCTTATGTTTATGGCTGATGAGCTGAGGATCAATTTAAATTAATCCTTTCCTAACCTAGGAAAAAACGCTGATTTTTATAAAGGGGCATCACCGTCATGTCTCCTTCCTTCCTATGTCTTAACAAATAGACACATTCATTTATTCTGACATTTTAGCATGGTTAGATATTGTTTGCAAATTTTAAAATATCATAATATGGCTAAAACTTCAGAAAAATTACTTGTTTAGTTTTTAATTTTGTGTTTGTGTCCTTTAACCCAATTTACACTAATTCCTGCATGCACACTCATACACACAAATTAACAAATGTATGTGTGCACACACACAACTACTCATACATGTTTTTTTTGTTTTCATTTCTTTCTACCACATTAGTGAAAATCAGAGTATTCAATGAGGAAATTTAGAAATTACAGTCTTGTGTAAGTTGAATGTGCCCTGACTCTCTTTTTATTTGGATTTGAAAAACAATCTGTACCTATGCATTAATTCTTAGGTATAATCCTTGAATAAAATGCTTTTCCAACATATGCATGTGATGGTGTTTGAAAGTCAGAAAAGAGAATACATCAGTGAAATTATAAAATGACAGTGGAGTACGTATCATTCCCAAGAAAACAGAAGTGCATTTGTTTATAAAATTTTAAAGGAACAAGGAGAGGACCGTTGCCTTGATTCAAAGCCACTACTCCAACTCTCCTGATTCAATTTGGAATACAGCAAAATTGACAAAGAAAGAGACTAACTATCTGTAACCTTCCTGCAAACAACCCCAGGCTGCCTTGCCGACCTAATAGACAGCATCTAAGACAGGAGAAGAACACATTCTCCTAGGTCATTCAACTCTGAGCTTTCCTATCTTGGGCTGTCAAGGAGATGCCAATTTCTGCCAAAGTGCCTGCTCTCCAGGAGATGCTGAGATTAGAAACCAGCCAGAAAGGCTTTACTTGTTTTTGTCATTGAGCAATCTGTGTCAGGATGTGAGGAACTTACCTCACTGGATGCAGAGGTGACATCTTGATACATTAGCTTGCCAAAGAGTTGGCAGGACCATGACAGCTTCTGGCTGTTGGCATCCTGGATTCATTTACTTCCCAAACTGTTAATGCAGCAAATTAACCTTGTCTGATGAACTTCTGCTATATTTTGAGGGGTCATTGGATGTAGACAGTGATAACAGGCAAAGTGTTTCTAATACTTTTTACATCCTCTCTCACTCATCATCTCTTAACTTGCTTGTTGCCCAACCTCTTCTATTAGACCTTTCTATGAAAAAAATATTTTGTCTAATATCTGATAGGATAACACTGAATTTGTGTATATTTCTAGTATCTATGATGGTTAGAGCATTTTTCTATAAGGTTATCATGAATGACAGTCTCAATGAGGATATTGATGAGATATGTTGGTACCACCACTAGAGATGTACAATCTAGACAGGGAAAAGTTGCTTTTACTTGTGCTTCTAAATTCAGATTTTTGGCTATGTCAAAGGTCCTCTGCAGCCACCATGAATTCATAAGTTCCAAACACAGTAGAGCAACTTGTCTGTAATTTCATGTTTCAAAGTGTTAAAAGAAAATAGAGACCCTGGACTTTCATGTCTTTGCCTCCATTTAACTACTGAGATATGCGCATGTATTTGTATCACCACCTTTTATCCTCGTCTTTGCCAAATACTGAAAAACAAATTGGGTTTTCATAGAATACGCTAAAACCTGGAGGAGATTTAACAACTGATATATTTTATCTGCAGGAAGTGGAAGTACAGAGTGGTGGTTATAAATTCAAAAGCATGTTCATAGAAAATAACATTGAGTTCTTCCATGGGCCAAGAACCTGGCTGCCTGTGTCTACATTTTGTATGTCACTGGGCTCTCACAACAACTTTATGAGACAAGTAATTATGAGCTTCGTTACTTATAGCTGCAAAGAGTCAGAATCAAGAAGTTATAAAGAAGATGTAAGGGCTCTGGAAAGAGCTTCCCTTTTCAAATTGTGACAATGTCTCTTACTAGTTGTGCAACTTTGGGCAAAGCATAAATTCTCAACCCTTAAATTTCTTCATTTATAGAATGCCAATAATAATAATGCCTTTCTCATCTATTAGTGGTTTACATGAATTAAAAAGTGAATCTGTCTGTATAATGCCCAGCCCAGCGCTTCTCCAAAGTAGTCTCTAGCTCTTCAGCATCTGCGTCTCTGACAAATTCCTAGAAATGCAAATTCTTGGGTTACAACTCAGACAGATTGAATCAGAATTCTGGGAATGAACTTCATTAATGTATTTGTCATCAAGCTCTCCAGGTTATTTAGCTGCTTGCTTGCATGTTAGAACCACTGGAGTAGAATGCAGAAATACTCAAAAAGTGCTGAATTTGAAAAAAGTGCTCCTTAAAAAATACCCAGTTGTGACTTTGTGTATTCAGTATTGAACCCTTCCCACTATTTATATTAATGTCACGTGACTGAAGAGACAAGAAGAGATGAAATACGGACTTTCACCCTATGAAAATACATCTTTGAAGTGGGTTGATAAAACTTGCAAAAAGTAACGATCAAAAGTATTGAGCACAATGTTATTCATGTAGAACACTGAAGGTACCACCACATGTGGAATAATTTGGTGGCCTCATGTATGCCTGTGATGATAAACACTATTAACTTTTAGCTTGACATCTAGGACTACAGTTTAGGAGTCATTTCTAATATTTATTATCTCAGTGATATTGAGTAAATTATTTACATTTTCTTTGTCTTAGTTTACTCATTTTTAAGATGGGAACAATAAACATATAAATCTATTGTGAGAATTAAATGGTATGATTCATGTAAAGTGCAAATGTCTAGTTTTAAGTAAATATTAGCTGTTATTATTAAGCTTATACTTTACATTCTGTATTGAGTCATTAAATTATCTCAATAACCACACATAGTAAATAATATTCTGTCTTTATATCATTGATGGGAAATCTGAGGATTGTAGAGATTAAAGAATAAGCCATAAGTCACTCAGTAATGTACTAGAGTCAAGATTAAAGCCAGAAAATCTAATTGCAAATCCACCCACTTAAATATAGATAAGATGGGTAGTTGTTGATATTTCTGACTTCCCATGGAGCAATAAAGAAAATAGTAGATTGAGGAAAAACCCCAGGAAATAAACTGTGAGGTGTTAAGCAGGGTTTTCCCCATAAAGAGGATGGTGTTTTGTTTTGTCTTTGGTACACACTGATGTAGAAGAAAATTATAAAGACCATTATCTCAAGAAGTGATCTTGAAGAAAAAGCAATACTACAGGACAGACGCGGTGGCTAACGCCTATAATTCCAGCACTTTGGGAGGCCGATCACGGGTGGATCACGAGGTCGAGACGGAGACCATTCTGGTCAACATGGTGAAACCATGTCTCTACGAAAAATACAAAAATTAGCTGGGCATGGCGCGTGCCTGTAGTCCCAGCTACTCTGGAGGCTGAGGCAGGAGAATTGCTTGAACCCAGGAGGCAGAGTTGCAGTGAGCTGAGATCACACCATTGCACTCCAGCCTGGGTAACAGGAGCAAAACTCTCTCAAAAAAAAGAAAGAAAGAAAGAAAGAAAAAAAGAAAGAAAAAAAGAAAGAAAGAAAGAAAAGAAAAAGTAATGCTACAAGACAAAGAACCCCAAACACCCCAACGTTGAAGAAATTATTCCCTTCCTTCCCTTGATATTCTTAAATAGATTAATCAAAGGGGCTACTTTGAGTTGGGTCTAGAAGTATTTCAATGGGAAGAAATAGTGGTGTAGGTTGGGTTTGATGAGCTGTCTGATTCCTTTCGCAAAATTCCTTGGACTCAGTTTTAGAATCTGTAAAATGTAAATATTAAACTAGATGATTAATTATCTTCTAGTTCCATTACATACTTTTTAGATATTGTTTCTAATTATCAGCATAAAGAGACAATATAAAAGAGGAGATATTTAGAGACAGTAAAGAAGGCGACTTTCTGAAATTTAAAGTTTATCATTTCATTGAATCTTAGCTCAAAGCCCTTGAGGACTCCGGGGCCAAAGCAATGTACGTTTTCTTCTATCTGGCTTTGTTTCTGCTTCTAAATAAAGCCTCTATTTTCTTCATGTCACACCATATATAAATCATCTCCATCATGACAATTTCTTCAAATTCATAATTACATCAACTGCTTGATTTGTGATTTTATGGAATTGCTTTTTGATTATATTTGAAGCTCTAGGGTACATGTGCATAATGTGCAGGTTTGTTACACAGGTATACATGTGCCATGGTTTGCTGCATCCATCACACCCCGTCATCTATATTAGGTATTTCTCATAATGCTATACCTCCCCTATTCCACAACCCCCTGCAATCCTTCTCCTAGCTCCCCCCCCCGACAGGCCCCAGTGTGTAATGTTCCACTCCCTGTGTCCATGTGTCCTCATTGTTCAACACCCACTTATGAGTGAGAACTTGTGGTATTTGGTTTTCTGTTCTTGTGTCAGTTTGCCAAGAATGATGGTTTACAGCTTCATCCATGTCCCTGGAAAGGACATGGACTCATTCTTTTTTATGGCTGCCTGGTATTCTGTGGTATATATGTACCACATTTTCTTTATCCAATCTATGATTGATGAGCATTTGGGTTGATTTCAAGTCTTTGCTATTGTGAATAGGGCCACAATAAAGATACATGTGCATGTGTCTTTATGATAGAATGTGATTTATTTTCCTTTGGGTATATACCCAGTAATGAGCTTGCTGGGTCAAATGAAATTTCTGGTTCTAGATCCCTGAGGAATCTTTATACTGTCTTCTGCAATGGTTGAACTAATTTACACTCCCACCAACAGTGTAAAAATGTTCCTATTTCTCCACATCCTCTCCAGCATTAGTTGTCTCCTAATTTTTTAATGATTGCCATACTAACTGGCATGAGATGGTATCTCAATATGGTTTTGATTTGTATTTCTCTAATGACAAGTGATGAGCTTTTTTCCATGTTTGTTGGCTGCATAATTGTCTTCTTTTGAGAAGTGTCTGTATGGGGTTGCTTTAACAGACATAAACAGTGAAGGCATGAGTACTGTCTTTTAGCAATTGAAATCTATCAGTAATTATTTTCCACTCTGAATCTCAATCTCACCCTTCCTAACATAATCAATTTTCTTCAATTATATAGTAGAAAAGTATAGGGTACCTATATGACTAGAAGCACTATATACATTTTTTTTGGATGGAAAAGGGATGAAGATGGGAGATAAAACACTAGGAATTATATCAGTTAGATCAGTCAAAAACATTAAGTAATTTCTACAACCAGAAACTACTATGGAATTCCCAGTTATCTCTACGGAATGGAAAATGTCACATCAAAAAAAAGTTAATGTCAAAAAAGGACTTTGAGGCCCAGCTTCCGTGTGTAATGCTCACCAATGTTTTCTGAATTTGGGAATGTGAGAATGAATGTGGATACGCTGATTTTACCTAGCATCTCTTCATGCAACGTTTTGAACATTTGAAGGAAATGCTCATTGGAGCATTTTGAATTTCAGGTTTTTGAATTTTGGGATGCTCAACTCATAAGTCATATGCACATATTCCAAAATTCATAAAAAATTAAAAACCTAAAACACATCTGGTCTCAAGCATTTTGTTTTTATTTATTTATTTATTTATATTTTAAAGATGAGATTTCACTTTCTCACTCAGGCTAGAGTGCCTGGTGCAAGCACTGCTCACTGTATCCTCAAACTCGTAAACTAAAGGGATTCTCCTGCCTCATTCTCCTAAGTAGCTGGGACTACAGGAGCCCACCACTATACCTGGCTATTTTCTCCTTTAATTCTTTTGTAGAAGTAGGGTCTCACCATCTTAATCAGGCTGTTCTCAATCTCCTGGGCTCAAGTGATCAACCCACTTTTCCCTCCCAAAGTTCTGGCTTTATAAGCATGAGCTTCTATACCTATCCAAATATTTTGGATAACGATACTCACCCTGTACTATAAGAATAGTCAACCTGTACTATTCTCTAATATATCACTTATATATACTTCATATATATTCGAAAGATAATGAAAAAGGAAACTCGTGAGCCAAATAACTACTGAAAGCATAAGCAGTATGCCCTACATAGTGAATGGGTTGTGGGGTGACACAGTATGTAGCAGCATAGACTTATGAATTACATAGTCTTGAATAAAACCTGTTACTTGTTAAGTGACAATGAGCCATTTTTAAACTTTCATAATCCTCTGAGTTTTTTTCATGGATAAATTGTTAGAAAGCTTTGATGATCAAAGTAGAGAATGCATGTAGAATGCTTAGCACGGTGTCTCATGTCGAATAAACACTGAACAATACAGCTAGCAATGTTGTTAACCGTCACGACTTTACTTGGTGCATTGCTGCTTCTGCTATACCCCATTTCTCATTGCCACTTTTCTATACACACAAACACACACACACACACACAAATGCACACACACAGAAAATGCAAGTCATGAAAATAATATAGTAAAGGTAACGTGTTATAAAAGCAAGGAGAGTAAGTTCTGCACCAAAAACTAAGGTACCTAAGTTGATATGTCTCTGACTTGTTACATTACGCTGAATAACAAACTTAATATCTCCATTCATATTTCCATGCTGTTAGGACCATAACTTTGGGCTATATGTGTTCTTTGATTGAATGGATCAAGAAAAAAAGGATGAAATGACACATTACACCTGCATAGGTACAAAACAGGACAAGAGGCTCTGCAATTATTCTTTTATTTAGCACTTGATAAAATAAAGAGAGAGATATTTTTGTATTATTATGTTTAGAAAAGTACTTTATTATTTTATTGTGATAAATGCATATCATATATCAATTCCCATTCCTTGATACAGTCCTCTCTCTTATTGTTTGACGTTGGTTAAACCACTTCTGCAGAAGTCTCTTTCCATTGGGAAGCTGGTTCTCTGTAAATTTCCAACACAATCTCTCCAATTGTACATCGAAGTTATAGTTGCTTCTCAGTCTGATGCCACTGCATTTACTTGGATAACTCTTATTTTTCTTTCTTTCATCATGCCAGATAAAGCTGTTGAGTATCTGTGCCTTCACCCTATCTAGTTCTTACCGCCTTTCTTGGATTTACCACATCTTATTGCATAGATTCTAATTCAAGAAACATTTCTTGAAAAACTACTATGTATACTAATCACTGAGGAGAGACACAAAAATAAATGTGATGCATTACTTTGATCTTGGAGAGCTTATAGTCTAAAGAAAAAAGACAAGCAGATATATTAATAAAATAGAGTATGTGGATAGTGAGATATATTTATATCTATATCTATATCTGTATCTATATATATCTAAGACACAATAAGAGCTTTGAAGCAGGGCATGACTTTGACGTGCAGTAGAATGATTTTGGATGGGATGATGCTTAGACTGAGTTCAGACAAATGCATAGAAGTTTTTCTAGGAAATATTTATGGGAAATATTTTACAAGCAAGCTAATCAGCAAGATTGAAGGTACAAGGGACCACAGTGTGTGGAAAACCAAAACCAATATGATGGGGGGAAAATTGAGAAGTAGTTTGGGGCAATGAAGATCAGATAATGTAGTGTGCTTAACTCTATTTCTTAATAATTTTATTGCAATATAATTTACATACAATAAAATGCACTCATTTAAGGTGTATGGTCCAATGATTTTTAGTAAATTTACTAAATATGTTCATTGCCAAATGATTTTTTAACATTTCATCACAACAAATAGAAACCTTTTACCCATTTGTAGTCACTCCTAGTCCCCATCTCCAGCTCTAGGCAGCCAATAGTCTATTTTCTATCTTTACAGAGTATCCATTTCTGGATATTTTATATAAATAGAATTATTTAATTTGTGACAGTTTTACACAATAGCATAATGTTTTTTAGATACAACCATTTTATAACATAAATACTTTGTTCCTGACAAATACTATTATATTGTATGGATATATATTTTTTATGTTAAACGGTTTATAGATATTTTGATTGTTTTCGCTTTTGTTATTATACTTTGAGTTCTGGGGTACATGCGCAGAACGTGCAGGTTTGTTACATAGGTTCACATGTGTCATGGTGGTTTACTGCATTTATCAACCTGTCATCTACATTAGGTATTTCTCCTAATGCTATCCCTCTCTTAGCCCTACACCCCCCAACAGGCCTTGGTGTGTGATGTTCCTCTCCCTGTGTCCATGTGTTCTCATTGTTCAATTCCCACTTATGAGTGAGAACATGTGGCATTTGGTTTTCTGTTCTTGTGTTAGTTTGATGAAAATGATGGTTTCCGACTTCGTCCATGTCTCTGCAAAGGACATGAACTCATCCTTTTTTATGGCTGCTTAGTATTCCATGGTGTATATGTGCCACATTTTCTTTATACAGTCTATCATTGATGGACATTAGGGTTGGTTTCAAATCTTTGCTATTTTCAACAGTGACACAGTAAACATACATGTGCATGTGTCTTTATAGTAGAATGATTTATAATCCTTCAGATATATACCTAGTAATGGGATTGCTGGGTTAAATAGTGTTTCTGTTTCTAGATCCTTGAGCAATCACCACAGTCTTCCACAATGGTTGAACTAATTGGCAGTGTAAAAGTGTTTCTATTTCTCCACATCCTCTCCAGCATTCACTGATTTGACTTTTCAATGATCACCATTCTAACTGGCATGAGATGGTATCTCAAAGTGGTTTTGATTTGCATTTCTCTAATGACTTGTGATAATTAGAAACTATCATCAGAGTGAACAGGGAACCTACAGAATGGAAGAAAATTTATGCAATCTATCCATCTGACAGGGCTAATATCCAGAATCTACAAATAAATTAAACTAATTTACAAGAAAAAACAACCCCATCAAAAAGTAGACAAAGGATATGAAGAGACACATCTCAAAAGAAGACATTTATGAGGCCAACAAACATATGTTTTCACTTTTTAGCTATTATGAATACTGTTGCCATAAACATTTGTGTACAAGTCTTTGTGAGGACATGTTTTCGTTACTTTCAAGTAAACACCTATGATCAGAATTGCTGGGTCATATGATCACTCCACATTTAACATCTTAAGAAACTGATGAACTGTTTGCCAAAGTGATTATACTATTTTATTTTCCCACCCACAATAATAAAAGGTTTCAATTTATCCACATTCTTGACAACACTAGTTATTATCTCTTTTTCATTATAGCTATCTTAGTGGGTATAAATTTGAAACTTTTTACAGTTTTAATTAGCATTCCTTGATAACGTAGTGACATTGGGAATTTGGTTATATTCTTACTGATCATTACTATTTATTCTTTAGTGAAATACTTATTCACATCTGTTGCTTACTTATAATTGGCTTCATTTGACTATGACTTCTTATTGATTTGTAAGAGTTTTTTACATTTTTTTGGATACAAATGTCTTATTGGAGATAAGTTTGTATATATTTTCTTTTAATCTGTTATCTACCTTTAATTTTCAAAAATATATCTTTTTTTAATTTTTTTTAACATAAGATGGGGTTTCACCATGTTGGTCAGGCTGGTCTTGAACTCCTGACCTCAGGTGATCCACCTGCCTTGGCCCCCAAAGTGCTTGGATTACAGGTGTGAGCCACCATGCCCAGCCATAACTATATCTTTTTAGAAGCAAAAGTTATTAATTTTGATAATATCCATTTTGTTCAGTTTTTCTTTTATTTTTGTACACATATATTGTATCTAAGAACTATTTTCCTAACTAAAAGTAATAAAGATTTGCTCCTATGTTTTCTTCTAATATTCTTAGTTCTATCATCCATTATGAGTTAATATTTATATATAGCTTGAAGTAAGGGTCTACCTTCGTCATTGGAATATGCATATTGAATTGTGCCAGCACCATTTGTGGAAATTGCTATTATTTCCCTATTAAATTGCCTTGGCACCTTTCCCAAAATTCAATTGACCATAAATGTTAGGATTCATTTCTGAGTTCTTAATTCTTTGCCATGGATCTATGCCTATGCTTATGCAAGCATCACACTGTCTTGATTCCTGTAACTTTGTAATTCATTTTACAACTGCAAAGTGTTAAGTTCTACAACTTTGTCCTTCTTTTTAAAGACTATGCTGGCGATTTTTTGCTGTTTTAAAGAGCATCACCTGTCCCTTTGGCAATGGAAAACCGTATTTATGTGTTTATCATCTCTTCAGATTGTAAACCTCTTTAGTGAGGAAAGTCTTTCTTACTCATTTCTATGTCTATACCACTTGGTATGTTGCACCACCTCAGAAAATGTTTTTTGAAGATGTAATATTCTTCAACAGACACATTATGAAGAATGACATTAGGACTACCCAGTGTATTATAATATCAATCCATATGTACTGATGAGATTTGATAGGCTGCATTAGAAAGAGCACTGGATTGAGGGAGGGGAATTGCTAATTTCAGTCCCTATTTGTTATTCATTGGTATTTGACCATAACACAGTAAGGAACTACTCTGAGCAACAATTTTCACATTTCCAAAAATGAGGTTAGTACTAATGTTTTTCTAAGGTATCTTCTGAATCTAAGATATCATTATCAATAATAAGAAAAATAATATTTTACTTATCAATTGCTGTGCAACAGGTCATATAATAAACAAAAAGAAAATAAATATAAGGAGCAGACCATGTTGTCAATGAATTTGTAATTCAGGTCAGGTGGTAGAGTATACATATTTATAATATTTTGAGATAACCATCACTATGTTAAAATAGTACATCTTCTTTTCTTTTATATTTTACCTTTGATAGAGATGGTTTCCTTTTCAATTGACATTCAGTTATTGAATATAATTCTGCAGATTTCCAGTTATATTTGGCAAGTCATCAGCACCTTCATTTTCACACACTTAAAGTATTCTTATTATTCAAGCTTTACACATCAAGCATAGAGATTTATGTGCATTAGCATTCTTTGTTCCTATGCCTTAACTTATGTGTCAGAACTATTATCTCGCATTCCATATTTGGAATTTTGGAAATGAGCACAGCGTTGTTTAAATCCAGTGAGCGCACTTCCTCTGCCCTTTGGTCAGAAATGTATGCATTCTAAAAATGTGAGAGGAAGAGAGAAATGAGATGAATAACCCAAATATAGTAGCTTATTTCAGAGATCATTTACTATTACAGCAACCAAAGCAACCACTTCTCAAAGTTCCAAAGTAGGCAGCTCTACTTTCATGGTTTACATGGTGATTTTTCTGTAAGTATAAAGCTAATATTTTAGCTGGAAGGTCCTATCTTTTTTATTGGAGAGAATATATTTCAGTAAGAATTCATGGATGACATAAATAATTTGTTACTTCTTAATAATTTTGGAGAACAAATCTCAGTGGAAGCTACTTAATTGTTTTTTTATTAATTATTCATCCATGTAAATTAAGCCACCAGACAAGAGTTCTAGAGAGTATAATTGACTAAATGTATGTTATACTGATGAATCAATTGGTATTACCCATGAAAGGTAAAATGCAATAAATGAAATAAATATTTTTCATTCAAAGATGTTTAGATTCAACTTTGATGATAGTAAGACAAGTTTCTTTTTCATTCCAAAAGAAAGCATGCAGAATAATATTAAAATTACGTTTTTTAACTTTTATTTTAGGTGCAGCGGTACATGTATCGGTTTGTTTTATAGGGAAACTCATGTCATGGGGGTTTGTTGTACAGATTGTCTAAACACCAAGTTACTGAGCCTGGTACCCAATAGTTATTTTTTCCGTTCCTCTTTCTTCTCCCATTCTTTACCCTCGAGTAGGCCCTGGCACCTGTTGTTTACCTCTTTGAGTCTTTGTTTTCTCATCATTTAGCTCCCACTTATAAGTGAGAACATGGAGTATTTGTCTGATCCTGTGTTAATTGGCAAAGTATGATAGCCTCCAGGTCCATCCATGTTCCTGCAAAGGACATGCTCTCATTCTTTTTTATGGCCGCATAGTATTCTATGGTGTATTTTTACCACATTTTCTTTTCCAGTCTACCACTGATGGGCATTTAGGTTGATTCCATATATTTGCTACTGTGAATAGTGCTGCAGTGAACATATGTGTACACGTGTCTTTATCATAAAAGGATTTATGTTCCTCTTGGTATATACCAAGTAATGTGATTGCTGATAGTTGTTTTTAGCTCTTTGAGGAATCACCACACTGCTTTCCACAATGGTTGAACTAATTTGCACTCCCACAAACAGTGTATAAGCATTCCTATTTCTCTGCAGCCTCACCAGCATCTGTTATTTGTTGACTTTTTAATAACAGCCATTCTGAGTGGTGTGAGCTGGTATCTCATTATGGTTTTGATTACACTTCTCTGACGGTCAGTGATATTAAGCTTTTCTTCATATGCTTGTTGCCCAAATGTGTATCTCCTTTTGAGAAGTGTCTGCTCATATTCTTTGTCCACTTTTTAATTTCTTTCTTGTAAATTTAACTTTCTTATAGATGCTGTATATTGCTGCATATTAGACCTTTGTCAGATGCATAGATTGCAAATATTTTCTCCTACTCTATAGGTGGTCTGTTTACTCTGTTGGCAGTTTATTTTGCTGTGCAGAATCTCTTAAGTTTCATTAGATCCTATTTGTCAATTTTGCTTTTGTTGCAATTGTTTTTGGCTCTTTCTCATGAAATCATTGCCGGTCTCTATGTCCAGAATGATATTGCCCAGGTTGTCTTCCAAGCTTTTTATAGATTTTGGTATTATATTTAAGTCTTTAATCCATCTTGAGTTGATTTTTATATGTGGCTAGCCAGTTACCTCAGCACAATTTACTGAATAGGGAGTCCCTTCCCCATTGCTTGCTTCTGTCAGCTTTGTCAAAGATCAGATGGTTTTAGATGTGTAACCTTATTTCTGGACCCACTATTCTGTTCCATTTGTTATATGTCTGTTTTTATGCCAGTACCATGCTGTTTTGGTTATTGCAGCCCTGTAGTATAGTTTAAAGTCAGATAGCATGACACCTCCAGCTTTGTTCTTTTTGCTTAGGATTTCTTTGGCTATTCATGCTCTCTTTTTGGTTTCACATGAATTTTAAAATAGTTTTTTCTAGTTCTGTGAAGAATGTCATTGGTGGTTTGGAAGAAATAGCGTTGAATCTGTAAATTGCTGTGGGGCTGTATGGCTACTTCCTTTTTTTTTTCTTGAGAGGGAGTTTCACTCTTGTTTCCCAGGCTGGAATGCAATGCCACAATCTTAGCTCACTGCAACCTCTGCCTCCTGGGTTCAAGCAATTCTCCTGCCTCAGCCTCCTGCATACTGGGATTGCAGGTGCCTGACACCAATGCCCAGCCAATTTTTAAAATATTTTTAGTAAAGACTGGGTTTCACCATGTTGGCCAAGCTGGTCTTCAACACTGACCTCAGGTAATGCACCCACTTCAGCCTCCCAAAGTTGAACCACAAGGCCTGGCTGGTGATTTCAATGATATTGATTCTTCCACTCCATGAGCATGAAATATTTTTCCATTTGTTTGGATAATCCCTGATTAATTTGAGCAGTGTTTTCTTAAATTCTCATTGTAGAGATCTTTCACTCTCCTGATTAGCCAAATTCCTAGGTCTTTTTTATTGTTGTGTTTGTAGCAATTGTGAATGGGGTTGTATTTCTGATTTTACTCTTGGCTTGGCTATTGTTGTCACATAGGAATGCTAGTGATTATTGTAATTTTTTTTTTGTATCCTGAGACGTTGCTCAAGTTGTTTATCAGCTGAAGAAGATTTTGTGCCCAGACTATGGGGTTTTCTAGAAATGGAATTATGTTATCTGCAAACAGAGATGGTTTGACTTGCTTTCTTCCTGTTTGGATACCCTTTATTTATTTCTCTTGGCTGATTTCTCTGGCCAGAACTTCCAATACTATGTAGAATAGAAGTGGTGAGAGAGGGCATCCTGTCTTGTGCTGGTTTTCAAGAGAACTGCATCTAGCTTTAGCCTATTTAGTATGATGTTCACTGTGGGTTTGTCATAGATGGCTCTTATTATTTTGAGTTATATTTCTTTAATACCTAGTTTATTGAGAGTTTGTAAAATCAAATGATATTAAAGTTTTTGAAAGCCTTTTCTGCATCTATTGACATAATCATGTGTTTTATTCCTATATTTCTGAACACATTTATTTTTTTGTATATCTTGAACCAACCTTTCATCCAGGCACAGAATCTACTTGATCATAGGGATTTGCTTTTTAATGTGCTGCTGGATTTGATTTGCCGGTATTTTGTTGAGGATTTTTGTATCTATGTTCATGGATGTTAGCCAGAAGTTAGTTTCCTTCCTTCCTTCCTGCCTGCCTGCCTGCCTTCCCTCCCTCCCTCCCTCCCTCCTTTCTTTCTCCTTCCTTCTTACCTTTCTTTTGTTTTTATTTTGTTTTTCTTTTCTTCTTCTTGTGTCTCTACCCGGTTTTGGTTATCAAGATGATGCTGGCCTCACAGAATAAGTTGTGAAGGAGTCCCTCTTTCTAAATTTTTTTGGAATACTTTCATTCAAAATGGTACCAGATCTTCTTTGTATATCTGGTAGAATCTGGCTCAAATCTGTCTGTTCCTGGGCTTTTTTGGATGGTAGGTTATTTCTTATTTATTTAATTTCAGAGCTGATTATTGGTCTATTCAGAGAGTCAATTTCTTCCTGGTTCAGTCTTGGGAGGGTATATATGTCCAGGAATTTATCCATCTCTTCTATGTTTTCTAACTTGGGTACACAGAGTTATTCATCAGGGTCTCTGATTGTTGTTTCTATTTCTGTGGGATCAGAGTTGTAACATCCATTTATCATTACTAATTGTGTTTATTTGTATGTTCTCTCATTTCTTCTTTATTACTGTAGCTAGTAGCCTATCTTATTAATTTTTTCAGAAAATCATCTCCTGGATTTGTTGATCTTTTGAAGTTTTGGTTCTAAATTTCCTTCAGTTCATCTCTGATTTTGCTTATTTTCTGTCTTCTGCTGACCTTTTGGTTGGTTTGCTTTTGCTAATCTAGTTCTTTTAGTTGTGAGTTAGGTTGTGAAAAAAATTACTTTTCAATCAAGAAAAGGTTTGTATATTTCATTCAATTTATAGGTTCTTCCCTAAGCAGTTTATGCCAATATAAGATCTTTTATTAAATTTACTTTCTTGGGTCACTAGGGTACAAAGAAAGATTTAAAATGAGTTTTATTTTAGAATCACAGAAGCTTACTTGCTGTAAACATTGAGCACTGAAATGTTTTATTCTGGAGTGTTTAGTCCTAATGTTTTAGAAATGAATTTCAGTATCTTGCTATAAGTTAACAGTTTTCCAGAAAGCCATCTGATTTTGCAGAAAGCAAGTCACCTGAGCTCTGGTTTTATTTTGGGGTCTGAATATTTTGCACATAAAGAAGACATCAGATAATTTTAAATTACAATAATTTAAAACTTGAAGCTCAACTAGAGGGATATGAGATATCTGACCAATGAAGGAATTGAGGAACAGTCAGGGATGTTACATACAGTGTGGCCACAGTGATATTCTAGAACCTTAAAGACAGTGGGTTCTATGTTTGTGTCTGTGAAATTCCTTCATGGCCATGATCATATTTGTCTCTGATTAGATATTGGAGTTTGAGGGAAGGGAGGGAAAACAGAGGAGCAGCCCCCCATGTGAGTGTCCATATATACTCTGAATCAAGGGTGGTTCATGTTATTTGGCTTACTCTTCAGCCCTAGAGTCTCGCTGCTTTCAGGCATATTGGGAAATCCAGCTCTAGGGATTTCACAGGGAATATATATTTTTTAAAATGGAAATATAGGGACATAGACAGAGGAAAGTAATGAAAGATTGGTTTAGATTAGAGAGGCACAAAACAGGACAAGGATACTAACTTGTCAGGGGATGGGGATGTGCTCAAACATCAGATAGCTGCTGATATGAACAGGGGTGTGAAGCATGGCGATGGCTGCTGGTATATACAGCGGTCTCAGTGTGATTTAGGAAAGGAGTCCTGTACTCAAGCCATCTTTGGGAATGTTGTAAATTAAGACACTTTCTTACTGTCTGCTGGAAAAATATGATAAATGTATTAATCTCTGATGTTTAAGAAGTAAACAGTATTCCTTTAAGGGACTGACAACATTGGTCCTGGTAGTATCTTACAAAAGGGTTGATGAATAATTCTGAGAAATTCATTTCAAATATTTTGATAGGTGATATTGTAGGATCTGCAATGGTTGCTCCACAGGTTACTGTTATTTTTAGAGATCTTCCAGGTGTGACTCACATTTCTTATCTTGGGAGCCCCCTTAAACCTCATACAGAAGAACACTCTTTGTACCAGGATAGTGTTCAAATGTCTGTCCTTAGTCAATAGTGACATGATAGTACCATGGTAACGTTTTTGTCTAATCCATGTACAGAAATCTTTAGTTTGTACATGGGGCCTACTGGATTGGCATTTAGGTATCCAGAGGACAATTAACAACATGACTCCTAAAAAAATCCCTAACTAAATTGTCCTTCTAGTGTACCATCTTTTTGCACTGTTTTTCAGGATTCTTACATATTACTTGATATGTTGAGTGTAGTAGGGTTAGAAGCAGCCACAACCGTACTCCTAGAGCACATTCATGAGCATCATGACCCCTCCTGATTTCCTTTGCCTACAAGGCTGTTTCCTGAAGTTCTGTTCAGCAACGTGTCCATATGAGAACCTGCCCCATCTCTTAGAAAAAAGAAGCCATATGCTTCAGTGGGTAGGAAGTTGAGACTTGCCTTGATTCTAAGTGATTATCCATTTCCTATCATCCCTTCTGCATACCTTTAAGGGCCATGTAAAATATTATAATAAAACTAACCTGGAAACTGTAATCCAGTTCAGATGTATTATTTTTGCTGCAGCCAAGGTGACCCTTACTCACACTAGTTGGAGTACAACACTCCTCTAGATAAAATCAATGGCTCCTCTTTGCTCTTTGGATAGAGTCAAAATCCTTTACTAGGACTTACAAAGCTATACCTTATCAGGATGCTACAAGCTCTCTCTAACAGTCCAAGTTCCTCCATCTTTGCCAATTGCATTTGCATTATATATTCCAGTGCAGCAAACTGGACACTTCTCCTGACCTCTCTTCTCTCTCCCTCCTTTATCTTCTGTTTCACTTTTTAACTCCCTATTTCCTTTTATTATCCTTAAAAATATGTTTGCTATAAATGCAATGAAGCACCCACTCAACTGCTGCTGATGAGGCAAATGATCTCAGGAGAAAGCATGTAGTCTCAACAGTTATCCCCAGAATACTGCTCATTTTTGTCCCATCCATTGCTACTGATTAAAGTCTGACTGATGACTGGTCTCCTGGCTTCTCTGATGGAATTGATGATTCCAAATTGATCTTTGTGTCTGCTTCATGAAGCATGAATTACTTCATGCTTATTAATTGCCTGTGTATTTTTTTCCCTTACAGAAAAAGGGTAATATTAAAGTTTAATGGAGTTTGAATCACATTATTATCCTTGACCTGCTTGGCCTGGGGTAATAAGGTAAAGAACTACAAAATGCAAAAGAATATTAATAATCTAATTTATGAAAAAATTGTAATTCTGTGCTTTGTAAATTTTCAAGTGAGTGTGCCACTGGATATGTCATAATGTCAGTTAGAGTTAGAGTTCATTACATCGAATGCTAGAACATGAATATTTGTCTATCATACTTGTCCATAATATTTGTCTAAAATAATACTACTGGATTTAGTAGGCTCTCATTCAATGTTGAGTGAATAACTATCCTTATAGGAAGAAATACTATATCACAGATGGAGTTAACATATGTGTGTTGGAGAAAAGATTAATTGTTGACCACTCCTCACCTTGAGGTTTGAATCAATTAAAAACTCAGATATGAGTCAGACAGGTGGAAATCAAAACATGAGCTTTATCACTAATAAAGCTCTTTTGGAGAATGTGTCTTGACCTGCAGTGAAAACATGGCTTTCTAATGTAATTAAAGAAACTTAAAGAGACTTAATCACTTGGTTATGGATATGATTATATATTCCTTCTTAACTTTTCACTCTAACACCCTCTTCTACCCCAGGGTTAGAAACAGGCTATGCCTCTACAGGAGAGAAAATCATTAAAGGAACATGCAAAAAAAGGCAGGTCCAAATGAATATTGCCAAAGTGCACTGAACCATGTGTTTCCAGGTTTCTTCTTCCAATCTCTTCATAAGTTACTTTTCTTCCTATGGAGAAGAGTTCTGGTGAGAGAGACTGAAATGTTTTTTTCTGCTCTATGAAATTCTCATTTATAAGACACAGAAGGTATGTGTTAACTAGCCCTCCTGATACAGTTTGACTCTGTGTCCCCATCCAAATCTTACTTAGAATTGTAACTCAGATGTCTCCAGAGACGGACCTGGTAGGAGGTGACTGAATTATGGGGGTGGATTTCCCCCATGCTGTTCTTGTCATAGTGAGTTCTCAGGGGATGTGATGGTTTAAAAGTGTGGCACTTTCCCGTTGCTTGCTCTCGCTTTCTCTCTCTCTCTCCTGCCTCCATGTGAAGAAGGTGCCTGCTTCCACTTCACCTTCCTCCATGATTGTAAGTTTCCTGAGGCCTCCCAAGCTATGCAGAACTGTGAATCAGAATTTATAAAATAATTTATAAACTTCTTTTGTTTATAAATTACCTAGTCTCTGGTAGTATTTTTATAGCAGTATGAAAACTGACTAATACACCTCCCCATTTTCCTACTTTTAATTGAGATAAAGAGAAAATTTAAAATTTGTTAATGGACTCAGAAGAAAATATCAAAGAAAAGTCAGAGGTATATTTAAAACCCATGAAACTGTCTTTAAGCTCTACCCTTTTAGACAGAATGAAATAGGGATTATTTGTAACAAGTTCTGTGATTTTTTTCACCTAGTTTTTTAAAAAAATTACCTATTCAATAAATATTTATGAGCATCTACTATGTGCTATTCACCATTCTAGGTAAGAGAGATGAACCCCTTGACAAGAAAGATAAATGCTTTGATCTTGTATAGAGCTTACATTTTAATGCAGAAAGCATAAAATAAAGATACAAAAGAAAAGTATATAATATACACTACATAGTGATAAGAACAGTGAGTATTACGAAGAAACATAAAATATAAAATGAGGTTAATAGCTATCTCTTCACACAGGAACATTAAAGAAGAGTTCTCTGAGTAGGTGCTTTTTGAAGGCCAGGGCATTCTAGCCACAGCTAATAGCAAGTACAAAGGTGCTGAAGCAGAAACTAGCTTTAAGAGGAATGTGGTTGATTTGGAGGCAATAAGAGGAAGTGCTTTTGAAATAAAAGGAAGAGAGTAAGGTCTGTTACATTTTTATCCCTAATGGTTGTGGAAAACTAATGATTTGGAGCATCAAATATACACTTTAAAGTATCTCATTGGATGTAGGTAAGTGATCATAATGTTTCCAGAATGGAAACAATGGGGAACCCATTAACAGGTTTCTTTGGAAGAAAAAGGAGGGAGCTACAACAGGGATTTGTGGGCAGTGTAGCTGCTGTATGGCATGCTGTTCAGAGGGCCCAGTGTTTTCAAGAGAGAATAAAGAGAAAGAATCTATGAGCAACAATAAAGAACAAAAGTATACACGTTCCACTTCCACATATTTAGAGTAGAGGAGAGACAAAGAATAACAAGAATTCAGGACAATTTCTGAATTTGTGTTCTGCCACCGCAAATGTGCAGGTATTTTAATTGGCTCACAAGTTGTTGCTGCTGCAAGTTGTATTTATTCTCTGAATACTGTTATGAAGGAAAGTATTACCTTTTGGAGTTATATTCAAACATCCTGCTGTTGAAGAACAGTCAGTGTAAGTATTAGACTTGCCTTTGGCTACATGTGTCTGTTTTGCGTAAAGTAGTTTTGGGGAGCTGATTACATACTACTAACATGCTTCTGTAAATAAATGAAAATCACTATTATCAACAGATTACTCCTATGGGGCTGTATATTTTCACAGAAACATAGTACCATTACTACTGTTAATTCAGACATACCCTGTGACAATCCAGAAATTGATGAAGTATTTTCCATTTTTTAATACACATAATGTGTATGAAGCATTGGAGATAATTCCATCGTACTGCTACTTATGTCCTTTATTCTAGAGTTAAAAGAATATCTTACAATTTTCATGCTAATAAATGTATATGTTTCATCACTGCATGCCATCAAGCATAACAATAAGCAGCATTCTGAAAGTTTGCTCTCACTCACTGCTTTACTAATTATAAGTCTGGCTGCTCAGTATCTTTATTAATGTTGTAGTCAGGCTGAAAGCAGGATATTATACTGCCTGAGTTATGCATAGAAATAACACTGGACAGTATACTTGGTTCTGAGCCAGAGGGAGAAATTCAACATTGGCAGAATGGGTGGATTAGAGGCAGCATCATTGGTTTCTTTCATCTTCCAATTGTCTTATTTTCCCAAGGAATCTCAGAATGCAATTACTCAAGAGAATGCCTAGGATTATTCTGCCTGGACTAAGAAATGCCACATCATAGCCTCTTGATGCAATTAGCCCTGAAGAGATGTTGATCATTCACTCTACAAATATTTGTCGAGAGTTTACTACAGTCAATAATGCCATTTTCAGCCTTGTCAGGGGTAACAGTGATTAAGTGCCCTTGTCATGGAGCATTGATGAGGCACTGTGGAATATTCATAGAGAATAAATAATAGTAAATTAGTGTGGAAAGCTTACTTTCTCATAGTCTGCTTCCTCCAAGACTCATTCTTCTCAAAGCCTGACATCTCTAAGATAACAGAGAACAGTGAGTGAGATTAGATACAATGAACTTTAAATAAAAGAGAACCTTTATCATAAAATTAGATTGAACCATACGAAAATGGCAATATTCGAACTTTTCTAACTTACAGAAAATAAAAACTATTTTATAATTCTGTTTTATAAAACTATTTTATAATTATGTTTGTATATTTTATCCCAATCTTTATTCTGTATATTTAATGCAGCTCTGACAATTCCTTATAGGCAACATTGTATTCCATTAATTTTTTATTCCTTGCATTCAAATTCTATTTTCTAATTGTGAGAACTTGCATATATTACTAAGCTCATCTACAAGACAGGCTAATAATAGGATCTAACTCATAGGACACTAAGCATTAATAAAATAGAAGAAATCCTTATCATTACAAAATCTTAAAATCATATTTAATGGGTATATGATGTACATATCTTATTACATGAATGCCTATTTATTATAATTTTATTGTAGGGTATTTAGATTTTTTCCCAAGTTTTGCTCAATAGTAGCCGAATTATACTTTTTTATTTATTGAGAATAACATGGGATCTGTTGTGCATTGTCCATAAAGATCAAAATTTGCAGGAGTGTCCCTAAGGCATTTACCTTTTTTTCTAATTCTAAAAGAATGAGAAGAGTAAGTGTTTTGGAATTAGAGAGTCCTGATTTTGAGTTTTGTCTACTCCTTATTTGCTGGGGTCATTAGGCAAATCATTTAATCCTTTTAGCCATAAGCAATTTTCTCACTGCTTATTGTGTAGTAGTTAACCTAGAGGTGATTCTTCTTATTTTTAATGGCATATGGACATTCTCCAGAAGGAGCATTCCATTTCTGTATTTTCTATTTTAATGAAACATATTATTATATATGTTTAATGAAACATATCACTAAACTGCCTCTATTATCTATGTAATAAGAGTATTACATGGGCCTACTTATTAGGCCTATTATTAGCCTATCTTGTAGATGAGCTATGTGATAATAGTATTACACAGACAATAGAGACAGTTTCGTATGATAGTAATATTACATCTCTGATCTAAAGTTGACCAATGCACTATCTCAGTTTTGGCAACACAAAAGGATCCTTAGCAACAGCTGATCATTCAATGCTTTATTCTTCCTTATGCTGCAAGTTGATGATTAACATGTGGATTAGTCCATTTTTACAATGCCATAAAGAACTGACTGAGACTGGGTAATTTATAAACAGAAACAGTTTAATTGACTCAAAGCTCTTCCTGGCTAAGGAGGCCTCAGGAAATTTAAAATCATGGCGGAAGGCAAAGGGGAGACAAAGACCTTCTTCACATGGTGGCAGAAAAGAGAGAGCTAGCAAGGGCAGGGAAAACTGCCTTATAAAACCATCAGATCTTTTGAGAACTCACTATCACAGAAACATCATGGGGGAAACTGTGGTCTCTCCTTCAACATGTGGGGATTATGGGGATTATAATTCTCAATGAGATTTGGGTGGGGACATAGAGCCTAACCATTTTAACATGTTTTCTACTAAGCAGATGATACCCAGGACAGAGTGGCTGCATTAGTCAGTGGTAGAAAATTCAGTTGGGTAAATTTGTCTTGTGCCCTCAAAAATGTGATATTTCTTAATTATTGATGAAAATACCAAGCATATCAATCTTTTTGAAACTAAAATATGTTTGTGTCTTTATCTTTTTGTTAAATGCAGTGCATTCTCAATATAGGAAATGAGAAAATGGAAAAACAAAAATAAACAACAAATTAGAACACATAATTCTTACATTTACCCAAGAAATAAATGTTGTGATATGTGATCACAATGATGTATAATTCTTCCAGATGGTGTTCACTACTCCTCTCGATGTCTCTTTCCTCTCATGTATCATGCATGCTCTTTATATCTCTCCCTATATAACTTGTATTATGAACGCTCTTCTGACACTAACTTTTCACTTAATGATATATTGCAAATATTTTCCAAAGCCAGTCAGGCTTTCCTTGAAGCATCATTTTCAATAGCTCAATACTATTGCTTTACCTAAATGTAGCAAAATAGCTCATATTTTTGGACATTTAGTCTTTTCGTGAAATTTTTTTGAATATCAATATTCTATTCTTAATGTTAAATTGTTTCCAATCATCTTATTAATTGAAAATAGCTGTATGTATTAGCATAGTATTTCAATTCCCAGTGATCACTTCTAAGTGCACAGTATTTATCATATGATAATTTATATTACTAAAACTTAGAAATCTATATTTTTCTCTAAAGACCCCTGATGACTTTGACAAAACATCTATTATTGTTTTAACATGATTTACACCTAATTCAGGTTGTGATTAGATAAGGCATTGGCCATTTACAAGAAATAGCTAAAATACATCACCCAAATATTGTAAATTATATGTCAGATATACATCTGGGAGATATGCAACTCTATATTAAGAAAAGGACATTGAAACAACTGACTCTAAGGTTATTTGCGAAAATACACAATTTCTTTTTTTAAAAAATTATAGATTTAGCAACTGAACTGCACTTACATTGAACACAAGATTGCTTGAGCAATGATCCTATGAAAACTGGCCTTTACATTACCTGGGATTAATGGTCAATTCCTCAGTTAATGCCCTGAATTTTCTGGACCAAAGCAAAAGTCATCTGTAGTCTTACTCACCAATCATTAACTGGAGTAATGATAGATTTTCTAAAAGCATCATTGCTGCCATGACAATAATTGACACCTTTAAGAGCTATTCTGCTTTCTTTATTTTTCTTGTTGGTTTACTCTAGACTACTGATCAAGTGGCCACTGGGAATAATTAGTTGTTTTCAAATCTATAATTATCAAATGCCATGTATAAGGATATAAACATGCAAACCCACATATTTAAGTTCTCAAATATGGAAAGTGAACAAACCTCCGTTAAATCTGTATTGACTGGAGCTGAGATGTAAGTGTTCCTGGTCTATGTGGACCCTACATTTATTTTCTTAAATTGCAATACATTCTAATAGATGTGGAATTTTATGTTAACATATAAATACTTGTACACAAGATGGATGTGTAAGTACTTTCAAAGATGTATATGTGGGTTAAACTGTTTTCGTAAATAGCCTGATGGAACATAGCCTGGGAATAATATGAATCTTTTAAATATTTTTCTGTTTTGGTAGTCTAAAATCTAAGAGAAAAAGAAGGTTGTTTCTTATCTAGAATTTTACTTCCGCTAGGCCCTCAAATAAATGTTCATTAGTACTGGAGATAATCTCCATTTTATGGATAGTCTCAGGATTTAGCTTTAACCACAGTTCAATTTTTCTTCTATCTCATTTCCTCTCTAATCTATTCAAATTATTACTTATTTAAACTTTGGGGGAAATAAGGAATAAATTACCAGTGTCCTACTGAAAATAACTGTTTAATTTATTTTAACTTTTGCTTTTCTACTCTACTTATCACTTTGAGAGTAGAGGATGGTTCTAGAATCAGATTTTAAATTCAAAGATGACATCACTGCCTCAACATTTTCAAATTATTTTCACTCTTCAAAGAGGCCACTTGACTATTTTTGAGGACATTGGTTTGTATAATTGATGTAGTTGATGGCTATAAGAAGAGGTATGTATCAGTAAATAATCAGTAAAGAATGCCATGTCTTGGCATGTATTAACCTCATGAGGTTAATAATAATGACAAGTATAATTCTTTATTGATATATGCCAAAGCATGACATTAGGCATCTTACATACAATCTCCTTTAATATTTTCTTTAAAAAAACAGGCCAAATTCAGTGGCTCACGTGTGTAATTCCAGCACTTTGGGAAGCTGAGGTGGGCAGTTAATGAGGTCAAGCGATAAAGACCATCTTGACCAACATGGTGAAACCCTGTCTCTACTAAAAAAACAAAAGTTAGCTTGGCATGGTGGCACATGCCTGTAATCCCAGCAACTCGGGAGGCTGAGGCAGGAGAATTGCCTGAACCCAGGAGGTGGAGGTTGCAGTGAACTGAGATGGTGCCACTGCACCCAGCTTGGTGACAAAGAGAGACTCCCTCTCAAACCACAGCAGCAACAACTAATAGGAAATAGGCATTATTTTTCTATTTTTGAGATAAAGAAGCTAAGGTCTGAATTATTTAATTAATTTGCTTTAGTCTCAGACCTGGATCAACTCATTGCTCTGATATTTTTGCTGGATGAGCAAGTAAATTACTTATTTGGGATTCAATTTCTGATTATTAAAGATTCATAAACTTCCTTCAAGTCCAGATTCTGTATTCTGGCTTTATTAGGAGTTTTCAAAAGCATAGATAATCTATTTTGTCTGTCTATCCAATGATTTTGAAAGTCATTTACAACCTTATAATAAATCTTTTCTGCTTAAATTAGCTAATGTGTATTCTGTTCTTTGTGACTGAATACTTTTGTTAATTTAGAGTGCTTCAATAAATAAGTAATTTTACTTATTTTTTCATTGGTATGAACAAGAGATAAAATACCCTCAAACCACTTACATAGTCTAATAATTAATAGCTAATATTTACTGAAGACTTATCAGGAATTTAAGAGTTTTTTCCAGCACAATATTTAATGTTAACAATCACTTGTATATTAGGACTGATTATGTCATTGTTTTGCAGATGAAGACACTGAAATTTAGAGAAGTCAACCACATCCCAAGTTTATTAAACTCGTGAAGGGCACAGATAGCTTTTGAATTCAGATATTCCGTCTTACTAATTACAACACTGAGAAGAGATTTATTAAAATCATCATAAACATCATTAATGGGAGTGGTGGCAAGAACCTGTAGTCCCAGCTAATTTGAAGGCTGAGGTGGGACGATTGCTTAAGGCCAGAAGTTCAAAACCAGCTTGGGCAAGTTCAAAACTCTGTCCCTTAAAAATTATTTACATATATAAAATTAATTGCAATTACAATGAAGTAGTAGTGATTGATTTACATTTGCATTTTAACAATGTCACTGCAACTGCTGAGTAAAATGTTTTGGTGAATGAGCTAGCCTAGATGTTCAGAAACTGAAATTGATGTGGATTCAGCTATGGTACTGGCAGTGGGAATGGGGAAAAATGGAAAAATGTGATTCATGTTTCATAGAGAGGTTAAAAAAATTTGAGGATCAACTTAATATTGAAAATTAGAGGAGGGAACCTGTTAAGGGTGATGCCCAGATTTCTGGTTTGTGAAAGTAATTAGATGGCAGTGCCATTTACTCCATATTTATGTCTGCAGTTCTAGGACACATCCTCTGATGTAGGAATGGCAGAGTAATGGAGAAGGAAGATAATTCTACAAATAATTTTGTCACCAATATCCCTGACTTAAAAACGGAATGCTACATTTTTCTGATAATACAATGTTAGTGAGTTCCACAATTCTAAAAAAAGACTCATCTCTGTTTCCCTGTGGACTTATTAATCTTGTTTGGCTTTATTCCATACATCGACAGTAGACAAATTTTAGCAGTAATCATTTTTTAAAGAAACTTTTAATAATAGCTTATAAAGTCACCATAGCCGTTTTTAGCTTCTCTGAACAGCATTTTGCTTATCTTAAAAATAGATAGATCCTGAACCACAAAGTCACCATGCCTGTAAGAAGGCACAAAGAAGAGAAATTTAAAACTCTTTCACATTCGAAAATATAGCTATTTTCATCATCATTCAAACTGAATATTTTAGATCACATTAAAATGTCAATTAAAGCTTAAGTTTACAATTTCAATGAAAGGAACATGCTACCTATGTTAAATATGATCTTAAAATCTTTAGAAATTAAAGTTCTAAAATCTTTATAGCAATGTTTTACAATATTTTTGCACCAATAAAACCTATGACTCAAAAGTGTTTGTTTATTGCACAAAGTGCTTTTATTAGCTAAGAACAGCTTTTATGTTAGAAAACAATATGTAAGTGGTAAATAGAATGTTAATGAACACAGTGATTTTTATCAGCATAGTGTAGTGATATAATCTCAGCCCAAGCAAATAGCTTTGATTTTTACTTAAATAATGCAACCTTATTACAGATCTGTAGTTCTTGGAAATAATGAAAATAAGGCATAAAGTGATAGTTGGGGAACATGGTTTATTTTGAAATCTGAAAGAGTACATTTAAAATTGTGTTTTACTGTTTTAATGGGGAACTCTAAATTTGATACACGAGGATTCAGATAGGATATGCTAAATTTGGAGAAAAATGGGACTTTTGGTATAAGAAGCAGAGAAGATTTTTATTTGAAAAGTAGAGAGAGAAATGAATGGAGGGATTCAGTTTTGTTTGGTGTCTTAAAAATCCCGTATGAATCCCTTTTCTTCAAGGTCACCTGAACATAATGAAACAGAAACCTCAGCTTTGTATTGAGATTGCCAGTTATTGAAAAATTCTTTCTTAAGTACTTGCCCGCTCAATTTCATGTCTACTACTAATCTGTTACTTAGAGTCAAAAACAAGGGGAGGGTTACAATCTCTTGAACCCATATTCTGCTAATGCCATTGAGTTCTGTATGGATATGATTCCTTGCTTTCTTAGAAACATTTCCAGGCAGTGAGAGAGTCAACCACCTCCAGTTCCTGAAGTAAAACAGGAATGGCAGTGGAAATTGATGGGCCCTCTGTGGTCACAGAATAGGCAGGCCTTGCTTTATTTGATGCTCCTAACAACACTGTATGATATTCATATTATTAACATTTCATAAATGCCTTAATGAGGGTACATAACTTCCCCAGAAATACATAGCTAATGAGAGAGTCAATAGTAACTCTCACTATTAACACTACCACCTTTTACCAGAACTACTTTAAGAGAGAT
>CM052657.1:94639159-94666825 GCA_028533165.1 Leontopithecus rosalia | reverse complement strand
CCCCGTCTCTACTAAAGATACAAAAAATTAGCTGGGCCCGGTGGCGCGTGCCTGTAATCCCAGCTACTCGGGAGGCTGAGGCAGGAGAATTGCCTGAACCCAGGAGGCGGAGGTTGCGGTGAGCCGAGATCGCGCCATTGCACTCCAGCCTGGGTAACAAGAGCGAAACTCCGTCTCAAAAAAAAAAAAAAAAAAGAAAGTAAAGAAATGAAGAATGGCTACTCTATAGGCAGAACAGCTGATACAATGAACTTTGGGGATGCAGGGGGAAGGGCGGTGCAGGGAGAGGAAGAATAGACTACAGACTGGGTACAGTGCACACTGCTTGGACAATGGGTGCACAAAATCTCAGCAATTACCGTTGAAGAACTTAACCACATAACCAAAAACCACCTGTTCCCCAAAAACTAGAAATAAAAAAAATAATAATAAGGAAAAAAAAAGGCAAAGATCCACTCTATTTTGTTTTTTAAAGTCTCAGGACAATTTAGTTGAGCAGCCTAATTTGGGAGACCAGGGTAAAGATGATGTCATGTTTACTTTTTTTCCTGCTCCAAAGAGGATTTGGAAATTAAGAGTGGATTTCTCATTCTCATTCTTGAGCACTGAATAGATACTTCAATTTAGTTCTGTGCATATGAGAGTATCCAGTTCTTAAACTTCACTAGCTTAAAGATTAAAGGACAAGTATCACTCTGAGCAAAGACTTGTGAGTTGAAGTCTGAGGAGTTATACATGCAAATAAAATGCCGGTGTCAATCTTGGCTAATATTGGGATTTTATCTTTTAACTACTATTTATATAAGCTAAGCATGCTTACTTAAGCATACTTTCACAGGGAATCCTAACTAAGCTTTTAGAGAATTGTTTCACCCACTTAAGTTACAATTAATATACAGGATAAGGTTTTTAAAATGTGTGTGTGTGTGTTTGTGTGTGTGTGTGTGTGTGTGTGTGTGTGTTTGAGACAGTATCTCGCTCTTTCACCCAGGCTGGGGTGAAGTGGCACGATCTTGGCTCACTGCAATCTCTGCCTCCCAGGTTAAAGTGATTCTCCTGCCTCAGCCTGTGGAGTAGCTGGAGTAACTGGCACCAGCCACCACACCCAGCTAATTTGTATATTTTTAGCAGAGACAATGTTTCCCCCTGTTGGCCAGGCTGCTCTTGAACTCCTGACCGCAGGTGATCCACCTGCCTTGGCCTCTGAAAATGCTGGGATTCTAGGTGTAAGCCACTATACCTAGCCAGTTTTTAAAAAATTTTTAAACTGAAGCAAATTAGGAGACAGTTTTGGATTATGTAGCATTTCAAAGGAAGAAGGGTAGAAAGTAATAATATTAGTAGCAGAAGTAAAACAGTAACATTTAAAAATGTATATGTTTAAACTTTTTAATGTTAATATATTGGATTTTCTTTCACTTTCACACAATCCGTATAGACAGAAACTATTTAATTATCCGTTGCATAGCCAGGGACAGAGGCTCAGAGAGATTAATTTGCCCTAGATCACAAATCTACTGAAAATGCTAGCCAACATTTGAAACCAGATTTATCTTACTCCAAAGTTTCTTTTCTTAATCCGTACACTGGATGATCTGTATTTTTAGTTCACTATTTAGAAGTGGTCCTTACTTCTCCCTTTGTTGCTGCTGGCTGTAGGTTTTTTGGTTTTTTTTTTGAGACAGAGTCTCACTCCGTCACCAGGTGCCAGGCTAGAGTGCAATGGTGGGACATTGGCTCACTGCAACCTCCGCCTCCCGGGTTCAAGCAATTCTCCTGTCTCAGCTTCCTGAGTAGCTGGTGTTACAGGCGCGTGCCACCACGCCCAGCTAATTTTTTTTTGTATTTTTAGTAGAGATGGTGTTTCACCATGTTGGCCAGGATAGTTTCGATTTCTTGACCTCGTGATCCGCCCGTCTCGGCCTCCCAAAGTGCTGGGATTACAGTCTTGAGCCACCACGCCCGGCCGGTCTTTCTTTTCTTGAGAAAGTACACTGACAATGTTCTTTGCTTGGCAACCCAAGCATTTCCTACACATATTAGCTCACTTTAAGCCCTGTAGAGTTCTTTGGAAAATGTTATTTACCTATCAATTACTATGTGAGATATTGTATTGTATACTTGAGAGGTCTCACAAAGGAGACATAGGCACCGTGATACAGCAGTTTACAATCTTGCAAATATCAAAACCGTGTGACATCAAGAAGCCTTGCAAATTTACATATTCTCTACATATTTGCCAAAAAAGTACCTATTATAATTCTCTCAGTTGTTTTTCCACTGTCATGAATCACAATATTCCAAAGTTGGATATTCCATATTTGCCTTGCCATCTTGTCACAGCAGGCAAATAGGAGTAATACCTACATTATCTCTGCTTCAGTAGGGGCTGTCTAAATTCGAGAACCACCATAATGTTTTTATTTCCATCATATAGTACTTAAAGTTTTAGTCACCTAACTGCATAGTCCTTTCTTGTAAAGTCTCCAAAGTCTTATTTTGATATCCTAGTAGTCCTGGAATAAATCAGAAATTAGAGAGTGTGGGTCTTCCTTCCTAGCTGTATCATCCACATGGACTCTAAGGATACAGCAGGATGTCTCTGTGTTAGAGTGCTTGTGAATGGAAAACCCCATTGTACTCAGACTGATGAAATGTGGCAGGCTGAGAAAGTCTTTGCAGTGTTTCTGTTCTCTACTACTTTCTTTTTTGAGACAGAGTCTCACTCTGTCGCCCAGGCTGGAGTGCAGTGGTGTCATCTCAGCTAACTGCAATCTCTGCTTCCCAGGTTCAAACAATTCTCCTGCCTCAGCCTCTGGTGTAGCTGAGACTACAGGCCCGTGCCACCACACTCAGCTAATTCTTGTATTTTTAGTAGAGATGGGGTTTCACCATGTTGGCGAGACTGGTCTTGAACTCCTGACCTTGTGATCCACCTGCTTTGGCCTCCCAAAGCTGGGATTAAAGGCGTGAGCCATTCTGCCCAGCTTCTATTGCATTCTTAATCACATTATATCTACTACCTTAGTTTTTTGTAAAAAGATGCCAGTCACAATTATTTCAAGAAATAATTCCGCTGTTACCTGCTAATGTATGGGTAACTTGCATATAGCAACTTCCTAGAAAATGTTTGCCTTCTTAATCTGATTGCAGTTATAGTTTAAAAATAAAATTAATAATCAAATCAGATAAGTAATATTTTGTGGGTTATCTAAAATTCATGGTCAGATTTTGTCAAATCTTTAAGATTTTTTTGTGTTCAAAATCTACCCAAAAATGTCTTTTCTTTCTTTATACCTTGCACAACCTGGTGAATAAAAGTGTCCTAACATTAGTAGGTTGGAAGGGCTTCTCTCTAGGGCTTTATTCCTCTGTGATGCTCTGAGACACGAAGCCTGGACATTTTGTATTCTAAAGGGAAAACATATAATTTAGCAGCCAAACCACTCATTCGTGAAAAAGGATTTTATCTTTTGTTCAAACACATTATCACTATAATAAATATCTAACCTAGCTATTTTTTGAGACCTCTGGTTCAAGAAGAAGACTTAATGGAAGAAGAGGGTGGAAGAAATATACAGTAGGTCAAAGAGGAAGATAAAAACAAGAAGAAATCATATCAGAATTTGAAAACCAAAGAAGAGAAAATGTCGCATAAAGGATAAACAAGGAAGCGGTGTACAGAAGCAGTTAAGAGCACAAGTTTTGGAGCAAACAGACCTGCATGAATTGTTGGCTGTGCACTTGCTAGTTCTGTGACCTTGGACAAATTATTTAATCTTATTTGCCATCACAAAATGGAAATGATCATCCTCTTTTTTGTTCTCCAAGTCATTGTGAGAATTAAATGACTTTCTATGTAAAGCACTTAACTCAATGCTTGGCACAAAGTCACTGCTTAATAAGCAGGAACTCTGAATAAGATTTCAGTAGCTCCAGAAAAAAAAAAGAGAGAAAGCATGAGATTTGAGTGGGGTGGTAGATTGCCAGTCTCTGCTGTCTTAATATCATTCCAGGTCAGCTACATTTAATGCTGCTAACCTCTAAACTAGTCTCTAATTTTGTGATAGTGCTTTTGCAATTGCATATTTAGAAGTCCAGGAAGAGAATAGTCTGACGCACCAGCTGACATTCACATGTATCATGTCTCTGAGATGAGTTTCTATAGGAGCTGATTCCACTCCATGTATTTGTCTGAGCTAATTCAGTTTTGTGAATTAGCGAAGAATGGCATTGCATTCTTCATGGACTTCCTGGGAACTGATTTAAGGTGCACACATCAATCAGAGCCTAATGAAACTCAAAGCCAGCAGCTTCTCAGGGGATGAGACAAGTGACCATTGAGACCAGTTCAATCAAGGTGTCCCTTGAGTTCAAAGGCGGCCATCTGAAATAAATCTGGAAAGTACCTTTTAAATTCAATGAGCACTGATTAAGCAGCTGCCTATAGGGAGACCCTAACTGTACAGTATAAATACATCTATCCCAGAGCAGCCATATATAAAACTCGCATTTTTATGCATAATTAACACAGAGAAGTAGCTAGTCGTTTGGCTGAATTATTAAAGACACATTCTAAGGCTACTTTTGTCTGCGTTTGTTTCAGAATATAATAATGTTAGATAATTAGCCTGTATGCTGTGGTATGCAAGTTTGTGTGTGTGTATATATATTTATTTTTTTGTTTATTTTACTCTGCATAGGAATAGTAAATGCAGCTTTAAGAAAAACATTGGGAATTACAATGGTTCAAAGTCCTTTGGATCTCATTAGTTTAACCTAAGGTCTCCCTACAATAGGTGGATAATAAGCTAAACTGAAACCAAGGTTGTTCTTATCCTATGGGACCTGGTGAAAGAGAATGAAAGAAGCTTAGCAGGTAGAAATGACTCCTCAAGCAGAAATACCTTTTGAAGCCAGAAAGTAATCTTAATGCTTAGATGGATTGGTATGAGGTGAAAACTGCTGGGTGAGAATTCACTGCTCCATCTTTGTGAGACCTTTTCATTCAGTGCCTTCTTGTCTGTGTAAAATAAAATAAACCAAATTTGTAACTTTTTATATTTCCAGGAAGTAGTCCATTGGTTCCAATAAAATCATGCAGTTTTAAGTGCAGTCTGTTTCATATGGGATTCTAATCAAAGGTCACTTATTTGCTTGCTTACTTTTTGTGACACATTTGAATTAATGATATATTTGATATCAAATTATAACTTCCGTTAAGGAAACTTGATTAACAGTAATAATAATTCGGGTGCAATAATGTGTCTTTCCTATGACTCTTCAAATAAACTCCAGTTCTGACTATTTGACTGCTATTTTTAAGAGATGATTTCTACCTTCAGAAATCCTCAGAAAATGAAACTGAACCCAAAGTGAACAGAATAGTTTAACCCATAGACATTGTAAATAATGAATTGTCAGGGTACAACAATGCAAGGTTTTCCAAGGTATCAAATTTCTTCTCAGACAGGAAACTAAAATATAAATTCTATGATAATTTGGCCATGCAAAAAAAGAAAAATCAGGAGGCTGAGGCAGGAGAATTGCCTGAACCCAGGAGGTGGAGGTTGTGGTGTGCAGAGATCACGCCATTGCCCAAGCCTGGGTAACAAGAGCAAAACTCCGTCTCAGAAAAAAAGAAAAAGAAAAGAAAAAAAAAAGAAAAATCATGGTCAGGAATGACAGCCAAGGTAATTCTCCCTCTAAATGCAAAGTAATTTCTCCAATCCAAAGCTCAAATAAGATCAGAGAATCGAATGGTTTCTGTTTTAGCCTTAATCAAAGATAGTAGTTAATTTTGGAAATGTTGAGGGCAATGTAGTGCAAGAAAAAAGACTCACATTTGGGAAAACAACCCTAGCTTGTCATTTTATAATTATGCAACTGGACTTAGTGCAAACATTAATCACCTCCTCTGTGTTCCTCAGTTTCTCTACCTAAGAAAAAGCAGTAGTTGTAGGTGGAATGTGTTTTTTTTAATGGCTTGGAAATGCTATTTATGAATGCAACAGAGTACCATTATTAGACATAAACTCACCCCTGAAATTAACTTCTGGAATATTTTTTGTATGTGGGACAAACAAAACAGGAAATTACAGTTACAAACTGGACACCAAAAGTCACCATGACCCATGACTCCCATTATGGGTCCCATTATGTGGTGATGACGAGGAGGATGAACAGGTTAATACCTTGAAAGAAAATGGATGTAAGTACAATAGAATCTATGGGTAGTTGGGAACTGCATGACCTTTTTGGTATCTCTAAAGCAGGGGTGTCCAATATTTGGCTTCCCTGGGCCACATTGGAAGAAGAATAATTGTCTTGGACCACACATAAAATACACTAACACTGACGATAGCTAATGAGCTTTAAAAAAAATCACAGAAAATCCTCATAATGTTTAAGAGTTTATGAATTTGTGTTGAGCCACATTTCAAGCCATCCTGAGCTTCATGCAGCTCATGGGCCACTGGTTGGACAAGCTTTCTCTAAGCTTTCGGTAGAGATGGAAATTACGTTTTAGTAACCATGTAGATCTGAGCTCTTCCACTGACAGTTTTTCAATTTAGGAATAACCTCACTGATAAGGACATAGTGTCTTTTCTCTGAACTTACAGACCCAGATATTGTAATATGTCTTTTTATGCTTGGGGTCCACATAAACCACCCCCATAAAGCATTTGTATACCAAACAGTCCTAAAGATTTTTTAATTTATTGAGAGTAACGAGTATGGCAATATAATTTAAAATTAAATGTTAAACATGCCTATTCTTTAAAATTGTTGCTTCATATTTCTGCCCAGACTCTAGACTTGTGTGTACATTCATACCCTGTCACCCTTCTTCTTGTCTCTTTGGTAGATATTGCTACTTCTCCATACAAAATATGATCAAGTCTCCTAGCAATTCCAAAACAACTTCTCTCACTCTCCCTGTATTAGACAAAGCAATCTGACCCTCCTGAGAGGCTTTTTTTCAGTCTCAGTTACAAGACTGTATTTGCATAACAAAATGTAGTAGTGGGAAAGGAACTGAGAGATCACCTATGGCCAAACATTTGGGCCTTTTAGACAATGGTAAAGATGTTAGGTTTTATTTCTACAAGATGGAAAGTCATTAGAGGGTGTCGAGAATAAGAGACAAATTAGCCCTAACATGTATTTTGACAGTATCACTCTGGATGACACATGGAAAACTTTATGGGAGAAACAATAGTGGAAGCAGGGAAACACTTTAGGAGGCTATTGCAATTACACAGACAAGGTAAAATGGAGGTTTGTATGAAGGTAGTTATTAGTAGTTGAGGTGGTGAAAAATGATCAGATTTAGAAATTGGAGATACAGCCCATAATATTTGCTTATGGAATGCATAAAGCACGTGAAGGGAGGAAAAATGCCTTTTTAAGGTTTTGGCCTCATCTGCTAATATGGTTTGGCTCTGTATCCCCACCCACATCTTATCTCAAATTGTAATCCCCACATGTCAGAGGAGGAGCCTGGTGGGAGGTGATTAGTTCATGGAGGTGGATTTTCCTTTTGCTCACTCTTGTAATAATATGTGAGTTCTCACAAGATCTGGCTGTTTGAAAATATGTAGCACCTACCTCTTTGCTCTCTCTCTGTCCTGCCCTGCCACTGTAAGTCCTCTTTGCTTTTCCTTCACCTTCCACTGTGATTGTAAGGTTCCTGAGGCCTACAAATCCTGCTTCCTGTTAAGCCTGTGAAACTGCGAGTCAATTAAACCTCTTTTCTTCCTAAATGACCCAGTCTCAGGTAGTTCTTTATAGCAGTATGAGAATGAACTGATATAGAAAATTGGTACCAGGAGAGTGGGGCAGTGCCAGAAAGATACCTGAAAATGTGGAAGCAACTCTGGAACTGGGTAACGGGCAAAAGCTGGAACAGTTTGGAGGGCTCAGAAGAAGACAAGAAAATGTCAGAAAGTTTAGAACTTCCAGGAGACTTGGAGGGCTCAGAAGACGGAAAGATGTGGGAAGATTTGGGACTTCCCAGAGACTTGCTGAATGGCTTTCACCAAAATGCTGATAGTAATAGGGAAAATAAAGTCCAGGCTGAGATGGTGTCAGACGGACATGAGGAACTCATTGGGAATTGAAGCCTAGGTCATTCTTGCTATGCTTTAGTAAAGAGACTAGTGTCATTTTGCCTCTGCCCTAGAGATATATGGAACTTTGAACTTTAGAAAGATGATTTAGAGTACCTGGTTGAAGAAATTTCTAAGCAGTGAAGCATTCAAGAAGTTACCTGTTTCTGAAAGTGTGCAGTCATATGTGTTCACAAAGAGATGATCTGAAATTGGTACTGATGTTTAAAAGGAAAGCAGAGCACAATAGTTTGGAAAATTTGCAGTGTGACCATGTAGTATAAAAGAAAAACCCATTTTCTGGAGGAGAAATTCAAGCCTGCTACAGAAAATTGCATAAATAATGAGGAACAGAATGTTAATAGCCAAGACAACAGGAAAAATGTCTTCAGGCCATTTTAGAGTTCTTCACCACAGCCCCTCCCTTCATAGGCCCTGAGGTAGAGAAAGGAAAAATCGTTTCCTGGGCTGGGCCTATGGTCTTGCCACTCTGTGCAGCCTTGCAACATGGCACCCCACCTCTCAGACACTCCAGCTCTAGCCATGGCTTAAAGGGGACAAGTTACAGCTCAGGCCATTGCTCTAGAAGGTGCAAGCCCCAAACCTTGACAGCTTCCATGTGATGTTGGGCTTGCAGGTATGCAGAAGGCAAGAATTGAGGTTTGGTAACCACCTAGATTTCAGAGGATGTATGGAAATTCCTGGATGTCCAGGCAGAAGTCTGCTGCTGGGGCAGGGACCTTATAGAGAACCTCTGCTAGGTCAGTGAGGAGGGGAAAGGTGTGGTTGGAGCCCCGACACAGAGTCCCCACTGAGGCACTGCCTACTGGAGCTATGAGAAAAAGGCCACCATCCTGCAGACCCCAGAATGCTAGCTTCACTGACTACTTGCACTGTACACCCAAGAAAGTCGCATGCAGGCACTGAACACCAACCCATGAAAGCAGCAGTGGAGGCTGAACCCTGCAGAGTGAAAGGGGCAGGGCTGCCCAAGGGTGTGGGATCCCACCCCTTGCATCAGTGTTCCCTGGATGTAAGACATGGAGTCAAAGGATATTATTTTAAAGCTTTCAGATTTAATGACTGACCAGCCTGGTTTTAGACTTCCATTGAGACTGTGGCCTCCTTTTTTGGCCAATTTATCCCATCTATAACAAAAGCATTTACCCAATACTTGTATCCTCATTGTATCTTGGGAAGAACTAACGCACTTTTGATTTTACAGGGTCCTAGGCAGAAGAGTCTTGCCTTGTCTCAGAAGAGACTGTGGACTTGGACTTTTGAGTTAATGCCAAAATAAGTTATGACTTTGAGAGACTGTTGAAAAGGCATTGTCAGTTATGAAATGTGAAAAGGACATGAGATTTGGGAGAGGCCAAGGGCCAAATTATGTAATTTGGCTCTGTGTCCACACTCAAATCTCATCTTGAATGTAACCCTCAGGTGAGAGGTGACTGGATCATAGAGGCGAATTTCCTCTTTGCTGTTGTTGTGATAGTGAGTGAGTTCTCACAAGATCTGGTTGTTTGAAAATATGTAGCCCCCTGCTTCACTCTCACTTTCCTGCTCTGCCATGTTAAGATGTGCTTGCTTTTCCTTTCCCGAGGCCTTCAAGTCATGCTTCCTTTTTAACCTGCAGAACTGTAAGTAAATAAAACCTCTTTACTTCATAAATTATCCAGTCTCAGGTAGTTCTTTACAGGACTTTATTAGTCCATTCTGAGGATGGACTAATACATCTGCCAATACTTGAAATGGACAGTACTCTGAAAAGGCAGATAGAGAAAATGAGTGAATCAAAAGTTTGGTAAAAACTTACTGAGTTTTGGAATGTGATAGATATTGCTTTGGAGATGTTGAATAGAAAATAGAATATGAGGTTCAATAGACAGGTGCAGGCTAAAGATTAAATGTGCCCTAATAATAAAGATATTATTTAAAGCCTTGAAATTGGATGAGATCATCTTGGATATGAGCAAAGGGAGGGAAGAGAGTAGGTTTTCAAGCTAATACAAAGGGCACTTTAATGGTTAGACATGGACAAGAGGGTAGAAAGTTGAAATAGAACAATAAATGTGTAGAAGAACCAGAAGAAGTGGCATTCCTGATGACGTGTAAAGAAAGTGGTTCAAGAAGATTGGAATGATTTATTAAATCAGAAGCTAATAAAAAGCTTAGTAAGAGGACAACTAAGATTTAGCCAACGACTTGGTGAGCTAATTGCTTTGACAACAGTAGAGTTGGTGAAATGGCAAAGTTGAAAATCTGATTAGTGTGCATGCAAGAGAGAATGTAAGGGGAACAAATGGCAGAGAATACACGTAGAAAACCCTTTGGAGGATATTTGCTGTAAAGAGGAAAAAAATGTGGTGAATATTGAATAGGAGATGTGAAAATATGAGAGGTTTCAGATTTTTAAAACTTTGTCTCAGTGTTTAATTTGTTTGATGGGAGATATGTTGTTTTAATGTACTAATTGAAATAATGCTGTTGGGCTTGGTTTAAAAGACAGCAGTGAAGATTTTGGTGTAATAAAAAGGAGCAATTTCAGGAAAGAAGCCCTTGAGTGGATACGTAGTAAAATAATACTTACCTTCTGCTAATGTTGGTGTTAGACATAGGTAAAGGAAAAAATTTAAAAGCCCATCCTAGAGGCTTAATAAAAGCTGACAGGGCCAGGCGCGGTGGCTCAAGCCTGGAATCTCAGCACTTTGGGAGACCGAGGCGGGTGGATCACGAGGTCAAGAGATCGAGATCATCCTGGTCAACATGGTGAAACCCCGTCTCTACTAAAAATAAAAAAAAATTAGCTGGGCATGGTGGCACGTGCCTGTAATCCCAGCTACTCAGGAGGCTGAGGCAGGAGAATTGCCTGAACCCAGGAGGCGGAGGTTGCGGTGAGCCGAGATCGTGCCATTGCACTCCAGCCTGGGTAACAAGAGCAAAACTCCATCTCAAAAAAACAAACAAACAAACAAACAAATAAATAAATAAATAAATAAAATAAAGACTGACAATTATTATTGTCTAGCAACTTGCATATATTATTCATTCTAATTTCGGTAAACTTAGTACTACAAGATTTTGTAACTGGGAATTAAAATAGTTGAAAATAAGTTTAAAAAATTTATGAAAGCACTATTGGCAATTGTCACCCTCACTTTCATTGCTGGTATTGATTCTCTCAAGCAGGAACTGAGAAGAGAACAGCCTGGGGCAAAGTGACTGTTGAGTCTAAACATCTCCTGCAGACTGGCTTCCATATGGCATCATTGAAAATTAATGGTGGTTGGAGGATAGAGTGAGACTCAGATACTGAAGCATTCAGCACAATTCCTTCCTCTAAGACCAGACTTGGATTTTCAGAACCATTGAAGCCCATTTCAGGAATTGGCCTCCATTCTACTGTTGTTGTTTGATTTGTAGACAACCATGCCTAGTATAAACTTAACCTACCAGGTAGTGAGCTTGAAATAATGCTATTCCATAATGAAAGTCATTGCTAATGGGCAAGCAGAGAGTTGGCTCTTAAACTGCAGAGTTTTCAAGGACTTTCTATGAACTCCAGATGTAATTCCAAACTGGTTTCTCAGTAAATCAGAAAGGACTTAAAATGGCCTATTTCCCCTGTTCTTTCTGGCAATTTACTCTAAGTACTGATTATTTTGTCAAGGCTTTTAAGCTCAAAGCTCTGACTATAATATCTTCAGCCTTGATGGACTATGGTTAGGGGAGTAAATGCTAGAAATGAAATGTCTTGTTTATTTAAGAAACGAATAAAAAATGAAACAGGGCATTCTCTGCTTTGGGGATAACTGAGTAAAAATGCTGACGAGCAATAATTGGGAGCCTTTATTCTAATATGAAAAATCTAATACAGAAAATCCCCATTGACACAGAATGGCAAGGCAAATGATTTCATTATCGAGTAAGGAACATCTTTAAAGTGGAAAGATCTCTCTTTATATTTTCTTCAGAAGTTTGAAGAAGAGGCACATATAAAGTATAAATCTATCATCCTTTATTCCCCTGAGGGTAGTAAAGGGGTTGTCTCTTAAAGAAGTGGTGTATTCTCAGTACTCTCGAGTTTTTCATCTTGTGAGCTTTCTCTTTAAAGTCTAAGTAATACATTTTTAAGAAATTGGACTGACAACAAAAAGATCCTGAAAATTTGGAATCAATGATTATTATGACAGATGATATCAAATATTTCAGAATATTTTAAACATTAATTTAATTGAAAGTTGTATCTGAAATAGCATTTCGTTAATAATATCAAAACTAAGAGGGCAACTGTTCATGTATTCTGCAAAGTAATTACCAAAGCAATGCAAGATATGGTGGATCTCATTTACTGTGATTAGGTATGTTGGAAAAAGGACTGCTTATTTCTACTTAATAATTATTGGTAAACCCTTTGTTATGTGCTCAATGTAATACTATGTAGGCACTGAGGAAACGAGGGGGAAACAGATGAAATGGCAAGAATAACAAAAACTATGGTGTAATTCAATTTTTTAACTTAAAGATCTGCAGGATAGCATTTAATTTGTGGACACCTAAACTAATTCACCTATTGAACTAAAAGCCAATATAAGCTTGCTTGCATTTATTCATCTTGTACATATATATTGAGCCATGATTATTGTCCTTAACTATCTTAGCAATGATGACAGTAACAGTGCGAAATTATTAGACCTGGGAATCTTCTCTCTAGTGAAGTTCTAACATGGCCTAGTCGTGTGACTACTCCTATGGTTTGGATATGGTTTGTCCCCACCAAAGCATAAGTTGAAATTTACTCCCAGTATGGTGGTGTTGGGAGGTGGGACCTGCGGAGAGCTGTTTTGATCATCGGGCTAGATCTCCCATAGATAGATCCATGGATAGATCCAAGGAGCTCTTGCTCTGTTCCAGAGAAAGAGCTGTTGTTAAAAAGAGCCCTGTGCTTCCCCCGCTTCTTGCTTCATTTCTTTCTGCCATGAGTGGAAACAGCCTGAAGCCCTCAGCAGATACACAATCTTGAACCTTCCAGCCATTGTAACTCTGAGCCGAATGAGCTGTTTTTCTTCATAAATTACCTAGCCTCAGATATTCCTTTATAGTAACACAAAACAGATAAAGATAACTGCAAATTAAAGGTATTTCTGCTAAAAGGTGCTGCATGAGTTTCTGGAAATAAATTTATTTCTGTCAGATTGTGCACTAAATATAACTGTATTTATAGGGGAAAAAACATAATATTGGGTAGATCACTCCAAACTTATGCAAATCTGTAATCAGAACACTTAACAAAAACAATCGCAATCCCAATAAAAATTCCTGAAATAATTAAAATATGTGATTGTTATTTAATAAAGGCTACAAAAATTGTAGGACTTTATGTTGATCATTTGGGAAAATGAGTGTTTTTTGGTAGAATGGGATATTTAAAAAAGTTGGAGGCTGTGGAGCTACAGAGACAGAAAAATACACAGGGATAAGGAAGAATTGCATTATAAACCTTCCAGCCAGATCATGTGGCCAAACTAAATGTATTATTTTCTCATATTGCTATTAAGAACTACCTGATACTGAATAATTTATAAAGACATGAGGTTTAATTGACTCACAGCAACACAGGCTGTACAGAAAACATGCCTGTGGAGGCCTCAGGAAACTTACAATTATGACAGAAGGGTGAATGGGAAGCAGGCACATCTTCACATGGCAACAGGAGGTAGGAGGAAGTGCTATAGACTTTCCAACAACCAGATCTCATAAGAAACCTGTCATGAGAACAGCAAGGGTGAAGTCCATCCCCATGATTCAAAACCTCTCATCAGGCTCCCCCTCAACATATGGGGATCACATTTTTTTATTTTAAATTACTTTATTACTAAAAGTTGATAATGATTATCTGAACCTTCAACAAGTCATAATCTTTTTGCTGGTTTAGGGTCTTCCCTCAAAGTTGATGGTTGTTGGCTGATCATTGTGGTTTCTGAGGGTTGGGGTGGCTGTGGCAATTTATTAAAATAAGACAACGATGATGTTTGCCACATCGATTGATTCTTCCTTTCAAGAAAGATTTCTCTGTAGCATGCAATGCTGTTTGATAGCATTTTATCCACAGTAGAACTTTAAAATTGCAGTAAATTGTTTCAAACTGTGCTGCTGCTTTATCTAGGTTTATGTAATATTCTGAATTCTTTGTCGTCATTACAACAATATTCACAACATCTTAACCAGGAGTAGGTTCCATTAAAAAAAAAACACTTTCTTTTATTCATCTCTAAGAAACACCTCCTCATGCATTCAAGTTTTCTCATAAAATTGCAGCAATTCAGTCACATCTTTGGGCTGCAAGTCTTATTTTCATTCTGTTGCTATTTCCATCACATCTGCAGTGACTTCCTCCACTAAAGTCTTGAAACTCTCAAAAGCATTCGTAACAGTTGGAATAAACTTCTTCCAGACTCCTGTTAATACTGCCATGTTGACACCTTCTTGAATCATGATATCTATAATAGTGAATACTTTTCAGGAAGTTTTCTATTTATGTTGCCAAGATCCATCAGAAGAAGTACTGTGGTAGCTATATCCTTACAAAATGTATTCCTTAAATAATAAGATGTGAAATTCAAAATTGTTCTTTGGTCTATGGGCTGAAGAATGAATACTGATAGCATGCATGAGAACACTAATTTCCTTGTATATCTCCATCAGAGCTCTTGAGTAAGCAGAATCTTTTGTTTCTAAGCAGTAGGCCTCAACAGTGGGATTAAAATATTTAGTATATCATGCTCTCACTCAGGCTTCGCTGTTTTATTTATAGAACACAGCAAGAGCAGAGTTAGCGTAATTTGTCAGGATGCTAAGATTTTTTTAGATATTTTATTTATTTATTTTTTCTATTTTACTTTAAGTTCTGGGATACATGTGCAGAAAATGCCGGTTTGTTACATAGGTATACGTGGGCCATGGTGGTTTGCTGCACCTATCAACCCGTCATCTAGGTTTTAAGACCTGCATGTATTAGCTATTTGTCCTGATGCTTTATATCCCCTTGCCTCCTATCCCCTGATAGGCCCTGGTATGTGTTGTTTCCCTCCATGTGTCCATGTGTTCTCATCACTTAACTCCCACCACAAACATGTGGTGTTTGATTTTCTGTTCTGAGTTAATAATGACTTCCAGCTTCATCCAAGTCCCAGCAAAGAACATGATCTCATTCTTTTTATGACTGCATGTATTCTATGGTGTGTATGTACCACATTTTCTTTATTCAATCTATCATTGATGGACATTTGGGTTAGTTCCATGTCATTGCTATTGTAGATAGTGCTGTAATAAGCAAACCTGCGCATGTATCTTCATAATAGAATGACTTATAATCCTTTGGGTATATACTTAGTAATGGGATTTCTGGGTCAAATGGTATTTCTGGTTCTAGATCCTTGAGGAATCACCATGCTGTCTTCCACAATGGTGGAATTAATTTACATTCCCACCAACAGGGCAAAAGCATTCCTATTTCTCCACAGCCTCACCAGCATCTATTGTTTCTTGACTTTTCAATAATCACCATTTGGATTGGCATGAGACAATATTTCATTATGGTTTTGGTGTGCATTTCTATAATGATCAGTGATGTTGATCTTTTTTTCATATTTATTGGCTGCATAAATATCTTCTTCTGAGAAGTGTCTCTTCATATCCTTTGCCCACTTTCTGATGAGATTTTTTGTTGTTTTCTTGTAAATTTATTTAAGTTCCTTGTAGATTCTGGATATTAGACCTTTCTTGGATGTGTAGATTGCAAAAATTTTCTCCTATTCTGTAGGTTCCCGATTCATTCTGATGATAGTTTCTTTTGCTATGCAGAAGCTCTTTAGTTTACTTAGATCTCATTTGTCAATTTTGGCTTTTGTTGCAATTGCTTTTGGTGTTTTCATCATGAAATCTTTGCCCATGCCTATGTCCTCAATGGCATTGCCTAAGTTTTATTCTAGTATTTTTATGGTTTTCAGTTTTGCATTTAAGTCTGTAATCTATCTTGAGATAATTTTTGTATAATGTGTAAAAATGCAGTCCAGTTTCAGTTTTCTGTATATGGCTAGCCAGTTTTCCAAGCACCATTTACTAAATAAAAAATCCTTTCCCCATCGCTTGTTTTTGTCAGGTTTGTTGAAGACCAAATGGTTGTAGATATGTGGCCTTAGTTCTGAAGTCTCTGTTCTGTTCCATTGGTTAATATATCTGTTTTTGTACCAGTACCATGCTGTTTTGGTTACTGTAGCCTTGTATTATAGTTTGAAGTAGGTAGCATGCTGCCTTCAGTTTTTTTTTTTGGCTTAGGATTGTCCTGGAAATACAGGCTCTTTTTTGGTTCCTACAAAATTTAAAGTAGTTTTTTCCAGTTCTGTGAAGAATGGCAATGGTAGTTTGATGAGAATAGCAATAAATCTATAAACCACTTTGGGCTGTATGACCATTTTCGTGATATTGATTCTTCCCAATCATGAGAATGGAATGTTTTTTCATTTGTCTGTGTCCTATCTTATTTCCTTGAGCAATGGTTTGAAGGTTTCCTTAAAGAGGTTCTGCATGTTCCTTGTTAGCTGTATTTTCAGGTATTTATATTCTTTGTAGCAATTGCGAATGGGAGTTCATTCATGATTTGGTTCTCTGCTTGTCTGTTGTTCGTGTGTGGAAATGCATGTGATTTTTGCACATTTATTTTGTATCCTGTGACACTGCTGAATTTGCTTATCGTTTTAAGGAGTTTTTGTGCTTAGACAATGGGGTTTTCTAAATATAGATTCATATCATCTGCAAACAAAGAAAATTTGACTTCCTTTCTTCCTATTTCAATAATCTTTGTTTTTTTCTCTTGCCTGATTGCTTTGCCCAGAACTTCCAATGCTATGTTGAATAGGAGTGGTGAAAGAAGTCATCCTTGTCTTGTGCTGTTTTTCAAAGGAAGTGCTTCCAGCTTTTGCCCATTCATAATGATAATACCTACGGATATGTCATAAATCGTTTTGATTATTTTGAGTTATATTTCATCAGTAACTAGTTTACTGAGAGTTTTTAACATGAAGGGATGTTGAATTTTATCAAAGGCCTGTACTGGGTCTATTGAAATAATCATGTGATTTTTGTCATTTGTTCTGTTTATGTGATGGATTGCATTTATTGATTTGTAAATGTTGAATCAGCCTTGCATCCCAGGGATAAAGCCAACTTGATCATGGTAGATAACCTTTTTGATGTGCTGCTGGATTTGGTTTTCCAGTATTTGAGATTTTTTGCATCCATGTATATCAGGGATATTGGCCTGAGTTGTTGTTGTTGTTGTTGTTGTTGTTGTTGTTGTTGTTGTATCTTTGCCAGGTTTTGGTATCAGTATGATGCTGAGTTCATAAAATGAGTTACGGAGGAGTCCCTCTTTTTCTGTTGTTTGGAATAGTTTCAGAAGGAATGGTACCAGCTCTTCTTTGTATCTCTGGTAGAATTCAGCAGTAAATCCATCTGGTGCTGGGTATTTTTTTCTTTTTGATAGGTAAGTGAATAATTACTACCTCAATTTCAAAACTTGTTATTGATCTATTCAGGGATTTTACTTCTCCCTGGTTTAGTCCTAGAAGGGTGTATGTGTCCAGGAATTTATCCATTGCTTCTAGATTTTTCTAGTTTATTTGGGTAGAGGTGTTTATAGTATTCTCTGATGGTAGTTTGTATTTTTGTGGGGTCAGTGGTGATATGTGGTTTATCATTTTTATTTTATCTATTTTATTATTCTTTCTTCTTTATTAGTCTAGCTAGAGATTTATTTTTTTTGTTTTTTATAAAAAAAACAGCTCCTGGATTCATTGTGTTTATTTGTTTTTGAGATGGAGTCCCACTCTTTCGCCCAGGAATAGAGTGGTGCAATCTTGCCTCACTGCAACCTCCACCTCCCAGATCCAAGTAATTGTTTTACCTCAACCTCCTGAATAGCTGTGATTATAAGCACCCACTACCATGCCTGGCTAATTTTTGTATTTTTTATAGAAATGAGGTTTCACCATGTTGGCTGGGCTGGTCTCAAACTCCTGACCTCAGGTGATCTGCCAGCCTTGGCCTCCCAAAGTGCTCGGATTATAGGTGTGAGCAACTGCATCAAGCCTCATTGATTTTTTTGAAGGGTATTTCATGTCTCTGTCTCCTTCAGTTCTGTTCTGATCTTAGTTTTCTCATCTTCTGCTGCTTTTGGATTTGTTTTCTCTTGCTTCTCTAGTTCTTTTAATTGTGATGTTAGGGTATTGATTGAGATCTTCCTAGCTTTCTGGTGTGAGGATTTATTGCTGCATATTACCCTCTTAATACTGCTTTTAGCTGTTTCCCAGAGATTCTGGTATGTTGTTTCTTTGTTTTATTGGTTTCAAAGAACTTCTTGATTTCTGCTTTAATTTCCTTATTTATTCCAGAGTCATTCAGGAGCAGGTTGTTCAATTTTCATGTAGTTGTGTGGTTCCAAGTGAGTTTCTTAACTCTGCGTTCGAATTTAATTGCACTGTGGTCTGAGAGACTGTTATTTCAATTATTTTGAATTTGCTGAGTAGTGTTTTATTTCTACTTATGTGTTCAACTGCAGAATAAGTGCCATGTGGCACTGATAAGAATGTATATTCTGTTCATTTGGGGTAGAGAGTTCTGTAGATGTCTATTAGGTCCACTTGGTCCAGAGCTGAGTGTAAGCCCTGAATATCCTTGTTAATTTTCAGTCTCAATATATTTAATATTGACAGTGGGATGTTAAAGTCTTCCACTATTATTGTGTGGGAGTATACATCTCTTTCTAGGACTCTAAGAACTTGTTTTATGAATCTGGGTGCTCCTGTATTGGGTGCATATGTATTTAGGATAGTTAGCTTGTGTTGTTGAATTGATCCCTTTACCATTATATAATGCCTTTCTTTGTCTTTTTTGACCTTTGTTCCTTTAAAGTCTGTTTGTCAGAGGCTATGATTGCAACCCCTGTTTCTTCTGCTTTTCATTTACTTAGTAAATTTTCCTCCATGCCTTTATTATTGAGCCTATGTGTATCTTTGCATGTGAGATGGATCTCCTGAATACATCACACTGATGGGTCTTGACTCTTTATTAAATTTGTCAGTCTCTATATTTTAATTTTGCCATTTAGACAATTTGCATTTATTGTTAATATTGTTATATGTGAATTTGATCCTGTCATCATGATGTTAGCTGTTTATTCTGCATACTAGTTGATACAGCTTTTTCATAGTGTCATTGGTCTTTATATTTTAGTGTGTTTTTGCAGTGGCTGATACAAGTTTTTCCTTTCCATATTTAGGGCTTCCTTCAGGAGCTCTTACAATGTAGGCCTGATGGTAATGAAATCCCTCAGCATTTGCTTCTCTGGAAAGAATTTTATTTCTCCTTTACTTATGAAGCTTAGTGTGGCTGGATATGAAATTCTGGGTTAAAAATTCTTTTTTTTAAGAATGTTGAATATTCGTGCCCACTCTCTTCTGACTTGTAGGGTTTCTGCTGAGAAATCCACTGTTAGTCTGGTGGGCTTCCCTTTATAGGTGACCTGGCCTTTTTCTCTGGCTGCCATTAACAGTTTTTTCCTTCATTTTGAACTTGAAGAATCTGATGATTATGTGTCTTGGGATTGAACATCTCCAGGAATGTCTTAGTGGTGTTATCTGTATTTCCTGACTTTGCATGTTGACCTGTCTTCTAGGTTGGGGAAGTTCTCCTGGATAATATGCTGAAGTTTGTTTTCCAACTTGGTTCCATTCTCCCCCTCTCTTTCAGGTACCCCAATGAATCATAGGTTCGGTCTTTTTACATAATCCCATATGTCTTAGAGTTATTGTCCATTCCTTTTCATTCTTTTTTCTCTAGTCTTGTCTGCATGCCTTATTTAAGCAAGATAATCTTTAAACACTGATATCATTTCTTCCATTTGATCAATTCAGCTATTGATACTCATGTGTGCTTCAAAAAGTTCTCATGCTGTGTTTTTCAGTACCATCTGGTCATTTATGTTCCTCTCTAAACTGGTTATTCTAGTTAGCAGTTCCTGTAACCTTTTAACAAGTTTCTTAGCTTCTTTGCATTGGGTTAGAACATGCTTCTTTTGTTCAGTGGAGCTTTTTATTGCCCACCTTCTGAAGCCTACTTCTGTCAATTTGTCCATCTTATCCTCCATCCAGCCCTTGCTGGAAAGGTGTTGTGATTATTTGGAGAAGAGAAAATACATTCTGGCTTTTGGAATTTTCAGCATTTTTGCACGGGTTTTCCTCATCTTTGTGGGTTCATCTACCTCTGATTTTCGCGGCTGATGACCTTTGGATAGGTTTGTTTTGGGGTGGGAAGGATCTTTTTTGTTGATGTTGTTGTTATTTCTGCTTTCTCTTTGTTAGTTTCTCTTCTAACAGTCAGGCCCCTCTTCTGCAGGTCTGCTGCAGTTTGCTGGGGTTTCACTCCAGACCCTGTTCGCCTGGGTGTCATAAGTGGAGGTTGCAGAACAGCAAAGATTGCTACCTGCTCCTTCCTCCAGAAGCTTCCTCCCAGAGGGGCACTGGCCTGATGCCAGCCAGAGCTCTCCTGTTTGAGGTATCTATCGACCCTTGTTTGGAGGCCTCTCCCTGTCAGGAGGCATGGGATCAGGGACCTGCTTGAGGAGGCAGTCTGTCCCTTAGCAGAACTGATGTACTGTCCTGGGAAAATGGCCCTTGTCAGGATCAGCCACTCTCTTCAGAGCCAGCAGGCAGGAAAGATTTAAGTCAGGTGAACTTGAGTCTGTAGCTGCCCCTCCTGCCAGGTGCTATGTCCCAGGGAGCTGAGAGTCTTTCTGTAAGCTCCTGACTAGAGCTGCTAGATTTCCTGCAGAAAAGCCTCACCCAGTGAGGAGGAATCTATAGAAGCAGTCTGGCCACAGCCACTTTGCTGCACTGTGGTGAATTCTACTCAGTCCAAACCTCCCAGTCTCCTTAGCATTGTCATGGAAAGGCCACAGTAATGGCGATCATGCCTCCCCCCACCAAATTTGGTCCAAGGTGGACTCCAGACTGCTGCACTGGCAGTGGGAATTGTAAGCTAGTGGTTCTTAGCTTTCTGGGCTCCATGGGAGTGGGATCCACTGGGCAAGTCCACTTAGCCTTTTGGCTTCAACCCCCTTTTCTGGGAGTGTACAGTTCTCTCATCTCGCTGGAGTTCCAGGTACTGCTATAGTATGAAACAAACCTCCTGTAGCTCAGTGCCTGCCTGAATAGTCAACCAGTTTTGTGCTTGAAACCTGGAGCCCAGGTGGTGTAGGTTCACAAGGGAATCTTCTGATGCGTGGCTTGAGAAAATCTGTGGGAAAAGTGTAGTACCCTTACACTGGCAGGTAAAACAGTTCCTCAGAGCTTCCCTTGGTTGGGGGAGGGAGTCTCCCCTGCTCCGTGGACTTCCCAAGTGAAATGACACCCTACCCTGTTTCTGCTTGCTCTCTGTGGGTTGTGCCCACTGCCTAACCTGGCTCAATGAGATGACTGGGTATCTCAGTTGGAAATGCAGAAAACACCTGCCTTCTGTAATGGTCTTGCTGGGAGCTGCAGAATGGAACTGTTTCTCTACAGCCATATTGGCGCCTGATGGGTCACAATTTGACATGAAATTTGGGTGGGGACACAGAGCCAAACCATATCACTAAGAGAAAACATAAAGAATAATTAGGCAGCTCACTAATACTATATTTCTCTATGGCTTGCTATGTTCAGCTGTTCCAGTGTACTCTGCAAAATATGAGTATTCCAGGAAAAATCATGTATGAACCAACACTGTGTTTTCTTATGCTGTCATTAGTTGCTATTTGTCAAACACAAATGGGCTACTTTACATTTCAAAGATACATGCTGTACCAGAGCAGATGGTATATAGGAATTCAGAGAATGCTTAGTAAGGAAGAGGTATTTTAAACTAAGCTATAAGAATGGAGTTTGAATAAATAAGAGGTTAATCTCATATAGGAAAGACGAATGTTGTCATTTAATACTAAACTATGGCACTATAAATATGCATAACTAGAACTACATTGCAGAGTGTTGGGTAGCTATCTGGTGAATTGGTAAATAAATAATTAGTTGTAAGTGTTTTAAGAATTAAAAATTAAGAATCACTTTTTTGTATGTGCCTAGAGCATGCCTAAAGTTTATAATCAGATACAATTGGGTATAAAACACAGAGTTGTTCTTTTTAACTTTGGGATCTTGTCATCTTTGCTGTCCATCCCCTTTCCTTACTATCCACCTCCTGATTACAAAGATCTACCAATTCTACCTCCAAACCTCACCCACTGTCCACTGCCATGGCCTTAGTCCAAGGCAACAGTAGATCTTCACTATCATATGATTGATCCTTCCTCTACAGGGCAACCAGAACAATCTTTCGAAATGCAATTCTGGTCATGCCATTTTCTGCTCTAAAGGTCTAAACTGGTCATTAATAACATTTTTTTAAAAGCTCCTTACATTGGCTTATAAAGCTGCTTTCTCTCTGAATCTATGGCCTTACTGGATATCGCTTCCTTTAATTTACTTCACTACAGCCTCCCTATCCACTTTCCTCTTTCTAAAGCATGTCAATGTTACACTCTCTTCAGGGACTTTCCACTAGCTGCCCCCTCTAATTCAAACACTCATGGCTAGCTCTTCAATCTCATCCTTCAAAGTTCAACCTCAAAGGGGCTGTCCTGACTCTTCCAACTATAGTGCCTTCTCTCTGACCTATAACAAACTCTTCATTATTCTTGTATCACTTGATTTGCCTCTTAGCCCTTAGTAACTAAATGAGTGTGTCTTATTTATTTTATAAAATTTATATAATGGTATGTGTTTCTTTCACCTGACTAGATTTTTTAGCCCAACTAGGGCAAAGTTCTAATTTGTTTTGTTTACTGTTATATCCCCATCACAGAGAACAATGACTGGTAATACTATTTTCTTAATAAATAATAAAGGTATAGTTTTGCACATGCTAAATGGGAAAATAATGCCTAGTTTGCGGAATGGTTAAGAAGACTCTGATTCACAGTACAGAGCTGATTGCCAAAGATTTATTCACTTCATTGATTCCTTATATCTAGCAATGTATTCTCTCTTAAACTAATGCAGTGGTTGTATATTAGTTGCCTAGGGTCGTCATAAGAAGTTATCACAAACTTGGATGGCTGAAAACAACATGTTGCCTAATAGGTATTGCCTCATCAGAATGTAAACAGAAGCAGACTCTCCCTCTCCTCTCTCTCTCTCCCTCTCCCTCTCTCTGTTTCTCTCTCTCTCCCTTCCTCCCTCTCTGTCTCCCTTCCTCCCAATACAGAGATCGAAATGTAAGCAGACACAGACTCTCTCTCTCTTCTCTCTCTCTCTCTCTTTCCCTTCATCCTTCTCTCTCATTTTAGAGGATGATAGAAATCCTTGAAATATCATATTTTATGGTAGCATAATTCCAATCTCTGCCTCTGTCTTCAAACGGCTGTCTTCCTTCTACGTGTATGTATCCGTGTTCTGTTTTGTCTTCTTTTAAGGATGTCAGTCATTGGATTATGGTCCAGCCAATTTTGGTTTGACATCATCTTCACTAGTTATAACTGCAAAGAGCATATTTTCAAACAATGTCACATTCCAAGTTTCTAGGTAGATAAAGATATTTGGAGGACATTGTTCTACCAAGTAAAGGTTATTTTCAATATTGTTATATGTTCATTGAGATTAGGGACCCTCCATTTCTGATCATTCTTGCATCCCCATGCTAACTAGCAGAGTGATTTCCTGGATTTAATGAGATAGATTTTTACTTAAAAAACGTTTTGTGGTAAAGCAGCAAAGAGTGCATCTGCATTAAAATACTGAATGGAAACCGTTGTTATATCAAGAGAAGATAATAAACCAGGTGGAACAATTACTCACACAACAGGTGTATTTCCTCCAAAAGGAAACTGTATAATTCAAAATTTAAGTTTATGTGTTCTCATCATTTAGCTCCCATTTATATGTGAGAATGTGTGGACACATAGAGGTGAACAAAACACACTGGTGCATTTTGGAGGGTGAAGGGTGGGAAGAGAAAGAGGATAAGGAAAAATAACTAATGGGTACTAGGCTTAATACCTGGGTGATAAAATAATCTGTACAACAAACCTCCATGGTACAAGTTTACCTATGTAACAAACCCATACTTGTAACCCTGAACTTATAATAAAAGTGTTTTTAAAAACCTTAAGTTTTATTATTTTATTAAATTCTCTGTATTTAGAACTCCCTTCTGCCAGCATATGGTGTAAGTACAGGAGATGTAGCAGTGAAAAGGACCAATAGGGCTTTGCTCACTTGAGCTTGTCAATTCTAATGGAAGCAGCCAATTGAACAGTGGATGCACCTCACCTCACACTACTCTCTGCGTGCTGCCCACCATGTCAGATCTTCCAACAGTAGGCGCCATATTGCATTTTCCAGCATATAAGTACAGGAGATGTAACAGTAAAAAAGACCAAGTTAAACTTTTCCAGTTGGGCTTGCCAATTTTAAAGGAAGCATTCAAATGAACAAACATGTATCTGCCTCACCTCACACTCTTCCCTATGTGCTGCTCATGAGCGTATACCTTCCAAAGTAAATGTCATGTTGCATTTCTTTAGATTTCTAGATCTCACAAGTACCTGAGCCAAGCTATCATGAGGCATTCTTGAAACTAGTCACTTGATTTCAAAAGATTTTAAAAACTTGTTTCAAAAAAATGTTTGTGGTCATATTGTACTAGGGTGGTATACACTATACAGAATACCTCTGATTCCCTCCCTTCACCCCCACTGTCTCAGTGCATGATAACATATTGAGCATCTAGAAGTCTTGCTGTGAATTAAGTATATTAATTATCTGACCTAGTGTATTTTAATTGAAGCATATTTTCACAAAGAAAACACTCCTCTCCACCTCTCCAATCCCTTGTTAATGTTTGTGACATCTATTAACATATTTTCTTATGGAAATACTTTGGTAAAAACTGATTTTGAAACAAATCCAAATCCTGCTGAGAATTCTGTTATCAACATGGGTGAGTTCCTAACCCCATTCCTATTTTTTTCTCTCTCCTTTTGCATCTCCTCTCCTTCCCCTTCCACCCAACTTACATGAGAATAGACAATTGAAATAAAATGCTAGATTCTTCAGCAGAGTATGATAAGTACAATAGGAGAAGGATAGAAATACACAAAATATTTAGAAGAAATACATTTTATTTGTTTGCTAATATTAAGTATAAGTGTCTTGAGGAGAAGTTATTAGGGATATTTGAGTTGACTTGGAAGGAAATGAGAGAGAGAGAGAGAGAGAGAGAGAGAGAGAGAGGGACTGTGTGTGGGGGGAAGCCGGCGGCTGGCAGGGACAGGGAACTTCCAGGGAAAAGATACTGATGAACTAAATTATTGTGGTACTGGGGACAGAGATGAGGGAAGCAACTTGAGAAAGATGTAGAAGTTGAATTAAGTGTATTGATTGGATGCATGGATAAGAGAATAAAGAAAGGGAAATCAAAGATACCTCTAATTTGTCTGGCTTAAAGATCTAAGTGGGAGTATCGTGGAATCACTGATCACAAGTTAGATTAGTAAGAATAAAAATAGTTTTAAACAGGTTAACAATAAATTCAGGTTTTTGCATTGTTTATATTACTCCAAAATATATAGACTTAAGCCCTAGCCCCAGTGTGGCTGTATTTGAAGATGAGGGCTCTAAGTAAGTAATTACACTTAGATGAAGTCACGATCCAATTGAACCAACAGAATTAGTGTCCTCATAAGAAAAGATACCAGATAATTTTCCCTCCATCTGCATACACCTAGAAAAGGACATATGTGAACCCAGGGAGAAGGCAGCCATCTGTAAGCCAGGAAGAGAGTACTTGCCAGAAACAAAATCTGCCACCACTATGATCATAGACTTCAAGCCTCTAGAAGTGTGAGAAAATTGTCTTATTTAAGCTAGACAGTCTGTGTTAATTTGTTACAGCAACCAGAGCAGACTAATACGAGTGTTTTGAACCTTATAAGTTTGTAAGATCCCAGGAGTAGACACTTGGAGTTTGTGTCTGTACTTTGCAGGAAGGGCTAAAGTTAAAGATAGAGATTAAGCAGTTGTAACTCTCTATGATTACAATCTCTCCAGAAAAGAGAAAGGAATTTTAGATAGAGATCTGGGAAATACCAGCATGCAGCAGAACAACATGCTAGCTTCCTCAGGAAAGGCTTCTCATACCTTAATGTGCATATAAAGCAACTGAGGTTCTTGTGGAAATGAACATTTGCACTCAGTGCAGGGCATGAAATCCTGCATTTTTTTTTTCTTGAGACAGTTTCACTTAGTCACCCAGGCTGTAGTACAGTGGTGTGATCTTGGCTGACTACATCCTCTGCCTTCTGGGTTCAAGTGATTCTTATGCTTCAGCCCCACAAGTAGCTGGAATTACAGGTGCTCACCACCATGCCTAATTTGTGTATTTTTAGTAGAGATGGGGTTTCACCTTGTTGATCAGGATGGTCTCTCCTGACCTCAAGTGATTTGCCTTTCTCAGCCTCCCAAACTGCTGGGATTACAGGCATGAGCCAAAGATTCTGCATTTCTAACAAGCTTTCAGTCCACCAATGCCAAGCTAAGGACCACTGTTGAGTAGCAAATTTTTAGTAGACAGGACTTTTCATAAACACAGGTCTCTTACACAGGCACAACCTATGTAAAGGGAGTCTGCAAAGACTCTAAAAGATGTAAAAAGAAAAGCAATGAAACAGTTTACAATAACAACAAAATAGAAAGAAGAAGAAACCCCTATAAATAAGACATAAAATATCATGAAAAAACAAATCAGAACAGGGAGGAAGATGGCGCTCTAGCAACAACTCACCACTGCAGCTCTCAGTCAAGACGCAGAGGGTAAGCAAACACCGCATTTTCAGACAGATCCTTATAGCCCACAGAGCGGGGGAAAAGCCCAGGTGGAAAAGGCACACAGGACTCAAGCGCAGCGCTCTCCGCTGGCGCGGCCAGGCAGCCAGCGCGGCCGCAGCAGCCGGCGCACAAAACACACGGGTCTGGGCACCCTGTTAAACCGGCAATTTGAGACTTGGGAGGGCAGATTGCTATGTTCATCTGACTGAACGGGTTTTGGACGGTGAACTAGACCAGGAGATTTCTGGGAGGTGAATTGTGAACTAGCGCAGCGGGTGGCTGCACTGGAAATCACACAGATCCCGGTGCCCTTTCGGCCATCGACTGAGGCACCTGGGAGAGAGTCAACCCTACAATTTAAAAAGAAAAAAAAGCAAAAGGCTCAGAGGCAGGGAGCCAAGTGATCAGGCTCGACGGGTCCCACCCCCACAGGGACAAGCAATAAGTTGATTCGGAGCGCCGGGGGTTGAGAGTTCCACTGTGGGAAGAGCGGAACACATGACTGTGCAGCTCGGTGGGGGAGGGGCGTCTGCCATTGCCTAGAGCTTCGGCCCCTACGGAGGTACCCGCCCACT
>CM052657.1:94615855-94638659 GCA_028533165.1 Leontopithecus rosalia | reverse complement strand
GCCAAATATGGGTGAGGGGGCAGAAGGCAGCAAAACACACTGCCACGTGTGAACCTATGCAACTATCTTGCATGTTCTGCACATGTACCCCAAAACCTAAAATGCAATAAAAATTTAAAAAAAAGGAAAAAAAAAAGAAAAGAAAAAACAAATCAATGAAGCAGTGGGTCTTTGCCTCAAGGTTGTGGAGATATCTACCATTTACATTACTTTTAAAATGTTGATGTATCAGAAGTCTTCTGGAGCTAGTAGAACTTCTTGTATTTCTCTCTTTAAAAAAAAATCTGTTTTTCTGTTCTTGTGTCAGTTTGCTGAGAATGATGGTTTCCAGATTTATCCATGTCCCTGCAAAGGACACAGACTCATCCTTTTTTATGGCTGAAAAGTATTCCATGGTGTATATATGCCACATATTCTTTATCCAGTCTATCTGATGGGGGGATGGAGGCAGCAACCCACCATGGCCTCTGTATTCCTATGTAACAAACCTGCAAGATCTGCACATGTACCCCTGAATTTAAAGTAAATTTATTTTTTTTCAAAAGCTATGATATTTCTTTATCAGTTTCTCTGTATTTATCTTTCTCATCTTCCTTTGCATTAGATAAGGAACATATCTAAGTGTTTTTCTGTTGATGTTGTGTTGTTTGGTCACCTGTCAAAATTTAGGTCATTAAATAAGTTACTTCTTTTTCTTAAAAAAAAGTTTGTTTTAGTTTTAGGAGCATATGTTCAGGTTCCTTCTATAGATGAATTTCATGTCATGGGGGTTTGGTGCAGATTATTTTATCGTCTAGGTAATAAGCACAGTATCTGATAGGTAGTTTTTTTTCTTTATCTTCTTCCCACTTTCTACTGTCAAGTCAGCCTTGGTGTCTCTTGTTCCCCAATCTGTGTTTATATATATTCATTGTTTAGCTCATAATTGCAAGTGAGAACACTCAGTATTTGGTTTTCCATTCCTGTGTCAGTTCACTTCAAATAACGGCCCTCAGCTCCATTCATCTTTCTGCAAAGGACATGATCTCATTCTTTTTTAGGGCTGCATAATATTCGATGGTGTATATGCACCATATTTTCTTTATCCAGTCTACCATCAATGGGCATTTAGGTTGATTCTATGTCTTTGTTATTACATATATGTGTATGTGTCTTCATGGCAGAACAATTCATATTCCTTTGGGTATGTTATCAATAATGGGATTGCTGGGTCTGATGATAGTTCTGTTTTAATTTCTTTGAGGAATCACCAAGCTACATTCCATAACAGCTTAAATAATATATATTCCCACAGTGTTACAGGATGTTTGGAATATTGTTTATTCAGCCAGAAACCTGTGGCCAGTAGCGCCTTTGCCCAAGGTTGGCTTAGCCCCACTGGGTTTCTTTCGCCCACTTGGCCTGGAAGACTGTGCTTGGCTCCTACTACCCACCTGGGTCCCATGCCTGCCAAGGGCAAGTCAGGCATGGAATGTCAAGGGATACATGAGCAAGCCTGAGTTCCAGCCACTGTGCCCATTAGATGTGCAGTGAGCAGGTAGCCATGGTGCTGGCATGGGCACTGTCTCTTTGTGAGGCTGTAGCCAGACCAGTTGCACTACAAGCAGCTTCCACAGCTGGCACTGGGGAACATGGTTGGTTGTTCCTGGTAGCTTGGAGATTCTGGGAATTGTAGGCTCCAAAGAGGGATTCACAGCCCTGGCTCAGGGAGCTCCCAGGTTTAGGGTCCTTGAAGAATCACAGCTCTTCTTTCTTTCTGTTTGCTCACAGCATGGCAGGCAAGAGAAATGTCTCAGCCCTGTTTGTGTGACAGCTCTTTGAGCCTCACCATTCAGTGGGTCCCAAATTCTTGTCCTGTGATCAGGAAGAATGAGGTACACAGATAAGTAGAGAGTGAGCAAGATGAAGAGGAGCTTTATCGGGTGATAGAACAGCTCAGAGGAAAGGCGCAGGGCCAGCTACTTTCTGTGCCCAGGGTGATCCAAGGAGTGTTCACCTCCCAGCAGAGAGGGTAGCTCCTCTTGGCCAGGCAAGTCATCCTGAGATGTGTTCAGCTCTCAGCAGAGCAGAGGGTAGCTCCTCTCTGCCACTGGTAGAGCAGCAGCACTCAGCAGAGAGGAGACCCTAGAATGAATGGCTCCTCTCTGCAGGCATGTCTTCTTGACATCTCTGTAGCTCTCAGCAGAGAGGAGGCCCTAGATTGGGTTGCTCTTCTCTGCAGCTGGTTGTCCTGGAGTCTGCTCAGCTCTGGCTGATTCCAGGGCTTTTATGGGACACAGAGGGGAGGCTGTGCATGCTTATTGGTCCATGGTCCCTGATGGGCAGACCTAGAAAAGGCACTACAAGTTCCCAATCTGGTCTATGGCACTTGCAGCACTGGCTCGCTCATGCATCCCTTGACATTCCATGCCTGACTTGCCCTTGGCAGGTATGGACCCAGGCAAGTAGTGTGAGCCAAGTACAGTCTGACAGGCCAAGTGGGTGAAAGTTTTCAGGCCCTCCCTGGTCTAAAGATGGGGCCTCCTGGGATACCTGCCCCCTTCTATACAGGAACCTGTCTGCTTCCTGCTACTGTTCATGGTGCCCAGGTTTTAGGTGTCAAGGGGTATCTGCAGGCCAGCACAGAGCTGCTGACAGACCCTACTCAACTTCCCTTTTACATTCATCAGTGCCCAAAGTTTGGAGGGCCTTAGGTGGCAAGAGGCTTGTGTTTCAACACTGCCTCAAGCGTGTGAACACCAGCGAGCTGTGACAACACCCAGGCTTGGCCCTAACTATGCTACAAGATTGAAGTGGGCACCAACAGCATGGAGAAACCAGGTGGTGGGAGCAGGAACTGCAAGGGTAGTGGGACCTTTCTGGCCCGCCAAGAGTGCAGATTCAGGCAGCTGCAGCTATGCCCAGAAGGGTGGGGCTCCTGCCTGCTTCTGGACCCAAAAAGCACAGGGATGCCCAGTTTGCAGCCATGGCTTGGGTGGTTGCAGTGGCATCTAGTGAGCTTCTGCCTCTACTGAGTAGGGGTGGGGTTCCCACTTGTCCCTGACTCCTGCTGGCTCCATGAAGCATGCCGCACTGGCCAAGCTTCCGTGCTGCAGCCAGCATGATGGCAATGGCTGCTTTAGATGGTTCATTGCTGCCATTACCAGCATATATGTTCCTTTTTCTCCATAACCTTGTCAGCATCTGTTACTTTTTAACTTTTTAATATTAACCACTCTGACTGGTATGATATGGTATCACATTGTGGTTTTGATTTGCATTCATCTGATCATTAGTGATGTTGAACATTTTTGTATGTTTATTGACCACTTATATTTCTTCTTTTGAAATGTGTCTGTTCATGTATTTGCTCGCTTTTAAATGGAGTTTTTGCTTTTCTGCTTGTTACGTTAAATTCCTTATAGATTCTGGATATTTGATCTTTGTCAGATGCATTGATTGCACATATTTTATCTCATTTTGCAGGTTGTCTGTTTAATCTGTTGATAATTTCTTTTGATGTGCAGGATCTCTTTAGTTTAATTAGGTCTCACTTGTCAATTTTTGTTTTTAATTGTAATTGCTTGTGGTGTCTTTTCATGAAATCTTTGCCTGGTTCTATGTCCAGAATAGTAAATCCTAGGATTGTTATTTTTCAAGGGAATTTTTAGTTTTAGGTTTTATTTTTAATTTCTTTAGGCCAGTGCATTTGTCTTGGATTGTGAGAGCTGGAGTCATAGTTAAGAAAGACTTAGTGAATTGGGCATTGAGCTTGGAAGGGTGGGAATGTGTCTTCCTCTAAAAGGCACATGTTTCTGCAAAGTAATCAGTTTTTTCATTCTTGGGTGCAGGAGTGACTGATATTTCTGGAGTGATATTTTCAGACACTTTATATAAATAGATAGAAATTTTACCTGAAGATCTGTGATCTTGTGTACATGTAACTAATCCTTCTTAATGCCAATGGCTGTCCTTCAGTGGAATAAGCTGAATGAAAATATGCATTGAAAGCATTTGATTTATAATAAAAAGTTTTCAACCCTATTTTTTTATTTGAGGTAGGGGTTGATGGCAATTGAGAAGATCTGGACTATAGCTTATAGGTTTTTATAGCCCAGCACCTCTATCCTAACATGAGTTGGACAAGCACTAGAGAGTTAAGTAATATTCCTAATGCCACATAACTAGATCTTCAATTCTTTACTGTAGCATATCTTATTCTTAAAAAGAATGTTATCACAGAAAAGTATATGTATATTCTGTATAAATTCACCCCCCCTTTACAGAGACATAATTTTGCAAATGTTTGGTATAGAATTTATGGAAAAGAGACTAGATTATCTGGATGCAACAAGAGTTGATGTATAAATCAACCTCATTAGGAACTGAAAAGATGCAAATTAAAATCAAAGTTCAATACTCTTACAGACGTGAAAAATTAAAATTTGAAAATTTTGAGAATTCCATGAGTTGGTTATTATGTAGACCGTCTGGAGCTCTCTTACACTGCCTGTATGCCTATAACAATATAAATTGATTATCTAATTGGCAGAATACACTGATGTTGAGCATACTAATCTCTATGTTTATAATACCTTTATTTGTCAATGCTCCAAACTGGAAACAACCCAAAAGGATAATAAATAAATAAATTATGATATATTTAAACAATAGCATAATATAGAGAAATGGCAATAGACTAGTACTACCTGCAAAAGCAAGGATAACTCACACTAAAGAAAGAACCAGTTGCCATAAGAGTAGATAAAATGGGATTCATTTACAAATAAAAATAAATTAATTAATTATGGTATTATAACTCAGGATAATGATAACCTCTAAAGAAAAGGGAGAGTACTCCCCGCCTGAAAATTACATCACCAGAATATGTCCATCAAAAAAAAAGGAAAGAAAAAAAAGAAAAGGGAGAGTATAGAAATTGGACAGTTATAAGAGGGATTCTGAGATTCTAGTATTTTTCAATTTCTTGGCTTTTATGGTAGTTACACAGAAGTGTTCACTTTATAATTTTCCAAGCTGTACACTTATTATCTCTATTTTTTTCTGTATATATGAGTCAGTATATTTAAAACAAAAGTTGATATACAGAAAACTAAAAAATAAAGAAGATAATGACTAGACAAAATTTAAAATTGTAAGACTATTTTTAAAACATAGGTCTTAGCTTAACTAAAATGAAATTGATAGAGAACATATCAGTAATTCACATGCTTACATTGCCAGAAAACAAGGAGATTAGAGTAAAAATTCTTGTGAAATAGATGTTCACAGACTAGTTAACTAGCCTAGTGAACAGAAGCAAGGTAAGAAAAAGAAAAAAAAAGACGTTTGAGAAAGTTAAGAATAATAGAGGTCACAATGGGAAATAATTCAATTAGAGCATAAGAGTCAAGTAAAGACATTCTGAGTAAGTCATTTTTTTTGCAATAGGCAAGCCTATTTCCTGCCATATATCTGCAGCTTTTCCATCTACCTGAGCTGTCTCACCCAAGGGGAATCATAGTACAGTCTAATAGTCCTGTGCCCTCAAAATTGGCTGGGGTAGAAAGGGACAATTAAGAAGGATGAAGTTGTGCTAAAGAGGTAATAGGTTTAGTTCCCAAATACAGGACTAGCCTAACATATTACATTGACCCTGCGCTGATAACTCATGGAAACTCTTGTAGTGGATATAGGAAACCTTCTTGAGATGCTACGTTCATTGTCAGAATTTTTAATAAAGGGACAAAATTTTTAATTTTCATGTGGGTATTTTCCTTACAGACAAGAGCAGATGACATCTCCTTCCTACAGGCTTTCATGATTGTTCATAGTTATCTCTTTACAACACTCATCATACCTGTGATAATATTTCTCATATCTGCTTTCCTTCTGGTCTGTATACTGCATAGGATAAGAACCACACTTAACCTTCCACAGCTGGATCTTTACAGCCTAACACAGTGCCTGGCACATAATGAATGACTAAAACTTCTCCCAAAGGAACTCAACCCAAAAGGCAAGTTGCTTTCCAAATTAAAATAAAAAGCATTAACTTCAAACTCACTGAAATTGATTCTTAAAGTGGGCTTTTCTGTAGCTTTTCAGTCTTCTTCAAAGTACTCATGTTGCTGTTCTTTTTGCATCTTGGCAGATGGGTAAAGAAAGTCACCCTGTTGGTGACAGGAACAACTCTGGATATTCCACAGTTGTAAAACTTTTGACATATTTTCTAAAGAACCAGTTTTAAAAAATCACATCCCCTGATGTTTCCCTTATCTGAATGTCCTCTTCTCTGATGGATAGCAAGTTTCATGCTGTCTTTCAGTTTCCTACCTTCTCTCTTATGTAGTTTTAAGTTGCCCAATGAATGTTCATCACTTTGAATTGAATATTTTCACTGCAGAGAATTTCCACACTCTTCACTTCATAGATAGAAGAAACAGCTTTCTTCTCCATTCTAGTTAAAAGTGATTATGAGGAAATGAGTAACTGGGGGTGAATCTCAGTCATGTGGATGGAGGTTCAAATGCAAATGAGAATTAGAAAATGTCTAAGAGTTCAATTTAGACCTATGATTCAAAACTGGATTAGCAACTCACACTTGTCATCACATATTTTTGTCTGATGACTATTCTTATTTTAACTAAAGAATAGTTTCAGTCATGTTAATATATGACTCAATGAACAATGCAAATGACTTAACATGACAATTAAGTTCTATAATTTGCTAGCACTGGAATTACTAAAGTATTTCCCATCACAGGAAACAAATGAAAATTATGCTAAAATCATATAAATTTAAAGACACTAAATATCTTTTTAAGTTAAAATCATTAAGATTGGGAAGAGTTTAACATTTTAAATGGAAAAACATGAAAAGAAACATATTAGCTCCCTTTAAAATCATCCCAACAAAGATTTTTACAATTACTTCAACATGAGCTCTATGTGGACTTAATTGGTTTTAGTAATTCAATACTTTCTAGTCTAGAATTTCTTCAGGGATCTCCAATTAAATATAGTTGACTCAATTTCTATTTATATGAATTATCTATAGCTATGTAATAATATTACCAAAAAATTAGCAGTTTAAACATCCCACACTTACTTTCTTACAGTTTCCCTGCATCAGGACTTCAGACAGGGTATAGCTAGTTTTCCACTTCAGTGTCTTACAAGGCTGCAATCAAAGTGTCAGTTATGTCTTGGTTTTTATATGGCTTTGTCTAAGAAAGGGTCTTCTTCCACATTCATATGAATATTGACAGAATTCAATTCTTTACCACCTATAAGGCTAAGGGTATTATTTTCTTGCTCTTAGCCAGAGGCTGGTCTCAGTTCCTTGCCTCATGGGCCTCTCCAACATGCTGGCTTGTTTCATCAAAGTGAAGGAGAAATTGTATCCTAGCAAGAGGGGTGGTTAATCTTATGCAGTGTAATCAGGAAGGTGACATCCATTACCTTTATGAAAATATATTGTTTAGAAGCAAATCCTGTCCCTTGTCAAAGGAAAGGAATGACACAAAGACAGAAGTATGAAGAGACAGCAATCACTGGCAGTCATCTTACAGTTGTGTCACGTGTCAGTGAAATGGAACCAATGGCTCTTGCCTAGCTTATGACCCTATTCCGATAGATCCCAGGAACATGCTCCTTGATTTTCAGAAAGGTGACTTTTTAGTTCAAAATGTGTATTTCCAGTGTCTTCTTAAATTAGATTTTTTTTTTGAGACGGAGTTTTACTCTCGTTACCCAGGCTGGAGTGTAATGGCGCGATCTCGGCTCACCGCAACCTCCGCCTCCTGGGTTCAAGCAATTCTCCCACCTTCGCCTCCTGAGTAGCTGGGTTTACAGGCATGCGCCACCATGCCCAGCTAATTTTTTGTATTTTTTAATAGAGACGGGGTTTTACCATGTTGACCAGGATGGTCTCAATTTCTTGACCTCGTGATCCATCCACCTCGGCCTCCCAAAGTGCTGGGATTACAGGCTTGAGCCACCGCACTCAGCCTCTGAATTCGATTTAATGGACTAGTAACATTTGATTGAAAGATAGTGGAGAAAAACAAAGAGTAATTGATATTGGATTACCAACTTTTATTTTGCCAGAAACGTATAAAAGGAAAATAAAAAGCAAATGTGGTTAGCGTTTTATTAATTGAAGATCAAATACCCAAAAAAGTAAGAGCAAAATTTCAAGTAGAGAATTTGGCAATTTATGAAACTTAAATATTTTATATTTTAAAATTCTATAATTGTGTTTTTCTCTTTTCATTACAAACCAGTGAAAAGTTAGTTACTTATGTACTGTTTCTTAGATTGTCATTTGAGAACTATCATAGCAGAGAAACGAGATTTTTTCTATAATAAATTAAGATATATAACTTGCTTAACTCCTAAAGAAATTAACTAGATTTACTACTTAAATATGGAGCAAAGTTAAACTTTTAAATATGAAAGTGAACGAAGACCATGTAAAGGAAGCAGATGGAATGGAGCATACCAGATGCCAGAAAGAAATGAGCAGAAACTAGGGCACTGGATTTGGCTGTAAGGTCTTTGGCCATCAAGATGCCTTACGTAGATGACAAGTTTGGATTAGAGAATGTGTGACTCCAACTGAGGAAAGATTATTTTTTTCTTTAGACTTGAATGCAATCGGAATTTAGCCCAAGAGTTCTTCTGCGAAGGACTTTTATCTCTTCCCAAATTATGAGCAATGTCTTTCAAACAGGGAGTTTTTCATATCTGCAGAAGGCATAATATTTCTTGAGACTTGTTCCTTATCCGTCTCCATACTCTTCTAATTATGGTAATCATTGTATGAACCATAGGGTATGCAGTGGTTGCAAGGGACAAAGGCTGAATAGGATCTCAGGTATTATGTTTTTTTCCCCAGGTAAATGTGGTTTCTAATAGTGTTACCCAATATAGAGCAGAACCTAGAGGATGTCAATAAACATGTTAGAGATTGGAACATTGAGTGGTTTAGGTATCAAGACTTGCTCTGTTCCTAAATAATCTGGCAGTGTTTTTTTTTTCAAGATAAACTTTATTGGGCTATAATTAATCTATGATAATCTTTCACAGGCCAATTTGCCTTTCTTTGTTTGCTCTTAGTATATTGTATTAGATGCTAGAGGATGCTGTGCTGTTGGCCTAAGATGAAGAAAAAAAGAGGAAGATTCAGGGGTGGTGAAGCCAATGATTCAGAGTGAAAGAGAAGAACTAGGTTGGATTTAACAAGGAGGCCCAGACTGGCAAGAAAAATGCAACTAGAAAAGCTCTCTGTTGAGAAAAGCAGAGGGAGAATTAAAGCATCTAAAACCAGTCATTAGAAAAGAAAGAATGAGAGAATGGAATTTATATTGAAAAAATAAAAATAAAAATTTAAGTATCAGAAAAAGTCATTAGAATACAACAAATTTTTCCTTTTCTTTTTGTTTTTTGGCCTTGAGACCCTGGGAGGGGCTGAGTTCCAGATGTATCTTTTGATAAGTTAAAGTATTCATTGTAGAGCTAGTTGAATAAAGCATGTGATTGCTACAGCGATTTAGACATCAGGTGTAAAGCAGAATTACCTTAGCTTCATTTCTATGTGAGTCAAAATAAGACTTGGTAAGTCCAGTACAAAATGTATGAAAGACTTGATACTGTATTCATCATTCACTTCTTTGCAGTTTAAATATGGAAGGAAGACAATTAACTAAAGGAAGTTTATCTAGATTAGTAAAGTCACTAACGTTTAGGTGTTAGGTTTTCAAGAGATCTTTATGTGACAGAAGAGTGAAGAGCTTTGAAATTAAGAATGTAGATATTTATAGAACTTGTAAAACCAGGGTCTTAAAGTTCAGAATCTATAATATTATGTAGGAGGTTGGAGATCTATTTTTTTTAATCAAAAAATCTCAATGAGATTGTGACTCATTGAGCTGGTAGAAGCACTAGAATGTAAGTATATTACAAGCTCCCAGGCTCCCAGTATGAAATTGATCTGAGTCAAACAGTCAACTTTGAAAGACATTATCTCAGAGGAAATGTAGCCTTAAATTAGCCTTGAGATAATTACTTGCTTGTAGCCACTCAGCAATGAAAAACTCTAGAACCCATTTTATAAACATTGTGGAAAACAGTGTGGCAATTCCTGAAGGATTTAGAAGTAGAGATACCATTTGACCCATATATCCCATTACTGTATATATACCCAAAGGATTATAAATTATCAAGACACTTGCACACATATATTTAATGCAGCACTATTTCCAATAGCAAAGACTTGGAACCAACCCAAATGCCCATCCATGATAGACTGGATAAAGAAAGTGTGGCACATATACACCATGGAACACTATGCAGTCATAAAAAAAGAATGAGTTCATATCCTTTGCAGGGACATGGATGAAGCTGGAAACCATCATTCTCATCAAACTAACACAGGAACAGAAAACCAAAAACTGCATATTCTCACTCATAAGTGGGAGTTGAGCAATGAGAACACTTGGACATAAGGAGGGAAATAACATATACTAGGGGGTGGGAGGCAAGGGGAGGGAGAGCATTAGGACAAATACCTAATGTGTGTGGGCCTTAAAACCTGGATGATGGGTTGATGGGTGCAGCAAACCACCATGGCACACATATACATATGTAACAGACATGCACATTCTACGCATGTATCCCAGGACTTGTTAAAAAGAAAAGAAAAGAAAAATCACACCATCATTCAGTGAATGCCACTATACTTGATAGTTTTCATCAACTCTCATGTAATTGGACCTCATTCTACCTGTTTAAGGAATATAATAGTACACCCAATGTACAGATGAGTACATTAAATATGAGAGATGTTAAGTACATTTTTCATGGCCACAGAACTATTAAGTAATGGAATCATAATTTAAAACTAGTTCTGAGTACCTCCAAACACTGTATTTTCCCCTTTTCACTATGATGCTTCCCAGAATAATTGCTCATATTAATATCAGTGTTTTTACAGTTATTATCAGAGGAGATGGTAATAATAAACATATAACAAACTACCCCCAGGTTAATGAAATTTTTCTCCATATTCCATATGACAAGCTAATTATGCTCTATATGAGTCATCATCAAATTCTGTTTTATTCATTGCACTATTGTTTAGTGAGTTTCAACTATGTACCAGCAATTGTAAGTACTGAGCGGACTAGCAAGACAAAGTCTCTGCTTTCTGAAACCTTCTTTAATGTATTTCTAATGACTCTGTACATGAAAGCCAACATCTAGATCACTGGATCCCCCAGTAATAGTTTCTGGAATACCCATTGGTATTCTACCAATGCCCAGGTGGAATCTATTCCCCATATTAGTAAATAACACAGAAGTTCTGTTATTTCTAAATATAAAATGTATTTTAAATCTGTACGCTTTTTTTGTCTTCACTCCCACTTAATCCAAGCCATTGTTACCTCTTGCCTGAATTAATACAGTAACTTCTTAGCAGCCATTCTCTACGGTTCCATGTTTGTTTCTATCCAATCCATTTCTAACACAGCAATGTAAACGTTAATGAAATTTAACTTTTCAAAAATCTAAATTTACTCTGGGTGTCTCACAACTTCCATTTCTTTGATGCTGTATAAGTCTGTTTTCACACTGCTAACAAAGACATACAAGAGACTGGGTAATATATAAAGAAAAAGAGGTTTAATGGATCACAGTTCCTTGTGGCTGGGAAGGTCGCAATCATGGCAGAAGGCAAAAGGCATGTCTTACATGGTGGCAGGCAAGACAGAATGAGAGCCAGGTGAAAAGGGAAACCCCATATAAAACCATCAGATCTTATGAGACTTATTCACTACCACAAGAACAGTATGGAGAAAACTGCCTCCCTGATGCAATTATCTGTCACCAGGTCCCTTTCACAACATGTGGGAGTTATGGGAGCTACAACTCAATAGGAGATTTGGGTGAGGACACAGCTAAAGCATATCAGATGCATTTCCATTGCTCTTATTATACAAACTTAAACTTCTGACAATGGTCTACCAAGCTCTACATACCTAGTACCTGCCTAACTCTTCAAACTCATTACAAATTAATCTGCTCACTGCACACAGTTCTTCATTCACTCTGGCTTTTTAACACGTATGATCCACAAAGCCAAGCCTTTTCTAGTTTTCAGTTTTGGACTTGTTTCTCTGCCTAGGCCACTGTTAACAGTGTCCATGACCCTTGGGTTCATTCCAGTATCCACATTATCTGTTAAATGTCCAACATATAGAACAAACCAGACAGTGTACAGCATGAAAGAATAAAAAGTTAAAGTTTTAAAAGCCTTACTATAAATCTGTCTCTATAACAAAATAATACTTGGGGCTTTCTGAGATGAATAAAAATACAAAATATCTCCAGGTAACATATTAATCATTATATGAGAAGCACTCTAAATGATCAAAGGGTCTATACCAAGATGAAAAAATTTTTTAAAAAGTAAAGAATCAAAATGAAACTGAAAATCTTGTTCCAAATATTTTCTCTTTTATGAATCCCAACACACATTGCTAGGTTAGTTAGATAGCGATTTATTCACATGCTCATTCATTTACCTTTCCATGAGTACATTTGTTTTTAGTACTGTATCTTAAAAAGAAAAGTTAAAAAAAAAGTATTTTTTCTGCTGCCAAGCATTTTGGCACAAAGTAGAAAAATTATAGCAGGGACAAAAATAACTCTTAAGTATAAAGTTTAGAGAGAAATGTGGTTTAAGAAATCTATTGATAAAATGCTTTGGGAGATCAGAAAGGGGAGAAAAACCTCTGCAGAAGATATGGTGTTATTATCTTTATAGTTTCACCTTCAAAAACCAAAGAAGGATGGGATGTATGTATGGGATTTGTGTGCATGTGTGGGTGTGTGTGCATGCGTGTGTATGTGTGTGTGTGTGTGTCTAAACATCAAGGTGAGGGAAACATGAGAAGGTATAAAAGAAAGGAATTATGAGGAAATTTTATTTTTCTTGGAATATAAAAGACTTCGAGGAGAATAGTGTAAAAATATAAACAGATGAGGGTTCAGTTTAATTATACACAGTTCCCAAAACCATTACAAGGAATTGGATTTAAATTCTGTACTTAACAATGAGTCATAAGCATTTCTGGAGCAAGGAATGGGGTTATCAAAGCCACCATTTTCACATGTACGGTTTGTTACTATTTAGTAAAATCACAAGATTGTGCAACTGTCACTATTATTTAATTCCAGAATATTTTAGCAGCTGAAAAACTAGTGAATTGTTTTCCATAGTAGTTACATCATATTACATTATCACCAGCAATGTAGGAGAATTAATTTCTCCAAATCCTTGCTAACACTTGTTACTATCTTTTTTTATTTTTTTATTTTTTTATTTTTATTTTTATTTTTTTTTGAGACGGAGTTTCGCTCTTGTTACCCAGGCTGGAGTGCAATGGCGCGATCTCGGCTCACCGCAACCTCTGCCTCCTGGGTTCAGGCAATTCTCCTGCCTCAGCCTCCTGAGTAGCTGGGATTACAGGCACGCGCCACCGGGCCCAGCTAATTTTTTGTATCTTTAGTAGAGACGGGGTTTCACTATGTTGACCAGGATGATCTTGATCTGTTGACCTCGTGATCCACCCGCCTCGGCCTCCCAAAGTGCTGGGATTACAGGCTTGAGCCACCGCGCCCGGCCGATCTTTTTTTAATTATAATAATTATACTGATGTTAAGTGGTATCTTGTGGTTTTGATTGGAATTTTTCTAATAAATAATGATGTTGAGCATCTTTTTATATGATTATTAGACTAGAATATCTATTCAAATTTTTTGGTCAATTTTTAATTATGTTATCTGTCTTTTCATTATTGAGTTGTAGGAGGTTGTTTTAATGTGTATTTGGACTACAAGACCCTTATTAGAGACATGATTTGTAAATATTTTCTTACATTCTGTGGTTTGCTTCATCATTTTCTTGGTAGTGTTCTTTGAAGCAAACAATTGCTAATTTTGGTAAAGCCTAATTAATTTACTGTTTTTCTTTGGTTGCTTCTGCTTTTGATGTTATATGCCAAAACCATTTCATAATCTAAGATTACAAAGATTTACACCTTCCTTCACATCTGCCAAATGGAAGTCAATTATAAAAGCTTTATTTGTTTTCTTTTACAGCCAATAACTGTCATATTCTTAGACTACTTAGCTTTTTGTATAGTTCAGTGTTAAGGATGAGTGAATGCTTATGTTGTCTAAGTCATTTTTCACCATGAAACTAAGTTGGTCATTCATGAATGTTACTGATCCCTCAACAGTGACCAGAGAATAACAAACTATACTGAAATACAAACACTGGATATTTGGCTGATTTATTAATTCACGATGGTCAGCCTCAAGATGTGCACAGTTTAAATTCTTGCTGCAACAAAATTATAAATAACTATAAGCCAGGGATCTAAAGAGTTGCTCTACAATACTCCAAACCATGACTGTTCTATCCCCAATCATTATCATACTTTTAACAAGAGTGATATCTTTAATCTCTTTCCTCTCTGTCCCTAGAGTCAGACACAGTTTGATATCAGTCGAGTTGGCCACATAGCACATCTATGGTCTCTGAGCAAGTGTTTCGTTTTTATAATCCCTCTGGGGCTCAGGAATTAGAGTGAGAAAGGGATAATAAATTTTCCCTCTATTTGTTAGCTGTGCAATTTAGACTACTTAATCTCATCAAGAGTGTCCTTGTCTGTAAAACACAGGCAATGATACTTACCTTATGGAATGGCTGTGAAGAGGAACCATGATACAAAGCATGTAACCAAATATCTGATACACAAAGCACATTATCTAATGTTGCAATCATTTTGTTATAAAGATAATACAGAGTTCTTATTTTATTAGCATTTTTAAGAAAAAATTAACCAAAAATCTTTTTGAAATGACAATGCTAATGAAAAATATGACCAGTTCAAATATTTATGCTCATAAAGCAAAATAAATTGCTGTTTCCTGTTTCTTTCTACTGGTTAGTTTTCTGGCCTTTTTATGTCTTAGAAGTCAGGGTAAAAAATAAAAGGAACATGCAATTCTATTACATTTATCATTATTACCTTCTTCACGTAGGGGCAATGGCCACAAATACTTAAGAGTACTGTGAGTTCTGTGCGTACTTGAAATTTACCATCTAGAAGGTTACATTATTTCCTAGAGCCAAAGACACCCACCGAGTCCTTTGGGACTCACCCTTATCAAAGTGTCACATCTCACTGAGATAGGAAAATACTTTCTAGATGGAAGTCAGTACCCTACAATAATAATAGCTGGGCCTTCTCTGTGTTACTGAGAGATGGCTAATCCATTCTAGTTGGAGAATCCTTGGGCCTCTTACATTACTGAGATGTTTAGTTGTTCCCACTAAAGCTATGTGAATTCATCACGGACCTTATCTCATATGTTTAACACCAAAAGAGCACATATCCTTACTTGAAGTCAGCAGCAGTTTTCAGAAAAAAAGGAACAGTTGGATATAACAGATTAAAGACACGAACGTCAACTCATCCTTCTGTCTCCATGGTCTGGATGACTCTATCCGTTCAATAGCAAATGTTGAGGAGTAATTATCTTTCTACTAACTTGCTTTCAAATGCCAGGAGGTTATAAATATCTTATAGGAACAAAACAGCTTGAAGAGATGTAAAAAGGAAGAGAAAAGAGTGGGTCTCTTCTGATGCCAACTATTATCTATGCCCCAAGGTCTTGAAATTTAACCACCTAAGGTGCCTTGGTTTCCTCGCCAACAGCATGAAAAAAAACAAGTATTAAACTTGTAATATCTCTTATAACTCTAAATCCTACATGCAAGTAATTAGGAAGAAATATTGTTTTTCTTATCATAAAATGTATGAGATTAAATGACATAAATATATATTCCTGGCCAGTAAACAGCAACTAAAAAAGAATCAGTAATGATTTTGAAGAAATGCTCACTGAAATGGAAGACAAAAAGCATTCAGCAAGAGCTCAAACTGAATGAATGTTAATGAACTGCAAAGAGGGCTCTGGATTATGTATTAAAGAGAAAAGCAAGAGTAATAGGCCTCAGGCATTTTGCCTTACTTATCCCTGGTACTGTGATGCTCCTATGGCTTTTCTGATTGAACTACAGTGAGGATATTTTAGAGAGGACTTAGACTGATTCAAGTACATTCAATAATACCAAATGATGTGAAATTTACTTGTAAGTTAAATGTCTTGTATTATGTGAATAAATTAATTTCAGTGAGGGAATTTTGAAGACAGTTTTCTCCACTAGTATTTCCTGTAATTGTGTTCTACTAATTTGATGTAGAACTGGCAAACATTGTCTTCACCCTGGGCTGAACTCCTCTAGTCTATAGTACAATATTTAGCACTTTATAACTTATAAGGATAGCTTTTATGTGTGTATTTTTACCACCATTTACCTTTATAAGTTCCCTGATAGCAGTTAACAAATTTGGTTCTAATATGTTATTCTCACCAAGACCCAGTTCTAGCCTGGCCAAGGAGATATTGCTCCAAAAGCAATGTTTTATTATCCCTCAACATCATGGAGTCAAAAAACTAGTCAAGATAAACTGTGGACATTTGGGAAAGGACGATTCTGAATATGTTCAGACTGGGAATTCTCCCTTCATGCTAAATCATTGTCCAGTTGACAGGTCTTTGGAAAAAAATACTATCCATGCAGTCACAATGAAGATTCCTTTTGTTTACGCACGTGTATTGCTTTCTCCACCACTGTGACATTGTTCAAAGTTTTTCTTCTATTCTTTTTCTCATTACTAGAATCTGCATAATCCCTATTGCATTTATTTAAAAAATGCTACCAATAATAATGCTATTTATTTTGTCCAGCTCAGATTTTCCTGGGAACATGTAACACTCACAATTTAGCTTCTAATATATCACCCACAATAAAGGTGACAGTTTGAAGATTATCAAAATTCAGGAATCTTGTTTCTACTGCACTTCATTAGGTGTATGTGATGGGGTGTATAGGGGAGGGAGTGATTGGATATATGTTATGTGTTTTGGAATGCCACTTTTCCTCTCTTTTAATGTTTTCATTCATCAAATGGAGATGATAATACCTTATCCATCATTCTTGGTGGTCGTGGAGTTCAGGTGAGAGATGAGGTAAAGTACAATAAAAACTGACACTGAATTATGGCTACTGATGCAATTTTATAGGTTTTTTATTATAAATAATTAGTGTCTATATGATATTGCCCTTTAAATCATAGTTGTAAAAAACATTAAATATGATACTTTAATATCAGACAGCTATAGACACAATAATAGCTCATTTATTTACTAAGTACATGAGCTTGAGCAAGTTGCTTAACTTTTTTATGCCTTGGTTTTTTCATGTTTAAGAGTAAGAATGACTGAGTTTTCTGAAAGTTTAACTGAGATAATGCACTCATTTAGTCTGGCACAAGGTAAAGATTGAAATATCAGATATTGTTATTGACTTGGAGAAGTATGTGGAAGGAATAGCCTTGATACAAACTTCCTTAGAGAGCAGCTTTGAACAATTGCAGCAACATTTAACATTTTTAATTAATAAAATATTAAGTAAAGTTTAATTTAAGTTTGTAGCCTTAGCCACAGTCAGCATCTGAGGGGAGCATCTGAGGAAGTGCTGTTTACAATTTAAAAACGTATTAGTTCTAGGCATGTTGGTGGTGGTGTGGTCTGTAGCCATAAATTGCAAGAGCCAAGATGATTTGACTGCCTCTTCCTGTGTATGATCTGCCTATTTGGGGGTCCAACTCAACCTATGAGAATCAAGTTCTCCCATGTCCATTGTAGGCTCTTGTGGAACATAAGGAGGAACAGATCAGCCTCATCAAATCAAATACTCTGAATTCAATCCTCTCCTCATCATGCCAAAAAAAAGAGTTTATTCTGCATAATCCTTTTGGATTTCTATGAGACTTGCATAAAGCAAAGAAGCTGAAAAGGAAAAAAACAACAACAAACAAAAACAAAAAACAGGTGGCAGTAGTTCATTGGAATGCAAAGGTGCTAACCAGGGTCTCCTTTCATCTGGTAATTGCCTCATGGTTCACAATTACTCTCCATGCCAATTATGACAAGATAAATGTCTTTCCATGTGGTAGCTTCTGAAAGACAGCTGCTTGTTTACAACCAGTCATTTGGGTGTCTGTGATTGTCTGAGGTTTTTAAATGCAGGGTAGAAACATTTAACAAAAAAAAAGAAGAAGAAGAAGGTATCCCTGTGACTGACACAAAGTCAGATATGAAACACATAGGTCATCATGAAACTCTGACTCTGAGTCTACTGCCCATTAGCAAACGGGAGATTTTATTACCAGCACAGCCCCCTGAAGATCTAAGACAAAATTAATGTGAGTGAAACACAGAAAAATATTAGTGAGAAGGTGATGAAGAAGGGAGCTTTAGGGAGGTGGAGGGAGCCCAGTTGTGGCAAGGAAATGTGCATTAGACAGTGAATTATGCTTCAATTTAAATCTTTCCACCTACACTCCTTATGGTCTCTCCATGTGGCTCATTTTTGCTCTGACTTTTAAGTTAAGCAACTTAAAATTGTAAATTAGAGAAAAATTTGTTTTGTGTAGGAGCATAAAATTAGAGGCCTATAAAGGGACTCAGAGGTCAGCTTTTGGTGATTGTTTATATCAACTGACAATAGACCTTTGAGCAAATTTGCTCTCTGGGTTGCCACACCTGGTTTCTAGGCCCATGGAAGGTCTTTACATTTGATTACAAGCACCTTGTGACTGTGATTCAAAACTAAGTATTTCAAAAACACTGCAGGTTTGCTATCATCTGACAAAGATGTATCATAATGGAACAAGTAGTTTGTCCTATATCAAAGAAGAGATATTCAAGACAAATAAAGATTAAATAGTAAACTCTTGTAACTGTAAACCATTTTAGTTGGAAAGAGATTAAAGTTCTTTCTGCTTCTTTTATTTAATTTAGAGATCTGTGCTAGGTGGGTAAATTTTGATTTGGGAAATTTATCTTTTAATAAGCTACAGCTGCAGATGGCCAACAAACCAGACCCATAAAATGCTCAAAAGTATACATATATTTAAGTAGATCGTATGTGTCAGTGTTTATGAGTCTATAATTGTGTGAGTATGTATGAGCGTATGAGTACAATTGCGAGACTGTGAGTATATGTTTGTGAGCATGTGTGAATATTAAGTATAAGCTTCCAGTCTGTGAGTGTGTTTGTACATATTCATTTGTGTGTTTGAGTGTATGTGTACATAAGAAAGAATATGTGAGTGTATATATATGTCTATGTGAGTGTGCATATTTCTGTGTATGTTTGTGTATGTATCAGGTCTTGGATTAGAATTCAGCCACTTATTGATGGTAACTTCTCTCTTTTAATAAGGTGACATAAGGTATGTAATAATCTTCATAAAATCTAGAGTGCTGTATGTAATAATCTTCATAAAATCTAGAGTGCTATGCAAGTCTAATTCATTATTACAGATACATAAAACATACTATTTTACAGCTTTAAGACTGGAGCATTACTGTACTTCAATCACTATACTCTCTGAATGCCTATATGTAGTCAGAAAATTCAATCTAAATGTTTATCCATTATCCGAAATGTAACTTGTATATCCTTTCTCTCATTCCTAATTCATAAGACTTCCTTTCCCAGTATTTCTGAAAAGATATCTTTATGACCATTAAAAATGAGTTCTTCTGCTTGGTCTATTTTTTTTACCCTTTACTTGGCACTGGTAACTATAACCAATGTTGCTATATGAATTTCCCATTAATATTTTGCAGTTGTGGGAGAAGGTACTCCTCTCTGTGTGCCAAACTGGAACAAGCATTGCTTGTACATATATAAAAGTGGTCCAAATATGATGGTTCTCCTTTCCTAAAAGCTTATTTAAAGTTATCCTTTGTGGGTGACCTCTTGAATTCTAAAACAAATTCCTTTTTTTATTTTTTTGAGACAGTCTTGCTCTGTCACCCAGGCTGGAGTGCAGTGGTGTGATCTTGGCTTACTGCAACCTCCACCTCCTGGGTTCAAGTGATCCTCCTGCTTCCACCTCCCGAGTAGCTGGGACTACAGGTGTGCGTCACCATGCCCAGGGTAATTTTTTGTATTTTTAATAGAGATGGGGTTTCACCATGTTAGCCAGGATGGTCTCTATCTCCTGACCTTGTGATCTACCCGCCTCAGCCTCCCAAAGTGCTGTGATTATAGGTTTGAGCCACCACGCCCAGCCAACAAACTCCTTTTAATAACAATCTTTTTCTTGAGATTCAATTTAATGATTTTTAAACCCAGGTGGTGTGATGATGTGAGTGTATCTGCATAGAATATAGATAGAGCTTTTCTGAGGCGTGCGTTACTCACTTTAAAAAATCAAGACAAAGTCTTAAACTGGGAAGACATTCATGCTTAGAAATTTAGTTTAGTTTCAAGAGTCATTAAATACCAAAGAAGGTGGTGTATATTTAATCAGCTGGAATATTTTGGATCAAGTTGAGTCAATATTAAACCCTTTGATTCTCTAAAATGTCACACTTTGTATACATTGGAGGTGTTGAGAAAGAAGATGACAAGCAGTGTATGTACTTTTAGTTTCAGGATGAGAAGTCTTTCACCACAAGACTTTCCCTTTATTTGAACTCCTTTTTCTGGGCTAAAGTATGGGGGTTGAACAGTCTGATTAAAGTCGAAGAAAACTGCTACAGTGAAATGTGTGTTTCAGTTGACAACTGCTGTTCAGAGACTGTCGTTCAGTTTTAAGCACAATGCTGAATTAAGACAGTAAAATGTTTATTGGTTCTTTGCTATATGTAAAATCTTGGTCAATGTTGTTTTGCTTCTGTGCATGTGGAAACTTGAAAGACCTCAAGGCACTGTACATAACAGACATTCAGTAAATACTCACTTATTCACTTCCTGGCTAATCCCACGTTTCTTCATGTTTTTAAATAAGATTCTTTTGAAAATCTGATAGAACTATTCCCTAGAAAAAGCCACATGTAAACACATACACGGTGAAGAATTAGAGATCTCCTAATACCGCACTGTGAATACACAGAGGTTCATCAACCTCCATGTACATTCCCTAAACCAATTCAAGTCATATTTTTATACAAGCAGAAACTGAAACCAAGAGGTCAAATTCCTAATGGAGGCCTGGTATCAAGTAGTAAGTAGTTTCTGTGGTAAGCTGGTGAGCATAAAACCCCCTCTAAAAGGGGTCCCTCACTTCATTCTAGCCAATTTTTGGCAGGTAGGAAAGTCAGTTCAGTGCTGTCAGATTTCCTGGTAGATTTCCTGGTATGTGAAGAGAAGCCTAAAATATTGTTCGTTTGTTTAAATGCAAAATGTCTTAATTTTAAATAGTGACAACTAACCCAATATGTATACCATACTGAGTTGGCCAGACAAACTGTCCTAATAGCCTATTTCTGGTAGTAGGCCAACAGTTCATTATTGCTCTTCCAAATATTATACTTTATATATGTTCAGAGTTTTTCATTCACATAACAAATATTTGCTAAGCTTTATTATATTCAAAAGCTTAGGCCTCTCTCGTAAAACGTCCTAAGGTGAATACAGGAAAATTTGACATCCATGAACTTAATACAGATGCATAAATACATTATACACAAAAAATGTATGCAGATGTTTATGTGGAGAAAACAATATGTAAACAATCTTTAGGACTGAAACAAAAAAGACAGTCTTCTGAGTTCTCTGATGGTTTGCTGAATTCTTATCTTGTTACCCAATTTGACCTGGCACACAGTAAGGTTATATATACCCTCTGTGGAGTCCATGACTGCCTGGCCATATGCAGAAGAATGAAACTAGACCCTTCCCTTTTACCATATACAAAAAATAACTCGAGATTTAAATGGAAGACCTCAAACTATAAAAATCTTAGAAGGAAACCTAGGAATACCCAACTTGATATTGAGCCTTGGCAAAGAATTTTTGGCTAAGTCCCCAAAAGCAATTGTGACAAAAACAAAAATTGACAAGTGGGATCTAATTAAACTAAAGAGCTTCTGAACAGCAAAAGAAACTGTCAGAAGAAGGGGTGAGGGGAAGGTGAGAGTGACCTTCTCTTTTCCATTGTTTTCCCAAATGCTAGGGTGCCGTATTTGGGGGTAGCATATCCTAACCCCCATTAACATTTTAATTAAAACACTTTCAGGGGCTGAGACTTCTTCATGCTGAATGTATGTATGTATGTATGTATGTGTATGTACACATGTATCTAGTTTATGTAAGTAAATGTACATTTCTTTTTTTTTTAATTTTTATTGCATTTTAGGTTTTGGGGTACATGTGCAGAACATGCAAGATAGTTGCATAGGTACACACGTGGCAGTGTGTTTTGCTGCCTTCTGCCCCTTCACCCATATCTGGCATTTCTCCCCATGCCATCCCTCCCCGGCTCCCCCCACACTGTCCCTCCCCTATTTCCCCCAATAGACCTCAGTGTGTGGTACTCCTTTCCCTGTGTCCATGTGTTCTCATTGTTCATCACCCGCCTATGAGTGAGTATATACGGTTTTCCTTTTCTGTTCTTGTGTCAATTTGCTGAGAATGATGTTCTCCAGATTCATCCATGTCCCTACAAAGGACACGAACTCATCATTTTTGATTGCTGCATAATATTCCATGGTGTATATGTGCCACATTTTCCTAGTCCAGTCTATCATCGATGGGCATTTGGGTTGATTCCAGGTCTTTGCTATTGTAAACAGTGCTGCAATGAACATTCGTGTGCATGTG
>CM052657.1:94597030-94615355 GCA_028533165.1 Leontopithecus rosalia | reverse complement strand
CTGAGTAGTTGCTGATTTTTCGATTGGGTCTCTGAGTAGAGGCCCAGATTGTTAATGATGGAGTATTTCTGTTTCTTAGTTTTCCTTCTAATAGTCTACCCCTCTGCTGTAAGACTGCTGAGGTGCACTCCAGGCCCTGCTTGCCTGGGGTACACCTGTAGCAGCTGCAGAAGAGTGAGGGATGCTACCAGTTTCTTCTTCTATCTTTGTCCCAGAATGATTCCCGCCAAATGTCAGTCTGATCAGTCCTTTTTGAGGTGATTCTTTGGGTATACGGGGGTCAGGGAGCTGCTTGAGGAGACGATCTGTACTTTATAGCAGCTCAAGTGCTGTTCTGTGAGCTCCATTGTTCATTCAGTGTTGCTAGGCAAGTACATTTAAGTCTGTTGTGGCAGAACTCATTAAACCGGATTTTTTCCTCAGATGCTTTGTCTAGGGGAGTTAGGGCTTTATTTGTGAGTATCTGTTGCACTGTCCTGCCCAGCTAGGAGGCAGTCTAGTCACTATTTGGCTGCCGAGGCTCCGACCTGCTGGCGTGAGGTCTGCCCTTTTGCTGTGGGCTCCATTCTGCTGTTTTGGCCTCCGCCCTACTGATATAGGTTCCGCCCTGCTGATGTGGGCTCTGCCCTGTTGGTGGAGTCTCTCTGTTATTGCGGGTTACCTTGGCAATGGTTGACTGCATCAGCAGTGGGTGGGTACCTCAGTAGGGGCCGAAGCTCTCAGCAATGGCGGACGCCCCTCCCCAACGGAGCTGCACAGTCATGTGTTCAGCTCTTCCCACAGTGGAACTCTCAACCCCCTGTACTCCGAATCGCCTTATTGCTTGTCCCTATGGGGGTGGGACCCGTCGAGCCTGATCACTTGGCTCCCTGCCTCCGAGCGTTTTTGCTTTTTTTTTTTTTAAGTGGTAGGGTTGATTCTCTCCCAGGTGCCTCAGCCACTGGCTGAAAGGGCCCGGGATCTGTGTGATTTCCTGTGCAGCCACCTGCTGCGCTGGTTTGCAATTCACCTCCCAGAAATCTCCTGGTCTGGTTCACCATCCAAAACCCGTTCAATCAGATGAACATAGCAATCTGCCCTCCCAAGTCTCAAACTGCCGGTTTAACAGGGCACCCAGACCCATGTGTTTCATGGCCGTGCTGCTGCGCTGCGGCGCTGGCTGCCTGGCCGCACCAGCTGAGAGCGCTGCGCTTGAGTCCTGCGTGCCTCTTACACCTGGGCTTTTCCTGGCTCTGTGGGCTATAAAGATCCATCTGAAATGGGGTGTTTACTCACCATCTGCATCTTGACTGAGAGCTGCAGTTGTGAGTTGCTTCTAGAGCGCCATCATCCTCCCCTCTCATAAATGTACATTTCTTTCCTCCTGTTTCTACATTTATGAGCTTGAACTTGCAAAAGTCACCTAGTGACAGTCTCTAAATATCAGTATTGCCAAAGGTCGCCTTAAATGCTACTCTATTCTTTTCGATTCTCTCTCATCGGAATAAACCAGCCTTCATCTTGTAGCATACATGATAGCGCCAGACTTAGAGTAGGCAACAAGAAAACTTTAAGCTGATATTAGAACTGGGAGCAGCAAATAAAGTGGGAACAAGGCTAAGGAAACACCTCACCCCAGGGAATTTATAACCTGGTGGGAAATTAGTATTGAAAATATAAATGAGGTTAGGGAAATTAAGAGGATTAGCTGGCTTATAGGGATTTATACAGAAATAAAGAGACGATCACTGAAAACCCTTGGGACCTGCTCCCCCTCAACAGAATTAAAGCTGGTTTTTAGATGCGTGTGTTTCTCTTGTTTTGCCACTACTTCTAATTTGAAGGTATTGGACCAGAAATTACAAATTGTTCTCAGAGACTGTATTTGTTCTATGTACCTAAATATGCCATCTATGTCCAGAAGTACACCCAGGGAAGCTCGCCTGCTTGATTGTTTCTTGTGATTTGAATTATTATGAATGCCAACTGTCTGGGATTCCATTCCCAGTCTTTTTAGATTTTCTCATAGATGCAGACAACATGTTAGAAATAATGATTTTTGTGCACAGGTCCTCTGTGGTGGTTGGACATTTTCTTCAGGGTTGACTGAAGAATAATTGAGCTTTAGGGCATGTCATGTAAAAATTTAAAACCAACAAAAAAGGAGGAAATAAATGTGGGTAAAAATCCAGCAAACATGAATGCATACTTACAGACTGACTCAAATCTATATTTAGTGGGTGGTACTCACATGGCCAGAAAACCTAACTGGGTAGATTAGAAGGAAATAAAATTAAGTATGCTGAATTCAGGTGTACTTGAAATTGAAGCCAGCGCGCTCACCTGCTATATGTGTGATCTTGAGCAATTTAGCTTTTCTAAGTCTCAGTTTCCTTTACTAGAAAAGGGAATTTGTTGGGTTAGACAATTAAATGAGATAGGATGAGCAAATGTCTTAGTTTGTGTGTGTGTGTGTGTGGTGTGTGTGTGAAAGAGAGGACAAGAAGAAAGTTCAGCAAGCATATATGCTAGATGGCCAAAAACACATAAAGAACATCTAGGGTGAGGCACAGTGGCACACACCTGTAATCACACACTTCGGAAGGCCAAAGCAAGAGGATCACTTGATACCAGGAGGTCGAGTCTGCTGTGAGCCATGGACATACTGCTATACTCTAGCCTGGGTAACAGAGTGAGACTTTGTTTGAAAAACAAACCTCCTGCCCCCACAAAGAGAGAGAGAGAGAGAGAGAGAGAGAGAGAGAGAGAGGGAAAATTTGAATATTCACATTCCATTGAGGCATTATCAGAAAAAAACAGAACATCAAAATAGGTGATTGGGAAGAATGCATCTTATCAAGTGACCACCATGAATCTGGCATTGATTTAGAAATATTTTCTAATTTAATTTATAATACAATGAATAGATAACATTTGTTTATATTGCACAGAAAGGGCAACATGAGAGAAAAAATGCCTTTGATGGCACAGCCTATATCAGCAAAAATTATGAAAAATTTTTAAATGGATCAACAAGATTATTGGGTATTTTGTATAAAAAAAACTAGGCATTGTTTATTGGGTACCTTCCAGGTTATTTACTTCTGTTGTGTTTGAGCCTTTCATTGTCTTTGAGCTACCTTATAAGTCTGTAAATTGTAAAAACTGATTGTGAGGCAAATGCTTTATGCCCATAAATGTGCACTTGAATTCCTTCCTTTGAAGCAACACATGATTCCTTGACCCTCCCCACAACTAGTGAAAAATCTAATTATGTATCTACTCATAAACTTCTTTAACCAGTTCTGTTTAATATATATGAGTGATACTTTAAATTCTCCTTTCAAACTATTGTGACATCATTTAGGTTTTTTTATTAATGAATGAATTAAAATATTTGACATGATTTTTTTTATATTTGCATTTAATTCATATTTTAACTTTTAAGAAATGCTTCCTTCAGCATCTGTGTTGGTTGGTGCTAGATTTGAACCTCAGTCTGATGTCAACACCTATACTACTTTTCATTCTATCATGTATCCTAAAATGATTTAGAAAGACAAAAAAGAAATAAAGCAAATCTAAGTTAAATTTCTCTTTTCCACCAAAAGGAGAGAAGATTCCAGGTTATTATTAATCCTTTAAAGTATTGAAACAGCGTAAATTGTTACAGAAACCCACTACAAAAGACCCTATAATTTTCTTAAATGAAGTAACAGTTGAAAGACATCTGTAACTGAGAGAAAGGAAGAAAGTAGATGTAAATAATGATGAGAAATTCTGTTCCCTTTGGGCCATTATTCACCATTCCAAGTCAGTTTATCTGCTATAATGCCTTGAAAACACTTTGTAATCATTGCCTAGCATCTTTAAAAAATCTAAAATATTACTTGAATTAATTTAAAAACCCTGAATGAGTTTAAGCATGAAGGCTACTCTAACTTTTCATGCCTCTGAAATAACTACCAAAGAGTTTATATCTGACCATAATTATTGAAGAATTATTCAAATTCCAACTCTTATAGAAATCGCTTACCTTCTGATATCCTTTGTCATCAGTTTTTTAAAAAACAACAGAAGACAATTTTTAAAAAAGAAGTTTTAGCCAATTTCTTCTAAATATAAATTCCAAGGAGTTTTCATAGTTACATTTTTATATTTCAAGAATACTGAGTCCTAATGGGCTCTAATATTTATGAGTTTCCCTAATCTTAATTTTCTGTCATTTCTCTTAACTGGTAAATATTTTGTCTTTCTGCCTATAGATGGTTTCAAGGATATTACCACTATTTTATGTATAGCATGCATTGAATACATTATATTAATGTTTTCAATTTCAATTTCAATTCAATTCTACATATTTGTTGTTTAAAAATATTTAGCTCTTTGGTTTCAGTTTCCTTATTTTTAAACAAGCAAATTTTGTTTAGAAAATGTGTGTGTGTGTGTGTGTGCGTGTGCGTGTGTGTGTGTGAGTGTGCGTGTGTATGTGTGTACTTATTTCTAATTCTAACATTTCAATTATTTTGATAATTGGTCTCTATATGTGTATGGGTGTCTATTCATCCTGCTTCCTCTCAGTTAACCTCTCCCTAGAGTTCATATTTAAAATATCACAGTCATAAAAAGGAACAAGATCATGTCCTTTGCAGGGACATGGATGGAGCTGGAAGCCATTATCCTCAGGAAACTAACACGGGAACCAAAAACTAAACACCTCATGTTCTCACTTTTAAGTGGGAGTTGAACAATAAGAACACATGGATATAGGGAGGGAAGCAACACCCACTGGGGCCTGTCTAGGGGGAGGGAAGTTCGAGGGGAGAGAGAGCATTAGAAAAAATATCTAATACTTGCTGACCTTAATATCTAGGTGATGGGTTGATAGGTACAGCAAATCACCATGGTACATATTTACCTACATAACAAACCTGCACATCCTGCACATGTACCCATGGAACTTAAATAAAAATAAAATTAAATTTCATATAAAAATAAAAACAAAATAACATGACACCAACAAAAAATAAAATAAAATAAAATACCAATAACCCAAAGAAAATCAAAATTGCAATTATCAAACCTATAGCATAAAATAAAACATGATAACTTCAAGAAACCATGAAGCAAATTTTGAATATACTTGTTATCTGGCAATTTAATTAATATTAGAATGTTTCTTCAATATAGGAACTGAGAACAAAACTATGATGTGGCACACTTGACCACTATGAAATCGGACTGTATAACAGCTGTGCTCCTTCTGGTTGGCTAAAAGAGAAGAGACCAAACAATACACTGAGGTGTGTGTGTGTGTGTGTGTGTGTGTGTGTGTGTGTGTGTGTTTGTGTGTGTGTGTCTGTTTCTGTGGATTGTTAATATGTGTCGTACTCTGTTTTCCATTGCTGCAACAGAATAGCACTGGGTATTTCATAAAGAAACACCGTTTGCACAGTTTGGGAGGCTAGAAAGTCCAAGAGCATGCATGTCACCATCATCTTGTGAGGACTTTCTTGCTTCATCATAACATGGCAGAAGATATCATACCAGGAGAAGGCAAGACAAGTTGGCCAGAGAGAGCTCTCTTTCATAATAGAAGAGCTCTCTTTCATAATAGTGGCATAAAAGCCACTCCCAGGATAATGTCCCTTTCCTGTGGTAGCCACATTAATCCATCAAAGAGGGCAGAGCCCTCATTAATCCAAGTTTCCAACACATAAACATTTGGGGGACACATGTAAACCATAGCAATGTGTCAATAAAAATGATCAAGACTTTGAAGGTTTGTTAATTCTAAAATAAAATATAAATAGTTAAGTGCCTACTGACTCAATAACATAAATTTTACTAATTTGGTAAGTGTATTTTATTTTTTGTCATTCTTAAAAATTGTAGATTCTAAAATTATTCGTAGGTTAGATTTTTCTCACTTAGTGTTCACAGACACAAAATTATACCCAACTCTAAACTGTACTTTTTGCCAACATAATTCCAAAAGAAGTTTTGATAAAATTCTTTCAATGTTTTTATTTCAAATATTATACTTACATATTATCTTTAATGTGGGATATCAGTGCATTTTAATGTGTTTCATGAGATGTAGAGAATCTAGAAGAAATACTCCAAAAATAAGTGCTTTGGCTTCCTTAGGTATTAAAACAACTCTGGGCGTTACCTTTGATAAAAGTACCTGTGGCTTGGTTTGGATATATAAAAGTGGTGGACAAATGCCCAGTTTGTTTGGGACTCAGAGGATTATCAGGATATGGGATATTCACCTGAAAGTCCCATGTGAACCAGGATGAAATGGTCACTCTGTATAATTTTCTGGGAGCATCGTGGGATACATGGAAGCACAGTGATTCTGCTGAGATATATTCCAGCTCAACCTTGTACTTTACTCATCCATAAGCTTGTGGCTATCTATGTTCTGATTCCTTCCTTAGTGACCCGCTTCCTTTATACTGCCTAGTTTTGCCTTATATTTTCTCTTCTCAGTGCTTAGGCATACCTGAGACTCTAGTTAACAACCATTTCATCTTTATGCTTGTGGCTTCTTTCATCTTCCCATGTTCTAGTTTTTCAGACCAGTTTCACTATAACTAAATTCTGAAATAACTTCAGGATCTTTTTTCCTCAGTCTTCCCCTCGAGGATCCTAAGCAAGTATAAGAAGTTAGCTCTTACTCTCAAAGATTCTCTTATGATAGTCATAAGAATGAGGCTGTGATTGGAGACAGAAATGAACAATTAAGTATGTAAAAAATAGACCCTTCTGTTCTGGAAAGTGTGCTGTTCGTATTTCATGATATCAGCTAAGGATGAATATATTTTCTAATCCAAAAACAAAGGATGAGGTTTATAAAATGCTAATGAAAATGATGCTTTTTATGAAAATGATGTTTACTTATATGTTGATTATGACTGAATGAGTGAATAAGTTAATAGTTTACTTAGATCAACAAAATGGAATTATCTTTATAAATGCTTAATTAAAATGAGTAAAGCAAATACGTTCACCATAACTAATTTAAATTATAATGCAGATGTGAAAATTTATTGCAATGTGTTATTAATTGTGGCTTTTCCCCCCTTTTCTTAGTTACTAAATCATTAGTGACATCTATAATATCTATTGAGTGAAAATAACTGGGTTCCCTTCATGGGCTGCATATTTTCGACATCTTAATATATGTACTATAAAGTGACACTGGGTCAGTTAGACCCATTGATGAACCAATTTTGGAACTATCATAATCTTTTTCAAAGATTTTATTAAGAATATTGCAAATTTTATTGCAGATTTTATTAAGAATATTGCAAATTTTAAAACAATTTTTATCACAGTAGAAATGTTAAAACAATTAATCTAAAAAAAATACCAACCACAATTAAAAGTTTTATCAAATCCTTCTCTGTTAGGGTTTATATAGGGTTTCAGGTTGGGTGAATTTGTCAAGGATGTTTTGGAATTATAAGTTAGATGAGTGTAAATTGCATAATTAAAAAAGAAACATCTAAGCAATTGCTTCCCAGAATTATGATGCATATAACTTCGACCTAAAGATTCAGCTCCAAATACTCTTGACTCAGAAAGCACAAATCTCACCCCTGCTACCCCATAGAGGCTCTGAGATTAATCTGGGGCAGAGGGATTGGAATTGAGTCTGGAATAAACTCGTAGGTTCTCTCAAGTCCATCAAACTGCAGCTTTCCCAAAAATTCCCATTGCGTGTTACATATGCCTAAGTTAATTTTTCTTCTGTTTATCCCTGGTTTTTTTCCTTGAACCCCATCTCAACTGGGGAATCTCTCAACCTAGCTGTACCTCAAACTGCTATGCCCATGAGGAAATTTTCTGAAATCCGAGGTTTTTGTCTCCAATCCTGCTGTACATTTTTTAACTAGAGTGATGAAAGTACAATGTGACTGTATCACCTTCACTCACAGACAGCTTCTGGCATGTTTCCGTAACTCTACAGCTATGGGGAACAGCCCAATTTTTGCTGCTCTTTCTAGAACGTGGCTACTTAGACTGCTGATTTTCCAAATGGAGGTGCATATCTGTTGGAAATTGGTATTTCAATCCCAATTTTCCCTGATCTTAGCTTTCTCTTTTCTACCCACTGAATTTAGTAAGCATCCAGCATGTCCCAATACTGAGCTTGCATTGATTATTAAAATAAACCTGGTATAGTTTATTTTGTGTCAAGCTGCCACAGTGGGTAGTATTACATTCAAGGGACCTGAGTTATAACATTAGATCTATGATTCATCCACAGAATAAACTTGTCGGGCAATATATACACTGAGCCACTTTTTCATCATGCTTAAATTATAATCTCTAAAATGTTTGTTTTACAGTTTAAAGGATGTAACATATATAAGTAGTCCTTTGTACTATATGATCATTAGATATTTTATTTTTATTTAGCAAAGATATTCTGGGTGTTCATAAGAGACTAGACATTACACTAGTGCTCACCATATGGAAGTGAACTGACACAGCCCAAAGAGTCTATAGTCCAGACAGGAGGCAGAATGATAGCAGATGTTGTTATCAGCAACTATAGTAATGGTAGCTTCTGCAGTAACTGTGGGTCATTGTTCAACCTTTGGCCTTTTCAGCCACACTGTACAAATACCTACTACTCAATTTAAATAAAATCAACTTCAGGTGGAGAGGACTTCTATTCTAAGGAGCCTTGTGAAAGTAATAGCATGATTTTTCTTAAAAGCTACTTGGTATGAGCAGTATCTCGGCCAAAGTTCTGCTTGGTAATTTATACCAATGTGTCTTACATTTTCTTCAGCAAGCCTAATTAAAGTGAGATAAGGAAAACCAAGAGAGAAGCATAGTGCTTTCAAAGCCAGAAAAATTTGAGAAAGACAAATGCATTTTAAGTGGTTTTAAACCTAATAGCTGACCTCATGTATAATGAAAGTTTTAGAGTGTATATAACCACATATATAACATATATGCGTGTGGGTGTGTATACATATGTGTGTGTATAACAGTGCCCCAGAGATGTATACACACACACATTTTATTTCTCATAATCTGATTTCGTTTCTTTTTCCAAGTACACGTATGCATATTTTAAGTAAGAAATGTATCTTGAAATCACACACGATGGTAGAAAACAAGATCTACTATTTGAAAGGCTTCACCAAGGGGCTAATGATTTAGCTACTCCATCCATGTTTTCTTTCTGTTTGTGTTGGTACTTGATGGCAAGAAAAGAGTTATGATTGTCACTTTAGCATGTTTTATTTCTTTTGGTTGGGAGATTTATACCGTGAGTCTGGTGTTGTGAAAGTCTCCTTTCTGCAATTCTACCTAGGCTTTTGATACAGCGAAAGAAGGTCAATCCCTAAGGGTGTCGTGGAGGGTTATGATACAGGTCTGAACATGATCAAATGCAACGTTTCAGAAGACTGGAGGATTTCTTTTGAGGCTCTTTGCACCGAATTACTCTCCTATTTTCTCCCTTAGGTTTAATATTTTAACTCCGTTCTCTTGAGGAATAGCTGCATAGCACTGCATGCAAAAATAATGAATTGAAAATGTATAGAAAGTATGTCCCATTGTTTTCTGCAAAGCTCTGCCTTTTTCACTGCTGCTTTTCATATTTTGAACTAGCAGTGAAAATTTTGAACTTTATTGCCACAATTAATTATGCATATTTTTTCTTACAGCTTTTATTATAGGTGGCAATTTAAAAAGAGGTGAGCACTGAATTGCAAAATATACATACCAAGTTACATTTCTGGATGATATTTTCTTTTGAGCTTTATTCTCCCTGCAGTATCTAGCTTCCCTTCTTAGCCTGGCAAATTTCTATTTTCCTCAGATAGTTCTCAAAAATTATCTTTCTTATGAACCTATTTTCTCTCTTTCTTCCACATACCTTAGTTTGTACTGGCTCCCTCATGTTTTCCCAGCCCATCTTTCCACACTTACACCATTTATTCACTTAACACACTATTTAAGCAAACATATATTGAATGCTTATAGTGTCCTAGAATATTCTATGTTGACATTACCTGTTTGCAATAGTCCTCCACACAGTTAAGTGTCTTACATGGAGAAACCAGGTGTGATTTATCTTCTAGTCTCCAGATACCAGCCCTGTTCTAGAAACAGTAGATACTTAATTAATATTTGTTGTTACGAATCACTGATAGAAGCTGCAGAGTAGTCTTACCAAAGCCAATGTAATTACAAGGTTAAATGAACCAACATTCTCTGTGTTACTCTTAAATCATTTGATCATTATAATTTGTAAATATAGTTGTATTCAAAATTGAATAGAAAATAGACTCATCACAGAAAGTTAAAACTAAAAATGCTAGCAGCCTGAATGAAAATGCTAATGTCAGTGCTCTCAAGCCAGCAGCTATTGAGCAGTATACACCTTAAAATATATTTTGCTTGACTGTTTGATAGGCCCACACAGTGTTTTAAGGGGCATAAAGCTAGACAGGTGTTGTGCTTGTATAAGCATATAAACAACTTATCATCTACTGCCTTACAGACTGAGTATGCTATGTGTATATACGTTAAAAGTCTTTGAGCTTGGGAATTCCTACTATCTGGTTTACAGATATGCTTCTGCCTATAAACCCTGCTGCTTTGTCAGCGCATCTATTCAATTGTAATGTAATTGACTAGTTCGGGAAACATCTTAGCTACTAAAAAATAGGCTTTTGCATCCATTGTACAAATCATGTCTTACTTAAAATCTCTTTTGGGTAAAACAAACAATTAATTGTTAAAATATTTCTGGCAGTGTATTTCATAAGCACATACATATACAAAGACATGTATACATGAATGTATGTATGTATAAATTTGTGATCCTGAGTCCCATATACAGACAAATTACCAATTTATCTTATAATCATGTGTCTATTCCACATCTTCTCTATGGACATCAGAGGAGGATCTTCTTCATTCCATAAAATAAATACATACATAAATAATGTATTGTTTCAGTTTAAAAGATCAAGTAATATATTTTCCCAAATGGAAAAGAAAAAAGGCGTTCTAAGCCTAAGGGAACATGTCAATAAAGAATTAGAAAAGTAAAATTATTGGATAAATTGGCAACTAGTATGTTGAAAGACACTGGAGGAGGATTTGAGGCCCTCTTAAAGGCTTTGAATGGCAAAGTTGAGTTTCTACTTGATCCTGTTTCATTTCCATTTCAGTACGTGTGTGTGTGTGTGTGTGTGTGTGTGTGTGTGTGTGTGTTGTGTGCATGTGTGTGTGCTGTGAATACTAAAAATAGGTCCTGTTTTAGAAAGGACAGTGACAACATTGTGTGGAATAAATCTAAGCAGAGAGAGGCTGAAGTGATGACAATCAAAAATAAAATTGCAACAGTACTGAGGGGGAACTCCTGGAAGCGGAAATAGAGCAAATAGAATTTGAGAAAACATACATTTGCAGACAAAGTAGAAAGAAATATAGATTCTTTCTATTTAATCAAAAGTCTATTTGGAAATGAAACTTTTCAAGACCTTGGCCCCATCTCTTTGGCAATATTTGAAGAACTTTTTTTTAGTGCATAGGTTGATATTTGCTTATTTGAATATGCTGGAGTTCTTTACCAGGTTAGTTAGCATTTAAATATTTATACTTTAATCATAAAATATAGTTTATTTTTTAAATAATGGAGGATCCTTCCAGTCTAAAGAATGGCATTTCTAGAGGGAATTACATTTGGTCAAAATATTTTTTCTTTATGTGACTTGCTTTCATCAACAAATGACATCCTTTTATGCTAGGTACGGTTCTAGGCCGTGAGCAGGTCATAGTGGGTAGGACTTTTCTTCTCTCATTCAGCCTACCTTTTAGATGAGGATTCTCATTATTAACTTTTAAATTGCTTTTTGGGTTTTTAATTAATATAATTTTTATACACTGTAGATTAAGAACACTACTCCAGTGGTACTTGAATGAGACAACAACATGAAGAAAAACTAAATAATTCTAAACTGCTCAAACTCCCTCTTGAGCAATTGTGAACAAAGAATAAAATGTCCAATGCCCAGGTATTAAAAGGGCAAATTAAAAAACTCCATGTTCCTCAACAATGTTCACATGGGGTTATCAATATTGTATTCCTCTATTTTAGAAAAATTACTTAGACTATTCCTATGATTGTTGAATTTTAGTAAAACAGTGTTTTCCTAAGAGAAAGTTCTTAACTGGAGATGGATGATGCCTATGCCATTGTAACCAAATAAAAAGATCTTAACGTCAAAATTATTGTGATGATTTAGCTCTTCTTGTTAACCGTTGTTTGGTGACCTTATTAGTTGTCTGCGTGTACGACATATGAGTGCATTATTTCATAACCTTCTGAGTGCTAAGTTTTAGATTGTTTTTTAATTAGCATTTTAATTGCTCATCAAATTAATTGAAGACTGAGTCAGAAAATGGAGCATTTGCTATTCCTTTGATACCAGTCAACTCTAAGTTTTCCCAAGGTCAAGTACCCTCTGGTAGTACTAAGAGAAGCTTGCTTTGCTTTGAAATCTTCAACATGATATGACAGTCAGTGGGCTATCATCTTTGAGAGCAGGGAATTATTTTTCCTTCTTTTTTTAAGTCTTATTTTAAAAATAGGGTGATTGTATTGCTATACAAAGAAAGGATTAGAGACAAATAGAATGTCCCCTGTGATCTAGGTTATGTCAAATTAGGTACTTGCACATTATTATATTTGTTATAAAAAATACTTACTGAGTGACTTCATGTCACAGGCACTAGACTAGCAACACATAAGATAAAAATTCTGATTATCAAGAGAAAAGAGCGAGTGTGGGTTTGGTTCCAGAATACTGCGATAAAGGAAATATCATAATAAACCGAGTTGCAAGAATTTTTTGTTTTTTCAGTGCACATAAAAATCATGTTTATATTATACTATAGTCTGTTAAGTGCAACATTCTGTCTGAAAAAAGTCCTTAATTTTTTTACTATATTTTAAGTTTGGGGATATATGTGCAGAACATGCAGGTTTGTTACATAGTTATATACATGCCATGGTGGTTTGCTGAACCCATCAATCCATCATCTACATTAGGTATTTCTTCTTATGCTATACCTCCCTTAGTCCCATGCCCCCCTACATGCCCATGTGTGAGATGTTCACCTCCCTGTGTCCATGTAGTCTCATTGTTCAGTTCCCACTTATGAGTGAGAACATGTGGTATTTGGTTTTATGTGACTGTGTTAATTTGCTGAGAATGATGATTTCTAGCTTCTTCATCTCCCTGCAAAGGACATGAACATCCTTTTTTATGGCTGCTTAGTATTCCATGGTGTATATGTGCCACATTTTCTTTATTCAGTCTATCATTGATGTGCACTTAGGTAGGTTCCAATTCTTCGCTATTGTGATTAGTGCTGCAGTAAACATTTGTGTGTATGTGTCTTTGTAGCAGAATGATTTATAATCCTTTGTGTATATACCCAATATTGGGATTGCTGGTACAAATGGTATTTCTGGTTCTGGATCATTGAAGAATAGCCACACTGTCCTCCACAATGGTTGAACTAATTTACACTCCCACCAGCAGTGTAAAAACGTTCCTGTTTCTTCACATCCTCTCCAGCATGTTGTTTTTTCTGACTTTTTAATGATCGCCATTCTAACTGGTGGAGATGGTATCTTACTGCGGTTTTGATTTGAATTTCTCTAATGATCAGTGATGATGAGCTTTTTTTCATGTTTGTTGGCCACATAAATGTCTTCTTTTGAAAAGTGTCTATTCATATCCTTTACCCACTTTTAGATGGGGTTATTTGTTTGTTTGTTTTTTCCTTGTAAATTTGTTTAAGTTCCTTGTAGGTTCTGGATATTAGCCCTTTGTCAGATAGATAAATTGCAAATTTTTTTCCCATTATTTGGATTGCCTGTTCACTCCGATGATAGTTTCTTTTCCTGTGCACAAGCTCTTTATTTTAATTAGATCCCATTTGTCAATTTTGGCTTTTGTTGCCATCGTTTTTGGTGTTTTAGTCATGAAGTCTTTGCCGATTCCTATGTCCTGAATTGTATTACCTAGGTTTCCTTCTAGGGTTTTTATGGTTTTAGGTTTTACATTAAGTCTTTAATCCATCTTGAGTTAATTTTTGTATAAGGTATAAGGAAGAGAACAGTTTCAGTTTTCTGCATATGGCTAGCCAATTTTCCCAACCCCATTTATTAAATAGGGAATGTCCTTAATTTAAAAATGCTTTTTTTTTGGTAAAAAAATTCTTGACAATATTCTGAGCCTATAGCAAGTCATAATCTTTTCTGTGGTGGAGGGTATTTTCTTGACTGGTCTTTTCTTGGCTGCTGAATGATCAAGGTGGCAGTTACTGAAGGTTGGGATACTGGTGGCAATTTTTTAAAATAAGGAAGCCATGATGTTTGCCACATTAATTGACTTTTCCTTCTCTGTGGCATGTGATGCTGTTTGATAGCATTTTACTGACCGTAAAAGTCCTTGCAAGTTTGAAATCAATCCTCAAACTCTGCCACTGCTTTATCAACTAAGTTTATGGAATATTCTAAATCTCAAGAAATCACCTTTTTTGCTCATTCATAAGATGAAACTTCTCACCATTTGAAGTGTGATCCTAAGATTGCAGCAATTCAATCGCATCTTCAGACTCCACTTCTGATTCCAGTTCTTTTGCTTTTTCCACCACATCTGCAGTTACTTCCTTAATGAGCTCTTAAACTCCTCAAAATCATCCATAATTCTTGGAATCAGCTTCCAAACTCCTGTTAACGTTGATATTTTGGCCTCCTCCCATGAAACACAAATGTTCTTAATGGCATCTAGAATGGTACATTCTTTTCAGAAGGCTTTCAAAATAGTTTGTCCAGATCTATCAGAAGAATCATTATGTCAGCTATAATCTTATAAAATGTATTTCTTAAATAATAACACTTGAAGATAAAAATTACTCTTTGATCTAATGAATGTTGCGTGAATAGCCCTGGAAACATGCATCTCTTCATACATCTTCCATCGGAGCTTTTGGATGACCAGGTGCATTGTCAACGAACAATAATATTTTAAATGGTATCTTTTTTTCTGAGCAGAAAGTATCAACAGTGGGATTAAAATATCAATAAACCTTTATTGGTTTATTGTAAAATCAATAAAGGTTTGTTGATACTTAATCCCATGCCATAAACAGATAGGCTGTCTTCCAGGCTATGTTATTCCATTCATAGAGCACAGTCACCAAACTTTAAAGCTTTGAAAATAGACATTGTCTTTTTCTCTCTAGCTATGAAAGCTCTAGATAATACCTTTTTTTCAGTATAAGGCTGTCTCCTTGACATGAAACACTGTTTTTTAATGTAGCCACCTTTAGCAATTATCTTAGTTAGATGATCTGGATAACTTGCTATAGTGTCTACATCAGCACTCACTACTTCACCTTGCACTCTTATTTCATGGAGATGGCTTCTTTCCTTAAACCTCATTAACCAAATTCTGATAGCTTCAAACATTTTCCAACTTTTCTTCTATAATATTTTTTTTAACTTTAAGTCTCATAGAATGAAGACAATTAGAGCATTGGTCTGGAATAGGCTTCCATTTAAGGGAATATTGTGGCTTTCTTGATCTTTTATACAGAGCACTAAAGCTTTGCTCATATCAGCAATAAGGCTCTTTCATTTTCTTATCATTCATGTATTTACTGGAGTGGCATTTTAATTTCCTTCAAGAGCTTCTCCTTTGCATTTGCAACTTGGCTAATTGTTTGGCACAAGAGACCTAGATTTTAACATATGTCTCTTGGCTTTCAACATGCCTTTCTCACTAAGTTTAATCATTTCTAGTTTTTAATTTAAAGTGAGAAATGTGAATCTCTTCCTTTCCCTGGCATACTTAAAGGCCATTGTAGGGTTATTAATTGGCCTAATTTCAATATTGTTGTGTCTCAGAGAATAGAGAGGTCAAAGGAGAGGGAGAAAGACAGGGGAACAACCAGTGAGTAGAGCAGTGAGAACACACACATTTATCTATTATCTATGCTGTCTTATAAGGGCTTGGTTTGTGGTAGCCCAAAACAATTACCATAGTAAGATCAAAGATCACTGATCCCAGATCACCATAACAGATATGACAATGGAAAATTTAAAATATTGTGAGAATTACTAAAATGTGACCCTGAAACAGGAAGTGAGCACATATTGTTGAAAAAAAGTGGCGCCAATAAACTTGCCCAACACAGGGTTGCCACAGACATCATTTGTAAAAAATTCGGTATCTGCAAAGCACAATAAAGCAAAGAAGTTTAAAATGGAGTATGTCTGTAATCACTTATTTTATAGACTAAACAGGGAACTGTTTACCAAAATGAAACATAAACAAATCAAAGATGCATCTACTAAATGGATCCTAGGATGAAGCCAATATAATGCAGTAGCCCAGTGCTGAAATAAGGCATAAGGTTGCTGTGGTGTGAATATGAGGATTTTGACTTACTGCTAATGTGATTCTTTTTAAGCTTCAGTTACCTCAATGATGTCTGCAGATAAAGGAATGTGTCTTGGAAGATCACTGTGAGAATTAAGTGAATTAATATTTATAAAGGATTTAGAACTGTCTCTGGATCATTTCAGTAATTTTATTATTTTGACAGTAAACACAAGATTAGCCCAGATTCCATGGCAACATTTGTGTTAAAAAATGAGCATGCTTTTATCAGGCTTGAAATATTATCCAGGTTATTCTTCTTCATTTGAGCCATTTAGCTACTCTTTTATCAGAATATAAAAGATTTTATATTTAATTCATATACCTGTTCTTGCCCACTGGCTAATATTACATTATATCTTTACACAGAGTGTTGAGGAAACTAACATCTCTACCCAGTAGCTACACTTAGATAAGAAATAAACTTGGATGTTGTTTGGCTCTCAGAAAGGACTGTCTATATAATATAGATGATAAAGAAGGTAGTCACAAGCAAAATACTGAATCATTAAAGAATTGATCCAAACCCAATTTGAAAAAATGTTAATTGCTTGTCCAGTTTGATTATATCAACACCAGCCAGGCACTTTAAAACGTAACAGAAGATACATGATGAATTTTCCATTAGTTTGGCCTGAACAGCAGATCTGATTTGGGGACCACAGAAAAAGCTATTTTTGTGTCTTTTTTCTAAATTCCAACCTTTGTTTTTTCTGCTGCTCAGGCCATCAATTCCTTGTCCCTAAAATGCAGTCCTCAAGATAAGAACAAAATTTTTCAACATGAGCAATTAATTTTGTCTCAATCTTATATTAGGTGTGACCTAAAGCATCTTTGGAAAATTTCACTTATATATTTTTTTAGATTTTTTTGTAACACACAATCTGAATAAGTATGCTTGCTATGCAAACATAATTTTAATATATTCCTCTGGATCTCTTTTCCAACCTTATCACTGCGCCTAAGCTCCTTATGCCTAGATATTCTGGAATTGCTCTGCTTAGAATGTTATTCTGTCCATGGGAAAATATAATATAGGGATGTTTTTCCACCATGTGCCATTTAACTGTTAGAGATTTATTTCATTTTTCAACATTTATAATTTAGAGATTACATTTTATCCCATTTAATTCTTTTACCACGGATGTGATTTAGTTGTTGTTGTTCGGATTTCTCTTGTATGCCTACTTTTAGTTTCATTCTGAATCTTAACACAATTTTGTTTGGGGAGAGAATGCTACAAACTGCATATGATTGAATATTGATTTGACCAATATAATAATACTTGTCTTAGTTAGGAGGGTTTATTTCCCTATTTCAATTTGTTAATATGATTTATATATTTTACCTTATATCTTTCAAGTTTGTTTTTTGTTTTTTGTTTTTTTTTTTTTTTTGAGATGGAGTTTCGCTCTTGTTACCCAGGCTGGAGTGCAATGGCGCGATCTTGGCTCACCGCAACCTCTGTCTCCTGGGTTCAGGCAATTCTCCTGACTCAGCCTCCCGAGTAGCTGGGATTACAGGCATGAGCCACCGTGCCCAGCTAATTTTTTGTATTTTTAGTAGAGACGGGGTTTCACCATGTTGACCAGGATGGTCTCGATCTGTTGACCTCGTGATCCACCCGCCTCGGCCTCCCAAAATATCTTTCAACTTTTTAAGTGTCCATTTGTAAACCAGTAAAAGACAGAGCCAGGGCTTGACATAGTGTTTTCTCGTGGTCTTAGTGCTATTCTCTTATTTCCTTCTATTTGTTTTATTTTTCAATAAATTAAAATGTGTTTTAGACTTTATATAGCTAGAATGCAGAGTTAAGATATATAACTTTGAGTTCATCAGTTTCT
>CM052657.1:94556745-94596530 GCA_028533165.1 Leontopithecus rosalia | reverse complement strand
TCTTTCAACTTTTTAAGTGTCCATTTGTAAACCAGTAAAAGACAGAGCCAGGGCTTGACATAGTGTTTTCTCGTGGTCTTAGTGCTATTCTCTTATTTCCTTCTATTTGTTTTATTTTTCAATAAATTAAAATGTGTTTTAGACTTTATATAGCTAGAATGCAGAGTTAAGATATATAACTTTGAGTTCATCAGTTTCTCCTTCTGGATTTTTACATACAGAGTTGTGAGTTAGTGATTTTCTGAGAGAAAGTGCAGTGGCACTAACCTCTGCCCTACAGAGAATTTATGACTATCCATGCCTTTTGCAGTTCATTGTTTTTCCGCTCTGGCAGAAGAGTGCTCTCCTCATTTAAGGCATTTATAGCTTCTAAAATGTATTTTCCCTATTCATCAAGTTGATGAAGGGGGAAAAAGTTGCATTACTGTTTCTAAAATCAGAATTGAAAAATCTCTGCAGTTGCTTTCTTCAAATCTTCTCTTCCAAACTTTGAAATGCCCATTATTTTGGACCAAAGCTAGATCAGGGTAACTATTGACAGATTACTCACATGTACAAAGAACTTTGTGTGCTCTGATGGAAATAGGGTGTGTACTATTATATCTGGATTTTTTTCTTCCTGGTACTAGCACATGGCCGAACACCCAGATGGTGGTCTAATTTACATAATGATATATCATCTCCATCCTGACAAGGGCATTGAGGAAGAACATCATGGACCTTTCTGTGGCCCTTGGAACACATAGTCTAGCTAGCTCAAAGTTCTATGTAAAAGGCAAGTCTCCTTGCTTACCTGTAACCCAGGTACTGCCAGCACACTCTAATTTTCCTCAGATTAAAGGTTCACTTTTTCTTTTATTTTTATTCTAAGTTTCACTATTTTTTAAAGATAAAACCTAAGACTCCCAGAACCTAACATCAACCAATGTTAATCTTGATAATTTGCTTCTACAAGTTCTTATTATACATAAATATGTATAATATATACAGAATATATGCATGTGTACATATATATGCATATACACATATATTCTGTATATTCAGTAAGATAAATTGCTGTCAGTACAGATATATATGTATCTCTGTGAAAATATGATATACATACTATACAATATATATGCCATAAAATATATATACTAAAAATATCAATATTGTATATATACATAGTATAAAATTCTAAGCCCATTAAATTAAAGTTAGCAAAAGCATTCAGAAAGACATTCCAATGGAGAGAGCCAAGATAAGAAATGGTGAATATCGAATCAAGTCAAAATGGATTATCTAACCATATACTATGTATTCAGCACTGTACTAGTACCATGGAGACACAACAAAATCGTTGATTTTCATTCAAAATTTTCAATGCAAAGTGTTGATGCAAGGAAGCCCTTATTAGTGAGAATATATGAAACTATTGCCTAAAAGATTCTATGTTTGTGATGTATGATTGTCATGAAACTTAATACATAATGTTGACATGACACCTTCATGCATGTAGAAGGATGGGGGAAGGGATGTTTTGTAAAAAATTACTAACTCCTAAGGTCAGTCACACAGAAAAAATTCTGTGTCTCAGGCAGAAAGCAAGAACTTTAAAGGATTGACCTTGGTACATACAATTTGGGGATAATTCTTTCATTATCTGAACATAGTATTAGCATAATTTCTCAAAAGGCATTCATGGAGGCTTTATCTTGAGATAGGATATCTGAAATCATGGTGATATAATAGATTTGAATGTTATAAAGTAGATAATTTGAGTTTTGTGTATTAACCTCTTATCAACCAACTATCAAATGGCATTAAAATCTTGCATCCTCTTAGGGTTTAGTATACGTCTTTGAAATGTTTCAGTCTGCCTCATTAGTGTTAACGGAAGTCTAGTGTCATGTTTTTATTAAATTTGTTTTGTTGTTTACATTAGAACCAAAGGAAAAGGAGAACTCTAGAGCTGGAATGAAGGTGGATATGGCAAGGGAAGCAAATCTCCAGGATCAGCTTTTTCTTATTTCTTGGAGATTTTCTTTCCATTAATAAAAGTCAGAGATTCTGAAGATTCTGAATTAAATTCTCTCTCTCTCTCTCTCTCTCTCTCTCTCATATCCACAATTGGGGGCAAAACAACAGGGACTTTGTCCCCATAGCTTACATTTTACTGTGAGGAACAAATGGTAAATAAATAACCCAACAGTTATTTAATGATACATTGAAATGAATGCTATGAAGGAAAAGGTCAGAGAGCAAGTAATGCAAATCAGCCTGATTTATTTCAGGAGATCAAGGAATTCTTATCAGAGAAAATGACATTTCAGCTGAGCATTGACAGATAAGTAGGATTTTAACTAGGCAAAGAATAGAAGAAAGGATATTCCCAGAAGAGGAAACAACACATTTAAAGGATCTGAAGTGAGACGGATACCATGGATTAGATTAGCTGATGAAAACCCGAGCAACTTAGAAGTCCCAACTAAAAGAACGAGTGAGTTAGGGTTAAGAAGATATACAGGGATATTAGTTTCTTGTGGCTTTTAAAACGAAGTAACTTACAGGTGGCTTAGAGAAATAGAAATTTTTTCTCTCACATTTCTGGAGGCTGGAAGTTGGCAGTTAAGGTTTTGGCAGGTCCATGCCCTTGCTCCTAGCTTCAGATGATTGCTGGGAGTACTAGCCATTCCCTGACTTGCAGCTGCATGACTTCAGTCTCTGCTACCATCTTCCTTCTGCATGTCTGTTTCTTCACATAGTGTTCTCTTCTGTGTTTTTCTATCTCTGTGTGTCTTTGCTACTTCCATGGACATCAGCATACCGGATTAAGGACCCACCCCATCATCTAGGATGATGATATGTGTACGATATCATCATAATACACATTTTAATTACATATGCAAAGACCCTATTTCCACATAAGATCATATGCACAAATTCCAGAGACTGGTGCTTTAACATAGCTTTGGCGATATATTAATAATTCTACCCACAACAGCAGTGTCCATAAGTCCTTATGAGGAAATTATTGTTTTATTCAGTAAAAAGCCATTAAAATGGCTTAAGGAGAGGAATTATGTGACCAAACGTATTTTGTACTATATAATTCCATTCGTAAAACAAATTAGAAAGAATAAAACTATTAAGGCAAAAATCAGTCCAGTAGTTAGTTGTTAATGGTTAAATGTAGGGGTTTGGGCAAAAGCTTCATGACTAAAATGCCCAAAGCAATTGTAACAAAAGCCAAACTTGACAAATGGGATTTAATTAAAAGAGCTTCTGCGTAGCAAAAGAAACCAGCATCAGAGTGAACAGGGAACCTACAGAATGGAAGAAAATTTTTGCAATCTACCCATCTGACAAAGGTCTAATATCTAGGATGTACAAGCAACTTAAACATATTTACAAGAAAAAGACAACCTCATCAAAAAGTGAACAAAGGATATGAACAGACAGTTCTCAAAGGAAGACATTTACACGGCCAACAAACATGAAAAAAGCTCAACATCACTGATCATCAGAGAAATGCAAATCAATACCACAGTGAAATAGCATCTCACACCAGTCAGAACGGCGATTATTAAAATGTCAGGGAACAATAGATGCTATGGAGAGGAGGAGGCTATGGAGAAATAGGAATACTTTTATCCTGTTGGTGGGAATGAAAATTAGTTCAATCATTGTGGAAGATAATATAACAATTCCTCGAGAATCTAGAATGAGAAATACCATTTGACTCAGCAATCCCATTACTAGGTATATACCCAAAGGATTACAAATCATTCTACTATAAAGATACATGTACATGTATGTTTATTGCAGCATTATTTACAATAGCAAAGACATGGAACCAACCCAAATGCCCATCAATGATAGGCTGGATAAAGAAAATATGGTACATATACATCATGAAATACTATGCAGCCATAAAAAGGAATTAGATCATGTCCTTTGCAAGTACATGGATGAAGCTGGAAGCCGTCATCCTAAGCAAACTAACACAGAAACCAAAATCCAAATACCACGTGTTCTCACTCATAAGTGGAAGTTTAACACTGAGAACACATGAACACAGAGAGGGGAACAACATACATCATGGCCTGTTGGGGGTGGGGGTTGAGGGTAGGGAACTTTCAGGGAACAGATCACCATCTGCAGCAAACTACCATGGCACGTGTATACTTATGTAACAAACCGGCACATTCTGCACATGTATCCCATTTTTTTTCTAGAAGAAATAAAGAAAAAAATAACAGTAGAGGTTTGGGGTGTACTACAAAGGGGCACTAGACAATTTGAGGGATGGCAGGAAGTATTCTGTGTCTTAGTTGTGATAGGTTTGTAAATGCTTATAGATGTGTACTCCTAAAAAGGGTAAATTTTACTGTATGTAAATTATACCTCAATATCAAATTATTAATCAGAATGAATCTAGTTTCAATCCCAAAATGGTCTAGTTAAGACAACATTGTTATTTAGGGTGGCAACAAGCTCCTAGTGTTTCACTACAATGCCAGACAGAGTCACCTGCACTGGAATTTGGTATTAATTTGTCAGCTCATTCCTATTGTGGCAGCTTGCTGAAAATAGCAATGAAGAAAGAGATTCTAAACCTGGAGCATCTGCCAAAGGAGTGCCTTTATAGAGGTCAAGGGGCCTTGGTATCAACAATAGAAAAGACAGGAATTGCACAGTTTTCCCAAGAGTATCTTCTGCTCAAAATCATGAAGGAGAAAGAAAATAAAGATGCCTACAAAGGAAAGTAAAGAGCTGAAATGAGAGTCCCAGTGTCCTATTATGAGCCATAAGTCAACCTGCTGGGTTGTGTTGAAGAGAAATTGAAGACTGCAAGGCATAGGTTTCCCCTGTCCACATCCCTGGTGGTTGTCAAAAAGCAGCTGGAGAAATCTACACTTTTGTGCCTGTGTTTTGTAATTTCAATTCTCTAAGAAAGATTTTGGTGCTGATCTAGGAGTGTTTAATAGACAAAAAGAGAAAAAAATTTGTAAAAACAAGATCCTCTAGAACAAGTGAATAGAAGCATTTCTTTATTCTTATTTAGTCAATTAAGTTATAGTATATTTATTTGAGGGCAGGAAACACTTCTCTAACATATTTTGGTTAGACATGTCAAAAACAGTCTGTGTTAGTAGAAAGGCAATGCAGTCCCCATCCACAGCTTCCTTACAGTATAACTGAAGAAAGCAGAATAAGTAAGTAAAGTAAGACTTAAGGCTTAAAAGCAAAAGGATAGCATGCTCTGGCATCATATAGCAGAAGAATCTTAACATATCCTGTGAAGGAACATATACAGTCAAGACTGATAATTGAATAGTATAATTTGGCCAAGTGAAGATGGAGGGGACTTATTTTGGTGAAAAGGAAAATATTTTTTAACTTGCAGTCTTAATTGGAGAAATAAATAGCTAATATATTTTTAACCTATTTTATTGCTGCTGGTTCATGGAATAAGCTTATCTTTGAGAAAACATTGTAGAAATAACACTGGGCCCATGGGATTGATTATTATTTTGAAGGCCATTTCCATGAAGAGCCAACATACTAAGGATGCATTAAAAATCCTACCAAATCCAGACCTTGGCATAATAAAAATCCAGAGTTTAATTATAGTTCTGTGAGTTAATAATTAAGTGATCATGTGCAAGTTAGTATAACTCTCTTAGATCAGATATTCTCTGTGTATTTTGCCATATATGTGTATATATATGTGTGTATATATATATATATATACACATTCACACATAGGTGTATATATATATATATATGTGTGTATATATATATGTGTGTATATATATACACACACACACATAGGATATCTACATCCTGATTAATAATTTGGGTACAGAGATTATTCTCATAGAGCACTTAATAATATCTCCTACCTTTTTTTAACCTATTAATTCTTACTCCCCTTTACTTTTCTCCATAGGTGTATTATACAGCACATAATATAGCTTATTTTTCCTCTCTATATCTCTAAATATAGTGTAAGAATGATGAGAAGAATAATTTGTTTTATTTACTGCTATAACCTTAGTCCTTAGATCAATGCCTGGTAATTGACATTGATTAAACAATGGTTCAATTAATGAACAAATGGACAAGTGATTATTAGTGATAATACTATCCTCTTTCCTTGGTCAGTAGTATGTGATATAACAAAGTGTGAAGTTTCTCAGCATTATAATTTTGTAGCTGTTTCTTGAATATAATCAAAGGCTTTGCTTTAGGTAAAAGTGAAAAAAGCTTCATAACCTTGAATTGGATGAAAACTTTTCTTCATGCCTAATCAAATGAATATCACAGAAATACAAGATACCAGTAACTGAGAAGTGGTTGCAAAGCCTCTGAGAGCATCCTGACCCAAATGTTTGTTCAACTACTTTACTTTGAACATTGCCTAACCCTCCAAAATATAGATATATTTGTGAATAACGGAACAGGAACTTGTGAAAGAACTTTATCTTTGCTCTTGTTCACCATAAGAAAGAAAGAAGTTTTTAGTATCAGAGTTAAAGGCTCTCTTGATTTTGAATTCTGTCTCAGATATCAATTGATCCTATCCCTGGAGCAAAACCAAAAAATGGTAATAATTCATTGTTTTGATTGATATACCCTAAAATTTTTTCCTAGTTGTATGAGGTTGGCATTGCTTAAAATCCTTCCAATTCATTCAAAAATGGCCATACTTTATTGGTATGTTTAATTAAATGGCACCTGATGATGCCATTTTTAGAGACTGTTAGGGGCAGGCATCTCCTCTGGGAGAAAGTCAAATTAGGGGACAAAGAATGTAATTCTGGTAATTTTCCAATCTTTCGAAGAGTTGAGTGAGCGGGTACAGGGAACAAGGGATTTAACTTCTGATTCTCCAGGCTGAAAACGTCTCTGTCTTCATTCATCATTACTGAAGCAAATACACAAGGGTGTGGCCTTGGCATCTTATGGCTGAACTGGGCCTGCATCCTCTAGGATTCACTACTGGTACGATGCTCTAATAATTCCACCTGAACATCATGTTGCTACGAAAAGGACAATGTAAAGGACTAAACACTTACTTGTAGCAAGTAAGTTCACAAGTGGGAAAACATCTGTTCACAGGCGTATTCTTTGTTTGTGGTTAGGAAAGTAATCAAATCAGGTTCTGTTCTTCCTTATCTGTTTTACTCTTTCCTATCATTAGAAAAGCATGCTGTTGTTATTTTCATTCATAGGCACTCCTGCTACCACAGCCTTTTTCCTTAGTAGTGCCACTTTTGTGTCATTTATGTAGTTTTCAAAAAATATTATCTTCACTCTTACTTAAAGGGAATTGAGATACAGAAATGCATGAAACTCTTATTTTTTGATTTCTTCTTATTTTGTAGAAGAATAAATTTCTTATGTAATTTCTTCTTACATTTTTAGAAGAAACTCTCCTGAAGAGAATAATATGGGTTAATCAGTTATTTTCTATACTAAAAAATGTGTTTTGATTTTTTAATATCTCTTTATATTTATATAAATCATTTTCCCTTTACTGCTTTCCTCCCTTTTTTCTTTGAAAATATAGATTGTATTTGCACTCCAGCTACAGATTCTTGATAATTTTTTAAAGGAGAGATAATGCTGTTGCAAACAAGAAAGTTTCTGAGTTTTAAAATTGCAAGAGGATCTGCCCCAAAATTTAATTTTCCACTTTGACACATTTGGTATTGTTTTCCAAATTTAAATTATGTCAGTACCTCAGATCACTCCCTTAAAATACATCTGCATGCACTTATTAATATAAATCCTTAAAGATTGTCAGGCCAGGCAGAGAGACTCACACCTGTAATCCCAGCACTTTAGGAGACCTTGGCAGGTAGATCACCTGAGGTCAGGAGTTCAAAACCAACACGATGAAACCCTGTCTCTACTAAAAATACAAAATTAGCCAGGCATGGTGGCATGTGCCTGTAATTCCAGCTGCTTGGGAGGCTGAGGCAGGAGAATTGCTTGAACTTGGGAGGCAGAGTTTGCAGTGAGCTAAGATTGCATCACAGCACTCCAGCCTGGGCAACAGAGCAAGACTATCTCAGAAAATTAAAAACTAAAAAAAATTAATAATATTTTTAAAAATATATAAGTAAATACCTACAGATTGTATAAAAAGGTCTTTTAGTAACATTATTACATATTTATTGATAGTGAGTAAAATACTTTATTATAGCATTATTGTAAATAAAGCATAATATTTTAAATCTAAGAGGGCTGGTGGACTCCTGAAATGTTCATTCTACATTAGCCATTAGAAAAACTGAGTACATTCAAACTAGAGAATGTTTAAATATGAGCATTTGTTCTGGCTTTGAAACTAGCTAGATTATTGTTCCAGTCTATTGTACTGCATAGCAGTGCACATTTAGACCCAAGTCATTTAAAACTTCTTCACTCTACTAAAATAAATTGCTCTTAATCTTGTGATGGGTTGTGCACTGGACTTGGAGCCAGAAAATTGAAATCATAATTGAAAGTTGGCCTTGCCCTTATGCTAGTTATGTGGCTATATCCAAGTTTCCTCACCTAAAAACGAAAATGATCTTTTTTATCTAGAGTAACCAATACTTTATTTCCCCTGGACTTCCCTGGCGTTAGCCCTGAAAGTCCTGCTGAAGAGACTGATCCACCTCCAACCCAGGCAAACCAGGATGGTTATTCACCTTAACACTTTGCCCTGGGCCACAGACTTGTGGCAAGGAGAAGTATATTAGACAGCCTTTATTGAACAAGGATAGTCCGTTCATGTGGAAGGGATTAAATACATCTCTGGCAGGCTTATTGTCAAGTATGTTTATGAAATGTATGGGCTTCTAGATTTATCTTCTATTATAACCAGCTATATCTTCTGCATCATCATGGTATTCAATAAAAACCTGAAGATAATCTTGGTTCAGAAAAAACTGGGAATAGAAAAAATAATCTGTACTGTGATCAGCAACTCACATGCACTGTGTTCCTGGTACCATTTATTGCTTCCCATTTTAGGCAGATCCTCCTTACTGTGGAGGAGGAAGTTCCTTGGAAACAAGTACACCTGGATTGGAATTTCTGGCCTGCTCCCAAGGTCAATAACCTTGAGAAATTTACTTATGCCTTATAAATCCCAGTATTCATATGTGTCCCCACCAAAATTCATACTTTGAAATACTAATCTCCAAGGTAATGGCATTAGAAAGTGGGACTTTGGGGAGAGGATTGAATCATGAGAGTGAAGTCATCATAAGTGAGATTAATGCCTTTATGAAAGAGGCCCCAGAGAGCTTCCTTGTCCCTCCACCATGCATAGATGAAGCAAGAAGGCACTGACATGGTTTGGATTTGTGTGGCCACCCAAATCTCATGTCAAATTGTAATCCCCAGTGTTGGAGGTGGGGCCTGGTGGAAGGTGATTGGGTCATGACGTGGATCCCTCATGGCTTGGTGCTGTCCTCACAACAGCGAATGAGTTCTCTCAAGATCTGGTTGTTTTATCTTTATTGCAGCACTATTCACAAAAGTCAAAATATGGAATCTATAATCTAAGTGCTATCAATGGATGAATGGATAAAGAAAATGTGGTGTATGTACACGACAGAATATTATTTGACCATCAAAAATAATAAAATACTGTCATTTTCTGCAATGTGGTTGGTACTGGATAGCATAGTGTTAAGTGAAATAAGCCAAGCACAGCATAACAAATATAGCATATTCTCACTTTTAGGTGCAAACTAAAAAAGTAGATCTTATGAAGAGAGAGTAAATTGGTGGTTAACAGAAGATGAGAAGGGTAGGGGAAAGGAGAGAATGAAGAAAGGTTAATTAATGGGTATAGATACAGAGTTTGATCAAGTTGAAAAGATCTACTGTTTGATAGACCAGTAGAGTGACTGTAGTTTACAATAATCTATTGTACATTTCAAAATGGGTAGAAAAGAATAAGTTGAATGTTTCTAGCATAAAGAAATACAAATGTTTATGGTGATAGATATCCCAAGAACATTGATCTTTACAAATTATAGGATTATATTTAATTATCCCATGTCCCTGAAAAAAATGTACATTTATTAAGTATCAATAAAAAAAACCCAGGAGGCAGAGGTTGCAGTGAGCCGAGATCATGCCACTGAACTCTAGCCTGGCTGAAAGAGTACGACTCTGTCTCAAATATAATAATAATAATAATAATATAATATAATAAATAAAATAGAAAGATTTTTAGAATTTTCAAGTGCAAAATGAGGCTTTCAGGAATTAATGACCCACAAAGGGGACATAGCTTGCACGTGGTGGAGTCTAGATTATATCTCAGGCTTTATGACTCCATACCTATTCCTTCACTCACAGGGGGTGATGTAGTCCATTTGCAGTACATGGCCAGTTGCTCTGAGACACTATAAATGTACCCATGTTGCATAATATTCCTATAATAATTATACACCCTTTGTTAAAGGGAAGGTTAAGAGCAACTACTGTTTTATCCTTTTAAAACTAACACAATTTTATTTGTTTACTTTCTAGTGCAAATAATAAAAACAGAAAATAAACTAAAATAAAAGTTGCAGAATGCATTTAATAATTTTCATTGGCTTGAAAGACCCAACCAGCTACAAAGCACTAAAACAATCAGTATTCATATTTAACTGACCATTAGCAGAAGATGTACTATGTATTTGATCCCTTTTTATGTATATCTAAAGAAAGCCTAATCTGGGAGTTTCAGATTAAATGAAAAAATTCACATTACAGTTTCTATTAACCCCCATATGAAGTTGTAAGTGATGATGATGATGATGGTGATGATCATGATCATGAAAACAGCAGCAACATTAATCAAAAGTACGTTGTACATCATGGTATGTAGTTTACAAATCAATTTCAAATATTATCTCTTGATAAATTATGAAATAGAAATGATGCAAATTGTAGTTATAGTTTATACAAGTTTCTACAACAAGTCCTCTACAAGAGAGGACTTTTTCAAGCCAGTAACAGCCAGAGAGAGCACTGAAACATTAGACTTCTAATTGTCCATTGTATGTTATTTTTCTACGACCTTTCTTAGGGCTCCAGTATTTTTTAATCATTACTTCTGACAAAGTAGGAACATCCAAAGCTCATTTGGCAAGTTTACCTTTCACTGCTAAGAGTCAACCTGTTACTGAATTCACAGTAATGTCCACTGGATGGCTGCATAGGCAGCCGCCACAGCTGTAGCCAGGTGCTGGTAGCTATGGGGCAGGAGAGTCCTGATTCTCAGTGGAGGACTAAACTCTTAAGGAAGTTGCCACCGTTTATCTACTTTCTAATATCTCTCAAAAATATGATTTCTCTCGCTTAGCCTAGACTGAGCAACAATATGGCCAACATAGGACCTTATAAAACAGTTGTTAAGCCTCTTTTGGAGAACTTCTCAGGCAAAGCATTGTTTCACGGCATGTTATCCTTCTGGCTACATCCTTTGTTGCTATCTCAACTCTACTTTCTGACTCTATTTACACAAAATTGTCCAAGGACTGTGTCTGTGTAAAAAAGTATTCTGAGCTTTTGAATGTCTGGCATATTTTCACTACTTATTTTAAGATTCTATATTTTAAAATAATTTTTAAAATCTAAATAGTGAGAAAACACAAATTATGAAAGCAAGATGACATCATAAAATGTATTTAATTTAAAAGACAAAGTAATCAAAAGACTGCATGGTCTAGAAAGGTGGCAAAGGTTACTGACTAGCATCAACTGGATATTGGGATTACATTAATTTCCTAGAGCTGCTATAACAAAGTACTATACTGGGTGGCTTAAAATAGCAAAAATGTATTATTTCAAGATTCTGGAGATTAGAAGTCTGTAATCACATGTCACTTAGGCCATGCTTTTGCTGACAACTTTAGGAAAAACCCTTCTCTGACTCTTCTAGCTTCTGGTATTGGCTGACAATTTGGGGCATTCTTTGTTTTATAGGCACGTGACTTTCTCCCTCGGTGTCTTCCTATCATCTTGCCTCTTTGCATTTCCGTATCTGTGTCAAAATACCCTTTTTCTTATCTAGACACCAGCTAGTGAATTAGAGCCCACCCTAATGGCCTCATTTTAAATCGATTACCTTTGTTAAAACCTTATTTCCAAATTAATTCACATTCTGAAGTCCTAGGGATTGGAACTTCAACATATCATTTTAGGGGAACACAATTCAACCCATAATAGAGATAAACTGGAGATTGCGTACTCTTTCCAAAAGGGTAGCAGTCACCCAGTTATAGCCAATGGCTCTGATCTGAAACTTTCTGACTTTTCTTTTTGTTTGTTTTTTGAGACAGTCTCTCTCTGTAGCCAGTCTGGAGTGGAGTGCCCTGATCTTGGCTCACTGCAACTTCCACATCCCAGGTTCAATGGAGTCTCCTGCTTCAGCCTCCCGAGTAGCTGGGACTACAGGCTCCCACCAGGATGACTGGCTAATTGTTGTATTTTTAGGAGAGGTTTCACCATGTTGGCCAGGATGGTTTCGATCTCCTGACCTCGTGATCCACCTGCCTCAGCCTCCCAAAGTGCTGGGATTACAGGCATGAGCCAGTGCACCCAACGAACTTTCTGATTTTTTAAAGAGAAACTAGAAATCTATGTATTTTATGGAAAATATTTGTAAGTGATTCACCTTGCTTTATGATAGCTCAACTAAACATGCCTGCGGCTCTGACTAAGGCGTCTTCAGGCCCCCAGATTCTCTGATTTTTTTTTCTAACTTGTCAATTTATACATGAGAACTGTGACCTCAGTAGACTGTGTGATTTGCCTGTGGCCACACAGCTGTTAATAGGAGAACAAAGCTCACAACCTCTTGCTCCTAATTTTGTTTTCTTCAAACAAAACATCAGTGTCTCTAATCCATTCTTGCTTTATTTGCTGTCAGTCTTCTTTTCAGCATTAATTACCCTCTCAGATCCAATATGTTTAGAGAATTCTTCCTTTAACTTCTTCACTAATTTTGCTAATGATACCCCCAAAATTAACACACATTGAATATATGTATAATGAAACCAATGTCAAATTTACTACATATATCAGAAAATATGTGTGTATGTGCGATCCAAACAAGGAAGCTATTTAACTTTTCAAATATCTATCTAAATCAGATAAATTTAAAAAGAATTCTTCTACTGCTATTTGCATATACCATTTTCTTTCTTTCAATGTCTTTAAAAGTTGGCATTATCTTTCATATAAATTTTTAAATTGTACTTTCTGTTGAGATTTTTCCCTTTTTAAAAATAGTTCAATTGAAGAAGACACAAATGCATAATTTATGTCATTAAAAAGGCAAATTATACCCAGAATATCCTGAAGTTTCTGTGAAGAGAATTTGAAAATGATGAGGGAGCCATAAAGGAGTTTTTGAAGCTCTCTTAATCCCTTCAATTAAAAAAAATAAAATAAAAAGGAAGTAGGGCAGAAGAACCCAATGCTTAAGAAAATTTGCAACCCAACTAAGTGACAAACTAGATTCCAAATCCTGAATGCAAGTTAGTCTAAGTAAACCATTTGCAGATACAAAGCCTCTTTTGTGTCTTCAAGGTGGGAAGAAGGAAGGGATGACAATAGTTTATCTATTAATGGCCCTGAGATAGGAAAACCGCTTGAACTCAGCACAAAAGATTCTTTGGAATCATGGTGGGCCAATCTGAGAATAGCAGTTAAAACTGAGAGGGAGGTCTGTGGAACACATGTGTGAGTGAGCAGACCATGAATGGAAGCAGTATGGGCTGTAAATTCTGAAAATTCAACAAATCAAAGTATCTCTCCCTAGTATCAACCTGTCACCAGATTGCTGTGTATCCTGTAGCAGATTTTCTATGAACTTTCAAGGAAGAGTGGTAGGAGTTATAGTCAGAGAGACAGGGGACTGATAATGTAGGATTTTGCAGGCCAATGAAAGAGTGAGGAATGATTCTAAATGTAATGTTTTATACAATGTTAGAGGATTTTAGGCAAGATGTGACATTTATGTATAAAAACATCACTTCACCTGTTGTAAGTGTTATGGATTGTAGAGAAAGCAAAGAAGAAGGGAGGTTTATGAGGCAAAGGTGTTAGGAAGGGGCTGGTGGCTTAGAATTGGGTATGATCAGTGAAAAGACACCAAAGTGGGCTGCTATTACATATGTTTCGGCAAGAGAACTTGCTTATTGATTGGAAATGGAGTATGAAAGAAGAATAAGAGGTAGAATTGGTTTTAAGTAACAAGATGGATAGTGCTATTAATTATTGGAACAAGAAAGTCATTATCAGAATAGCCTTTGGGAAGTAGGGGGACAGACACCAAGCATTCTGTAATAGCCATATTAAGTTGGATATGAACCTTGAGTTTAGGAAGAGATTATGACTAGATATCTAAATTTTAGAGTAATCAACACATGGGTTAGATTTTTTGCTTTTACACAAAATAGTGACAAAGGCTAAGTAATGTTCTACTAGTTTTTTTTTGTTTTGTTTTTTTTTTTGAGACAGAGTCTCTGTCAACAGGCAGGCACCAGGCTGGAGTACAGTGGCATGACCTTGGCTTACTGCAACCTCCACCTCCCAGGTTCAAGCAATTCTCCTGCCTCAGCCTCCCACATAGCTGCAACTACAAGTTTGTGCCACCACACCCAGCTAATTTTTTTTGTATTTTTAGTAGAGACAGGGTTTCACCATGTTGGCCAGGATAGTCTCGATCTCTTAACCTTGTGATCCACCTGCCTCGGCCTTCCAAAGTGCTGGGATTACAGGCATGAGCCACTGCACTGGGCTGTAATGTTCTCCTTTTTAAAAATAATCTATTTAGAAAGTTTTTCTTAGCAATATCACCATTATACATTATCTGTTTAATGACATCATTGATTGGCTTTGTATTCTGCTGATGGACAATTAGCTATCACGGTCATCTTTGTACATACATCTCTGCATATATGTGGGTGTTCATCTATAGGAGAAATTCCTAGAAGTGGTATTGCTGCATTTAAACATATGTGCATTAAACTTTTGATAGATATTGCCAAATACTCTCAACAACAATATATAAAAATGTCTATTTCCTCACACTCTTGCCAAATTGTATAATACTTGGCAATCTGAAAAGTTTAAGAAAAAAAAAGAAAGAATTTTTGTTATTTAATTTGCATTTCACAAAATAAATAGTGAGGCTGAGCATCTATCCATATGGTTTTAAGCTATTTCAATGTCTTTTTCTGTAAATTCAACTGACTGTTTATCCTTTGCCTATTTTTCCATTGAACTATTCCTTCTGGATTTTTTATTCTTTCTTGATTGAACACAATATAAATACTTTCCAGATTTTTACTTGTTTTTGAACTTTGGCATTTTTTGGCAACAGGATTTTTGAAACTTTTTTAAAATATAAGTTTGTGACTAATGTGAACATAGTCATCTATTCAAAATGACAACACCAGGGATGAAGTTATGAAAGTGGTAGGAGTTAATATATTACAGCTCTCATTCTACTGATTTGCTCAGTGCCATTGGGGCAATCATTTAATCCTGTGCCTTCATTTCTACCTTGTAGGATGAAAAATCACAATCTTTTTCTTGCCTTCGAGAACTTCTTTAAGAAGAAATCTAGGAATAAATATAAAAACACTATTTTGCATTTTAAATACTGTCAAAATATGAATTTGTACATGTTAGGTAGATTCAGTAATGTTGAATATAAGACATCACAAAATACAAAGAATCTCTGGTGTTATTTCATCCTTAAAGATTTTCTTTCCCTAGTCTTTCTCCTTTTGTCTTTCTACTTCCCAGTGCCCCTTTTTCTCTCTGTCTCTCGTTTCTCCTTTTCCTTATGGGACAATATTTCTGTTTGCCATTATTCTGATGGAGAACTGAAATGCATATCCAGCTAGACAAATTTGCAGGATTATATAAAAAATGAAGGCCTAGTCATCACTAGAGGCTCTGTCCTCTGGGCCCTTTCCAAATGACATCTGCGTGAAAGTTAAGCATGCTAATGAATTATGTTAGCTAATTGGGGAGTGACCAATAGAGATAAATAGAGGAGAGATGTATTCATACCTTTGCGAAGTGGCCAAATTATGTAGTGGCAAGAGCACTGAGGTGAGACTCGGCAACTCTGACAGCCAGCTCAAATGATCTTACTAACTAGCTTTAGATTAGTAATTTATAAATCTGTCTTCTTATCAAATAAATGTTAAAGTAATTACTTAATTTAAAACTTAAACTAATCAGAAGAATGTAGCTGTTTGAATGAGTAAAAATGTAAATTCAAAATTAGGATTATGAATGACAGGCTCAGTCAGAGCTTTCAGGAATGCATACAAACCAAATGCAGCAACACCACGAAATTTTGCAGAATGCTTAAAGCACTTTTTACATATGTTGAAAATTCTAATGGTTTTTCAAAACTTTCTGGAGAAGATATTAAATTGTGTGACTAACTTACTTTAAATAACTGAGAAGGGAAGAAGGGATAGAAGGAGGAAGATAGGGAGGGAGGGAGAAAATTTCACAGCCCAGTCTTCACTCTGTACCTGAAGGGGCAAGGACACATTATTAATAAATGTTTTCTCTCACTCTAGGAAATGTATGTGTGTTAGTCTGTTTATGTTGCCATAAGGGAATACTGGAGACTGGGCAGTTTATTTTAAAAAGTTTATTTGGCTCGTCCTTCTGCAGGCTGTACACAAAACGTAGTACCAATATCTGCATCTAGTGAGGGCCTCAGGAAACCTGCAACAGTGGCAGAAGGCAAAGGGGAGCCAGCATGTCACATTGCAAGAGCGGGAGCAAGAGAGAGAGTGGGAGGGGCAGCTCCTTTTTAAACAACAAGATGTTGCATGAATTTGTAACTGAAGGGAGGGCACTTCATGAGGGATCTGCCCCCATGCCTCAAACACCTCCCACCAGGCCCCACTTCCAACATTGGGGATTACATTTCGGCATGAGATGTGGGGCGAAAAGTGTCCAAACCATATCAGTACGCATATGATGTTCATGTGAATCTGTAAATACAAAAATCCCATCAAGGGAGTGGAGGTGCCAGCTAGGTATCTGACACTCATTTTAAGCGATTTCTTGTTATGTGACTGGCTATACAATCCTGAATTCTATAGTAGTAGTGGTAATAATAATAAGGAAAGCTTTAAAAATAACAACAGCAAAGGTTAAGAACTAAACTGATTTTGCCAGCATTTTTTTTTCTGTTTTCTAACTGTCTTTTAGCATCCATGATAGTTAGGATTGCATGGTTAAAATGGCATGTGATTTTAATAAGTGCCTTTGGTAGTGTGCAACTCCAGAGCTTCAAAATTCATACATTTAATTCTCTGTTTATTTTTTCTTCTGTGACACAGCCTCAGGAGGTCCTGAGAACATGTGCCCCCTCTGCTGTATTTTGTCAAGAAATACACGAGGTAATTATTATGAATGAACACTGAGGCATTCACCCATTCACTCATTGTTTACCTACAAAAAGTCAACTACTGTGCTATATAGGTCATGGAAATATGAAATTGAATAGAGCATAAAGTGTTCTCTAAAAGAGCATATCATTTAAAAAAGAGTTTCATACATAAATTTTTACATTTAAGGCAATCTATCTAATATGTTAGATGGTAGCATTTTTATTGTTTTAGACTATTTTAGGAATCTTGCACTTTTGTAGGAGTTTTGACCCTTTCCCATGAAGCTCTGGCAGGGCGGTGTGACTGGGCAGAGGAAAAAAGATGGATGCTGATGATGTTGATGTACTTCCTACCAACCAGAAAGAGACAGATGGTCTTGTTATAGCAAAAGTTCAGGAAAGGTGGAAGACAGATCATAATGAAAACTAGCAACAGATATAGGGGCCATTAAATTTGATGTTTGTAACATTGTTTGCTATGAGGTTGAAACTGCCTGAGACTAGAAGTGTATTTTGACGACATTGAAAAGAGGACATTGCTAAATGTGACAAGTTCCTTTCCTAATGTATTTTTTAGCTAGTCTGATGTGCCAACCTATCATAGACCTATTGTCATAGAAGTGAGCAATGGGGTGTCCATTCCTTTTTGTAACCACAGTCTCTCCAAGAAAACTTCCTGTTTCCTATCCACTGGGCTATTTCACTTTCTCTTTGTCTTTGAGTTTTGACCCCATTTTCTGTCCATAAGCTGCTCTTTATTCACTGGACTTCAGAATGTGATCTTGGGAGTTCTCACTCTTTCAAGGATTCTGCTCAGATTTATTCTGTTGGCTCTTTTCAATTAGAAATCTCATATATAAAATACCCTGATGTAAGGTAACCCTCGGAGCCAGGCAGACCTGCTTGATCTTCAACAAAAGAAAGGAAATGTATTTGAATTGCCAAGGGCACTGCGAATTGTGCACAATGAATAATACTCTAAAGCATTTATGAAGGCATACCAGATGTCTCTTCTCCCCCTTGAAACTATTCACAAACTTAAAAAATGTATAAACATTCTTCCTTCATGTTTTTTTCTCTGTCTTTGTGCATTTAGTGAAACATATCAGAGGAATTGGATATGGAAAAAAAAGTGCCTTTTCATCTTGTCAATCCCTCAGCACTGTCAGTTGACATAATCTCAAATGGATCTCAATAACCTTCTTGTATCCTCCATGCTGTATTCCCCAAGGCATCTGTGCATGTAGCATTTCCGAAAGAGGCAAAGACTGAATGTCCTTTACTTCCCTTTCTTTATATAAAGACTATCTTGTTAGCATTTAGCATGTTATTTGAATTATATTCATACCTGTCTACAAGTCTGTCTTGTATTTTTCCTTTTTCCTTCAACCAAGATCTTGCTTTACTTTACATAGAGGCATTTTTGCTTTCATTAAAGTGAATTATGATTACTCCCTTTGAAAAAATGGTATTTAAAAATTAGTAAAATATCCAGAAAATATTTTTCAGAATGATATTTTACCTTTTAGCTCATATAATGGTGCTTTTATTTAGTTTACAGTTCTCATGTTAAAAATTACAATTTCATTGACAAAATAGTCATCTTTTGCATATTGCTTTATCTTATATATGTTACTTTTCAATGTTTTCATTGGAGAAATAATATATTTAACTATGATAACTATACATATACATAACTATAATGTAACACTATTATACATGTATAATATATAACACAATACATTATACATAACTACAATGTAACATCTCAAATGAATATTTTAACATATTGCCTTGCATTTGTTTTTCTATGCATATTTTAAAAGGTATAACCATCAAAGGCATATGCTTTATCTTCTGCTTTTTTTCATTTAATATATATCCTAAGCATTTCTACATGCTACCGTGTTGTCGTCATAAACATTGCATATTGACTTTTTACTTTTCTTCTGTAATGACAGATGGTCATTTGGCTTTCTTTGAACATAAATCACTTATCCATGCACTGAAATATTAAGGCATGCTATTACTAAAAGCTACTAAATTGTTAAACTGTTCAGCATGAATAAAATGCATTGCCATCACTTGTAATTCTTGCCTTAATTTGGTGATCTGTAGCTCTTTCTCACTAACTACCATGTAATGAGATGCTCTTGATAAAGCTGGTAGCAAAACAGAGATACAGGTGTGGGACATATGATGCTGTTTGATGACTGCCCAGAATCCTGGCCTCTTCTTAGGAACCTGGCTTCCCTTGAGATTTGTTCTAATATTAATGGGAGACGCTCAGCAGAGGGAGGCAAATTCAATAGCAAGATAGATGATGGGCAATGTGAGAACAATGCTCAGAAAGTTCTGTCACAACCTATGTTAACACAATGGCCTTATGGTTATTGCAGTAAAGAACCATTCACAAGGTAGGGACCATCAAATTAGTCACTTCTCAATATAAGTCTATGTATTACTTACATGCATAGTCCTTACTCCATGGATTCCATCAGACATTATCTTTTACTTAAATTGAAATGATTTATGGTATAACAACTGTTAACTTATTTGTCTTTAATATTTAACTTCAGCATACACAAAAAAGGGGCTTCAAAGAATTAAGGTAAATCTCCGTTCCCCTTCCAAGAACATGTAGAAATACTGCCTGATTATGGAAAAACTAAAATAAAGAGGAAAAATTTCTCTAAATAAGCATAGGCAGTTGCCCAACTCCCCTGTGTAATGTAAGCACATGTTTAGTAAAGGACAATTTTATCTCAGCATCATAAATATCTACAGTGTCTTTAGGAATCCTGGATGGTAAAATAAAAAGTGTCATAGACCATCAGAGGAAAGCTGACCCTATTGACCAGAAGGTTTTGAACCTTGGAATGAGATTCAAGTAGAGCATTGCCTAATACATGTTCAAGGTGACGAGTAGCCAAGCTAAACTATGGTAAATCATCTCATCAATAAACGAGGTCTTTTTCAGAAATTTAATTTCATTTGATTAATATCTTGGGTCAACTAAGGGTTGCATTAAAATTCAGCAGATATTTGCCTTGTGGGTAGATTTTTTTAAATTTATGTAGAGTCCTTTTAGCTTGTCAGACAAAACATTAGACCAGATTTAAGGCAGGCTAAGAAGAGTGTGCTATGTTGGGAGACTTTCAAATTTGGTCTCACAGGGATCCTGATAGTCTGGAACTCCGTGGTGTTTCTCTATTAATGTCACTTGTTACCGACACTCTTACAGGCATGTCTTAAGAAGCTAAGATATTTATTTAAGTAGACTGAAAAAAGAGAGAACAAGGTATTGCACAAAAGGATTTGGTTAGAAATTGAATCAATTTGTGGCAATGGTCTCCTTCCTGCTCTATCTCAAGACATGATTCATTTTGCTTCACTGAAAAGGGGAAACCAACACTGGACACTGGAGACTCCTAGGTTTTGAAGGCCAAGAGATCTAGATCAATTATATTTCAAAAATGTGGTATCTATGAGACCTTTGTAGCACCTCAGAGTGTCAACGTTACCAGTGGTGATTTACCTTTTATTAATCAGTCAAAAATACGGATTGGGCATCTTCTTTGTACCAGGTATTATTCCAACTGCTGTAAAGTCAGCAATAAAAGATCTCTGTCCTTCATATAATTTGTTTTTGTATACTTTTAGATTACTAAGCTGATTAAGTGGTAGCATATATTTAAATCTTTTAGCATTGTCCTTGGTACAGAGCAACTGCTCAATAAAGGTGAATTTTCTCTATTTCTCTAATTTATTATTTTTTCAAAATTCCAAAACAAACATCTCAACGCACTATGGGACTTTGGCACATTGTGACTTATCCTCTCTCTGCCAAATGTAGGCTTACTAGATTATTGACAAGATTAGTACTATCCATTTTAAACGTAATGTCCTTTACCCATTCTTTATAAACTCAAATGCCCACAGTGACCAGGTAGGGAGATGAATCAGTAAAGTGAGGTAAAGTAAACTGGCAACAGTGATGGTTGAGCAGCCAGTAGGATGCATATCCAATCCTTACGGTGCTCCAGTCAACCGTTGCCATGTTGATCCAGAGGCCCAGGGTTGCCATAAGACCTAATATCACAAGGGAACTAGGAAAATGTTTATTATGTAAAGTTTTTATATTATGAAGTAGGGCTAACTAATTAATAAACATAAAAGCACACACATACACACACATGCACACACAGAGAATATATCAATTCTGTGTACATCCAGTAAAACCAATCTATGGGCCACATGTTTGTGACCTCTATTGTAATAGGCAATTTGCTTATTTTTTTGCCAGCAGAATTGATGATAATTAAATCTTGATTATAACAGATTCTCTCCCTTCCTGGAAGCCTTTCAGAATGCTTTCATTCTCCATGTGGGATGACTGTCAACTCTAATGAGTGTCACAATCATATCTGGAGCTTCTTAAGAGTAGAAGTTCCGGGAACTCAAGTCCCACTATTCATTAACCCAAGCCCTGGTTATTAATTAGAATCTTTGAACTGTAGTGAAATAATCTGGTTATACATAATTGTGTTTTAGGGTTTGGGGTACATGTGAAGAATATGCAGGATTGTTGCATAGGTATATACATGGCAATGTGGTTTGCTGCCTTCCTCCCCATCACCTATATCTGGCATTACTCCCCATGTTATCCCTCCCCAACTCCCCACTCGCTGCTGTCCCTCCCCTAATTCTCCCTCACAGGCCTCAGTGTGTGATGCTCCCCTCCCTGTGTCCAGGTGTTCTCATTGTTCAACACCTGCCTCTAAAATACTCAATGAGATTTGATGATAAGCCAGGCATGGGAACTATGAACATACGGAATAATTAAAAAAATTTTTTTCAGCATGCAAGGTTTTTTACAACCTTATCTTTTCTGCCTCATGGATTGATGCTTTCTCATCCTTGTTCTCCAGCTTGCCTTTCCATGAAGGTAGCATTATTTTCATGCTTGATGTGTCTGCATAGAGAGTCCTCTTTGTTGCCCTTCTCCCTTCTGTCACAGAAAACCCTTATTCATCTTTCAAGCACCAGTTCCAATGTTATCTCCTTTCCAATGCCTTTCATACTCTGCTAGGGAAACTTGGATATTCTTTATTTTGTGCTTCAAAAAAACTTTAGGCTTACCTAAATTAATGATACTTGCCATGATGTATTTTCATTGCTTGTTCCCATGTGTTTTCTCACTCACATAGTGTCCAGCATATGGCAGGTTTCTAGCAAATGTTTGATTTAAAACTCTATATTGGCCTAAATACAGAGTAGCAAATGCAGCACTTTTGATTTATTCTAAACTAAATTGTTTCATCAACCTATGGGATGTTTGTTCCCTTTAGAAAAAAGAGTGAATCCCAACCCATATATTAGGTACTTAATTTGCAGAGCTTAGTTTTTAAATAATGGTTTTGCACATTAATATTTGAGCTAAGACAAAAGCAAATAATTTATTTTAGAAAATAATTTGAAAATAACTCTGACCTCACTTTGGAAACACATAATTTTGGAAATGCTGCAAATTACATAGTGTCCATAGTAGGGTTTTATTTTTTTTTTAATATGGATACCTTTGTTAAAGTTTCCATCTCAATTTAAGGGTGCCCTGCTTAGGAGTTAGAAACCTCTACAGAGGTGGGGGCTAGACACAGTGTCAGCAAGGTGTGCAGGGAATCCTGTTCAGCAAAAGTAATACCAGAAGACATTTATAGTCTGTAACAGTAGCCAGAGATTCAGACAGCTTTATTGATGTGTCATCAGGCTGATAAGAAAACCACCACAGCAGGGGTGACAAGGACATGTTCTGTGTGTTCATCGATCTTCAGTCTCCCATGGAAAACTCCACATATTTCTGAATATCTTGAGTGGTTTTATTGATGCAGCTCCTGCCAGCTGAGAGGGGAATTGGAGTCACCACATTTATTCATATCATGTTGGCCCTCTCATTTAAGAATTTAATATATACGTAGATGATGTAGGAAAGGAGGGAGCTATTAAGTATCTCTTCAAATCAATTTGATTGGGTTGCTGGGGGAAATTACAAAACCTCAGAAATCCAAGAGAAGTTATAAAAATCTATCCTCAGTAGATTGTGTGTGGCTGCTATAATGGGATTTCTGCAATCCTTTGTTACTGAAATCCTCTACTGCAGAAGGTGATGAATTTTGACCTGGGGAACTAGTCAGTGGAGCAAAACTGTCATCCAAAAAGATGATACAGAAAGCTGATAGAACTTGAATGCATGTCTAGTTTGTGATTGAGTATGTTCATGGAGCAACTGAATTAGGACATAACAGTAGATGTAGAGTTACAGGCCTAAGCAGGACTTTGAATAATTATGTAATCCATTTTTCTGTCTCTACAGAGGAAAACTCTTACATTGCACGGAGAAAATAACAAAATAAAACTCTATAAAGTGTGGTCAATTTGAGTATAAACTTTAATTTTTTTTACAGTCTGTGATTTTTTATTAGACCTCAGATTTAAAAACGTATATTAAAATGGCATTATTGTGACAATTTTTCAATCTGAATATCTCTAGATTAGATAATGATATTTCACCAATGTCGCATTTCCTGAGACTGGTTATATGGAAGAATGGCCTTGTTTTTTTTTTTTCTTTAAGTTCTGGGATACATGAGCAGGACATGCAGATCAATTTTAATTTTTTAAATTATATGTATTTGTTTGTAATTTCCTTGTATCACATACTAGGTTCAGAATTAGTTTCCTACAATAACAGTAAATTCAGAAACTTATTTCCTGAATCTGGTTTTCGACTTTTCTTTTCTGAAGTGTTTTATCATTATTCATCAGTTATTTCAGTCAACATTCTGTTTGCCCAGATATGATGCTAGGAGTAATGTCCTCAAAGCAGTCATCATGGTGAAATAATTTAAAAAAAAAGTCAATATTTATTCAGGTTATTTGGAGCACTCAAAGAAACCCCGACTCCAACCTATGCTAGGATTAGTAAGGATGTGAGAAATCTTAAAAAGGCTTCTTGAAGGTAAACAATTGCAAGTTTGTGTATGAATGTACATCTCACAACTAACACATCTTAGTAAATCTTTATAACCATCACGCACAATGGAACAGGCCTCCTTGTTCTCATCTAGAAGGTTCTCCTCATTGTACATACTACAGACCTACACATTATTCCTTGTCATTTTTTTGTAATCTTACCCTGCTTCTTTTACCTGATGAAAAACAAAGACAAAAGCAAACAAAATACCACTCTATTGACCCTTTGCTCACCTCTAGATGTAGCCAAAACTATCTGCCTTTTCTTCACAATGAATTTTTCTGAAATAATTGCATACCTTCCCATCACTCTTCACCTTACTGGTAATCTCTGTCCCCATTAATCCTCTGAAAGAGCTCCCACAAAGATCACTTATGCACTCCACGGGGCGTTTGAGTCCCTTTCTTATTTGATGTCCCTGCACCATCTGACATCTTTGACTACTCTCTAACTCAGCAACCCTCTTCCTTTGGCTTTAAAAGTGCCTTTTTCATCATTCTTCTATGGTTGTATCCCTCTACTGTCTCTTGTAGTTTTCCTTCTCTTCACTCGTATTATAGGTAATGGCAATTCTGGAGTTGTTTGTATCCTAATCTCTCATCTCTCTTATTTTCTTCTCACAGTATATACTCTTTTATTTATTTATTTTTGAACTTCCAGGTTTTAGACTTAATATTCTGATAATTTACAAATCTCTATCATCTACAAAGATATCTCTGTAGAACTACCCTGACACCAGAATTGTATGTTGCATATCTTCACGTATATATACTGTAAGCCTCTGCAACTCAGCAGGCCTCACACTAAACTTTATAACCCACTTGTGGTGATATAGTTTGGATATTTATTCCTTCCAATGCTGAAAAAAGAAATTGAGCTCCAATGTTGGAGGTGGTGCCTAGTGGCATGTGTTTGTCTCATGGAGGTGATCCCTCATGAATAGTTTAGTGCTGTACTCACAGTAATTAGTGAGTTATCACTCCATGAGTTTACAAGAGAGCTGGTCATTTAAAAAAGCCTGGTACTCATCTCCTCATTTGCTCTGTCTCTGACCATGTGACACACCTGTTCGCCCTTTATCATTTGTCATAAGTGTAAGCTTTCTGAGGCCTGAACCAGACAGAGGCAGATGCTGGCACCATGCTTCTTGTACAGTCTGCAGAACCATGAGCCAAATACAACTCTTTCCTTTATAAATTCCCTAACCTCCGGTATTTCTTTATAGCAATGTAAAATGACTGGTACAGGTGGCCACCCCTACTCTAGATCCTATCTATCCGGGGAATAGCATCATGAATCATCTTTTGTTTGTCAGATTTAATTATTGCCTCTCATTCCAAACACAGATCGCATATCTGTTGATTTTAGCTCCTTGATATTTACCCATAGGTAAGAACTATCCGTGAATATTTCTAAAGCCCTGACAATTTTTTCTCATTAGTTTTATTTTTTTAAAGGCACTGAACTGTAATCCCAGCTACTCAGGAGGCTGAGGCAGGAGAATTGCCTGAAGCCAGGGGGCGGAGGTTGCAGTGAGCTGAGATGGCGCCATTGCACTCCAGCCTGGGTAACAAGAGCGAAACTCCGTCTCCAGAAAAAAAAAAAAGGCACTGAAAAACCTAAAAATAGCTAGAATCACAAAGGGAACTGCTGGGCTAGGACCATGCCTGGGACAAGACCAGAGATTAGGGTTCATTGTCAGCAGGTGTGTAGAGTAAGTAACGTCTGCTATCCAGCCTCACAACTTAACCATTCCTCTATTTATCTGCCTAATGCCTCTGATGCTAATTAACATAAAGAAAGCAAATTTCATTTGGTAACTACAAATTATTTTATTTTGTTGCAACAACCAGCATTGTCTGTATTTTCAAAGAATACTTCAGAATCATGAACACAAATGAAATTATTCCTATTGGGAAATCTGAACAGTGGAACTAGGTAATAAATTAATTTTAAAAGTGAAATTTTCTTAGACTTCTTCATATCCTATTTCAGAAATAGCTAATACTCATATTAGAGTGGACTTTGATTTGATTAAATCTGTGTTCTTTGGGCAAGAAATTTGGTATGTTGTACAAATCATAGGGATAAAGAAAAGTTACTAAAAGATGACTTTGGAGCTATAAGCTGGGTCCTGTTGATGGAAAGGGCCTTGTAGACCAGGGGTTTGGTATTTGTTCCTGGTGCAGTGAGATGCCTCCTAAGCTTTTTAAAAGCTGAGTTGTAATATAATTTTACCTGCTGGGTGAATTATGTTTTTACATGTAAGAAAAAAGACAAGAGGCAACATATGATATTCCTTGCCTTTTTTCTTACATATAAAAACGTATAAGAAACATGTATAGTGTCTAAAATTAGGTAGCAATAGACATCAAGGGAATAGTTTGGAAATATTGGAATATGTTTTGAAGTTAGAACTACGAGCTCGTTTAATGGATTAGACATGATTAGAAAGAAAAAAGAAAAGGTTCAAAGAGATCTTTGCATGAACAAGTGGGTGAAAAGTATCACCATTTTCATGGTGGTTTAGCCATGTTGTTGGAGATGCCTATTAAGTAGCTAAGTGAAGCTATCTAGTAAGCAGTTGTTCATAATGCATCATTATTATATATTCTAGCAGGAGCACCCTAGCCTGTTTAAGCACTTTTATATGAATAAGAACCAGGTGTTCCCTCTGGGCTGACGTAGCTCTGCAGACACAAACACCCAAAACCAGACAGTGCATCACTGTTTATTTTTTAGAAACATTTTGCTGGGCACGAACTGCAAAGTGTGTTACTCTGATTTCTAGTGTACCTGCTTATATAACATTGACAATCGAGAAGAAAATACTCAGTTCTCAAAAACACATATTAGGTTGTTTTTTATAGAATGATTTTGAGAAATATTAGAATGGAACAAAGAGTTCCAAATCATAGGTATATTTCATATCAGTCCTCTCTAAATTTCACCTCTGGCCATTTTTGCTGCATGTCTCTATAAAGAAGCCATGTTTTATGGTTGAGCCAGGTTTCTGATACTGTTGGTTATATTAGATAAATTGTGGAGGGGACAGTGGGGAAGGACAAGATGCTTAAGAGTTAAAGGTCATTGGGGAAGAAGGTTGATGAAGTCGTAAAAGAAGTATAATAGAGAAATATTAAGGAGAAAGTAAAGAAAAAATGATTAGAGTAAAGGAAAGAGCCTATCCAAGTTGGGATAAAAGGCTTAATATGTTGGCCTTAAAAGAATACTTGTAATAATTAGGTAGATAATTCAGTTGCCATAATTTGTAATTATTGCTTCCTCTGGGATGAGAATTTGGAGAGATGCAGTTGAAAGAAAAACTCAGTTTGGATGAACTTCTGGCAGTAGAGGAAATTATATAACATACATCGCCAGTGTTTTCAACTATGGGTAGGAGCAAGGTCCAAGTCTTAATTGTGAACCTCCAAGCCAGAAATTCTGAAAGGATAACCCTCACCCTATGTTAATTGCAAATTAACATATCTCTAGCAGAGTGAAGCCCCCACTTCTTTAACATCCCCCATTAGCTACAGTTCAGCCAGTGTTTGTGCTTCTAGATAGAGTATTGCCAACTCTCTGTTAGGGGAATATCTGAATTGCCAGTTGGCCACAGATGTCATGCTGCACCTCACTTTTAGGTAATATAAATGCTGAGAGAAGAGGGATTTATTTGGATTTATTTGGATTTGAGTAATGCTCCATGTGTACTCATGAATTTTATGAAAGAAGAACCTCACCTGGATATTGGTAAGATTTAGTAATTCTGAAATGCAAAGTGTTATGCCAAATCCAAAAAAAAAAGAGTAACACTCCACTGCATATTGAACTCCCAAAAATAAAAAAAAATTTTAAATTAAATTACATTCCAATTGGTCAGAGCAAAAAGGAGCCAAAAGTAACAATAGTACTTCAGATCCTGTTATCCACAGCAAGGGGATAATGGCTTTTATAAATGTCGAGGTCCAGTGTTTCTTGCTATTGAAATCACTTTGAGCTTTAGTCTCCAGTTTGTGCAAAGACTTCCTGCCCTGTCATCCTCAAATTGTTATGTTCCTATGATGCTTTTACATCATCTCACTGTTGCTCTGCAAGTTTCTAGTATCATTTCCTTGTCATGGAATTCACTATTAAATGAACCAAAATGTAAAGTCATTACTTTCCATCATTTTGTCTCTGGTGACTTGTGTAACACTGTGTTTTTCTGTGTTATATTTACAATAGAAATGTTAGATGTCAAAAGGAGAAAAAAAAAGATAGGAATAATACTGAGAAGGCCTCTGAATGGGATAAAACAATCAAACCTAAAATATTTAACTGTGAAGCCCCTACCATAAAGGAAGTGAAGATGCAATTGAAGGAGTGCCTACAAAGTTTCAATGCAGCTGTCCTTTCATTAAAACGTTATTTTACATTTTCTTTTTTGTTATAAGCAGATGATTTTACTGGGTGTTTTTTAAAAAATATTAATCAGAGCAATAACTCATCTGGAACTTTTCTTAATTTTTAAATTAGCATTAAACATACTCAATGTTATGTATGGAGCAGTTCAAATACAAATTTCAAAGGATCTTCTAAGATCATCTAATTGAAGTTCTTTTATTTGATAATTAAGCAAACTTAAAACCAGTAAAAAAAAAATTATGTGCCCAATATTGCACAGTTCAATGAAAGTAGAACAAAAGATACCTCCAAAGTCAATATTTCCCTCAGTAGCCCATAAAGATGATGCTGCAGTACAACTGCAGCATATAAACGAAAATGAAATATAAAAGCAATGAAAATACACAAAAAATAACTTGGATTCACAAATACTTTATCAACCAAAATTATTTTTTATTGTATTTGCCATAATTCTCTAATAAGTGTGTTAAATTTCGTTCAAGCTTTGTCATGGCTTGTTTGTGAGCGGTTAGGACAGAAAATTGTAATTTCCAGCAGCCAAGAAGGCTTTCTCTAAGGAAAACATAATGGCACACTTATTTCGTATTCTTCTTATCTACAGTTTCTGTCTGTCCTGGCAGATTAGGATAAAAGGGTTTCTATGGTATGTCAGGATTTCAGAGAGACATTTGACAAAATTGCTCAATATCATTATGAGGAAGATGGAGAAATAAATATTAAATAAGAATACTAATAGGTAGACCTATAGTTTAATTTAAAATTAATAATCTAACAATCTTATAGTTCTTAAGGCCTGTCTTGCAAAAGTGAAAGGAGATTTCCTTTTTGTGACTTCAGAGCATGTTACCAGGACCAATGGGGGAAAAAAATCAAACAATATAATTTCATTGGTTTTAAAACATAATGACGTTTCTTCAGAGGCGGCGAATTCTTCATCACTGGATATATTCAGCCGTATGGATAAAACCCTATCTGCTAAGGGTCAGAAAAATATAGTTTTCAGAATGGATGATGTTAAGATCCCCTTACTGAGAATCAAAAAAAGCAAAGCTCTTGTTTATGCTTTTCTTATTATATCAGTCAATAAAATGAAAGTAAGAAATTTAAAAAGTTATCAATACATTTAAAAATAATAGTAATTCTATTACATCTTCACATAAATAACATAGTTTATGAAAATACTTATTTTCAATACAATTTAGTGGGATGGTTGGCATTATTTTACAGTTGTCTGGTTTAATAGAGGAGACCTCAATTCTCACATATTCAGTCAGGTCAGATATGTTTTTTATTTGAGATCCTGAAAATTTTCTGCCATTAGGCAGATATGTAATTTGAAGAGAAAGATAATATTTTAATTGTCCTTTCAATTAATTGTGATTATGTGGATATGTGAAAACTCAACAAGTGGAAGTTTTTAGGTTAATTGCAATGTGGAATATGAAATATACCAATGAGATTTTCATCTTTTACATCAGGGACCCCCAACCCTGGGGCTATAGACCTGTACAGGTTTGTGGCCTGTTGGGAACTGGGCTGCACAGCAGGAGGTGAGTGGCAGGCAAGGAAGTGAGCAAAGCTTCATCTGCATTTACAGCCACTTCCCCTGGCTCACATCACAGCCTGAGCTCTGCCACCTTGGGATCAGTAGGGGCATTAGAATCTCAAAGGAGTGTGAACCCTGTTGTGAACTGTGCATGCCAGGAATCTAAGTTTCTTGCTATTTATGAGATTCTAATGCCTGATGATCTGTCATTGTTTCCCATCACCCCCAGATGGGATGGTCTAGTAGCAGGAAAACAATCCAGGGCACCCACTGATTCTACATTATGGTGAATTGCATAATTATTTCATTAGATATTACAATGTAATAATAATAGAAATACAGTGCACAATAAATTTAATGAGCTCGAATCATCCCCACTACCACCCCCTCCCAGATGTGTGTAAAAATTGTCTTCCATGAAACTGGTTTCTGATGCTGCGAAGGTTGGCGACCACTGTGTTGCATTGCAAGTCGTTAGCCTAATTTGCACTTTTTAACCTATGCCTGATTTTATAACATTATATATTAGTCATTTGGAAACTATTGGTTCACTGAGTTATATGGATTGAAATGTTGACAAATTTTATTATGCAGTATTAAAAATCACATTCATTGCTGCTGTCACTCATCCAATAAAAATTTTATATATATATACATTATATATATTATATATATTATATAAATATATAATATAATTATATAATATATTATATATATTATATATAATATACAATTATATATTATATTATATAATATATATTATTAAATATAATATATAATTATATAATATATTATATATAATATATATTATTTATATAATATATAATTATATAATATAATATATAATATATAATATTAATAATATATAATAATATAAAATAATATATAATATAATAATAATATATAATATAATATATAAAATTCTTATTAGATGAGTGACAGCAGTAATGAATGAATGTGATTTTTAATACTGCATAATAAAATTTGTCAACATTTAAATCCATATAACTCAGTGAACCAATAGTTTCCAAATGACTAATATATAATGTTATAAAATCAGGCATCGGTTAAAAAGTGCAAATTAGGCTAACGACTTGCAATGCAACACAGTGGTCGCCAACTTTCACAGCATCAGAAACCAGTTTCATGGAAGACAATTTCATGGAAGACTATATATATATATTTTATATATATATTTATATATATATTTATATATATTTATATATATATATATCAGGAAACTGTCAAGTTCACTGTGGTGGATACAAGTGTTCTAACATCCTGATATTTGCTTTGAAAGGTCACATTTTATCATAGTGATAAATAATGTATGTTTTCTTTTTCTTTTAAGTAATAGGCTCACTTTGTTACTTTCTGAGAAAGTGACTGTCAGTAGTCATTTCTGAAAAATTGTAGTTGATATATCAATTATTTCATTAAATAAAAACTTTGTTCTGTAAAATACAGGAACTAGTTCATCTGACTAATCAACTATAAAAAATTTTTTTCTAAGAAAAAAATATTTGTACTTCCTTATATAGAAAAAGAACTTCTTTTACATTTCAATTACACAGAATATTTTTTAAAATATTTATATTCAAAGGTCAAATTTTAATCAAATTGATATTTTTTTGCTGCTTCCTCATGGAAGTAAAACAGGTATTGTTTTTGCTACCAGGGTATGGATTTGAAATACAGTGACTGACAATTTAGTTTCTGTTTCTATCTTGATTTCTGATAAGGAACCATTAGTTTTACTCACCACTGCTTTTATATCATCATTGTGAATATCAACGCAATAAAAAGGTAAAAGATGTCTTAGTATCATTATGAATATAGTTTTAACCTCATGAGATCCCTGAGAGGATCTAGGGGAACCCCAGTACATTAATCATGCATTAAGAATCGCTGATCTAGTGATTAATGTAGTCTAGATTCAGACTACTTCAGTTTGAATTCTAGCTGTCCTCCTTAGAAGTTGTGTGAACTTGGGAAAATTGCACATTTCTAAGCCTATTTCTTCATATGTAAAGTGAGGCCAAGCATAATAACTATCACAAATAAATATTCACAACTATTGTGAATATTTAAAGCAAAAATGTTATGAACAAAATAGCACCTTTACTTGACTTATATATGTGTCAAGAATACTCATATATATTCATATGTACATATAAGTCTTGACATATATTGTTCAAATATTTTGAAACATTTTATTACTATGCTGATATTGAGCCGGTTGTACTATTTTATAAGGAAGTTAGGTTGTGTGATTTGGACTAGCTAGAAGTTAGAGTAAATTACAGTCACTCTATAGTCAATGTCCTTGGGGACTAGTTCCAGGCCCCGCACCCTGGAGATACTATAGTCTGTGGATACCCAAGTCCCTTATATAAATAAGATTGCATAGTATTTGAGTACAACCTACATATATCCTCCTTTATACTTTAAATCATCTCTAGATTATTTATAATACCTAACACAATATAAATACTATGAATTAGTTATAATATATTATTTTATCTGCATTTTTTACTTTTTCTGAATATTTTTAAACTGCAGTTGGGGAACCCAAGTATATGGAGAGCTGACGGTACCTTTAAAACACATTCAATGCTAACGTTCTCTGATTATGTTTGACTTATCAAAACAACCACCACTGCAAAACTTATAGTTACAGCAAGAGATGTTTTAAGGTGAAGACATTAAATCTCCCCTACCCACAAAATCAACCCAAATAAATACACCAATTGAGTAAAAATAGTAAGCTTTATTGTGCAATCAACTTCAAGCCTACCCCTTCTAATAAGAATGTTATATATAAATCCTTCCTGAATAAATACCTAGTGACATACTCTTACCATCTTCTAATTTTTTTGCAGTGGAACAGGGATGTCAGTGAGGGCTGTGAAATGGGAGTTCCTGGATATGATTCCCAGCCTAGCCTCTAATTAGCAGTGGGAATATAGGCATTTTCCTTAACCACTGTGAACAGCAGTGTTTTCATCTGAAAAATGAGTATAGCATTTGCACCTACTTCACGGAGGATGTTTGAGGATTCACATTTTTAAAGTGCCTAGAACAGAACCTGACACAGAATAGGCATTCAAAAATACTCTCCATTCCCTTTGTCAAGAAAGATACTACTGAAAAACTTTACTATGTCTAATGAGTAATGTGTATAGTTCATGAAACTGTCCCAGACTTGAGATTTCAAAAATAAATGAGCTTATTTATTATGGGTTCTTTGAGGCTCGTAAAGTCAAAAGGTAAAACTGGCTTTAGACAAATTATCAGTCAGTATAGCTTATATGGAAGGTGTGGCAGAGAAAAGGGTGATATATTCAAAATGTTTAACAGCCAATATGTCATGAATACCCATCAAGAAAACAAGTGCTTGGTTTGCATTGCAGCAGGTACCTGAATCCTGAGAAGGCATTACTTCTTCATTGCTGGATTACAGGGAATGCAGCCAAGTAAAATAACCATAATATCAATAACCACATATATTTTCTAACATGCATGGGCTCCTTATAGTTATGCCCATGCATATGAGTGAAATTTATTCAAAGGAATAGTAAGCTTACTTTTATTGGCTGATGATTGGATTGTTGTATCCCCTCTGCTAAGAAGGGAATAATTTCCAGAGTGAAGCAAAGAATTTCAGGGGATTGAACACAGGACTTCCATTTCTGGCTCTGTATGAACTTAAACAGACTGAGTAACTTGAAGAATGAGCCCATATTATGACAAAAGACAAAGGACATACTCCCTTTGCAACTAACCTTTATAACTCAGAGCCCAAGTACCAAGATCATCGTGGAGCTGGGACCATGGGAATCAGAGAAAAGAACTGTAATTGAAATGATGATGAGAAAATATCACCATCTTACTCAGCATAATTGTTGCTAGGGAGCCTTTGAGTCATTGCTGCTAACTTCACTTTAAAAAAAAAAAAGCTTTACTCCTGTGAGCAGAAACTGCATGAGCCAGTATATCTATAGAGGAACCATCTGGACTGGATCCTGTCCTGCAACTTATCAAAAGCCTCGTGAGGTCAGTTACCTTTGCATAATCTCCCAAGCATTGATCCACGTAGAGGCACAAAGAGTTCAGCTGGTTTTTTTCTTAATCCCACAAGGAGTCAGAGGCATTGGCACTTAGCAATTCCTCTTTTAATTTGCTTACTGAGAAAATTCAATTGAGACATCATTAAAAGAAAAGAGACCAGCATGGCACAATTTGTCAATTCTGTCTTTGTGCTATCACTGCATTTCATGGAGTGGTAAGTGATGAGCAGAATTATATTTTCTTGCTTCTAAATAAGCTTTTGCAAAAGATCCCATAATTTTTTGAACTGAAACTATATGTATATACAAACATTACCCACTTGTACTTGCAGGGCTCTTCTCTTAGCAATAGAGGACGAGTTAAGCAATGTCATAGTTCCATGCTCTGATATCAGATTCAATTTGGAAAACCCTGGGGCAAATTAAAATCCTGGATGAAGGGTGCAAGTTAAAAAGCAGGTTTTTCTGAAAAGTGATTGGAAAACAGGCAGAGCAAGAATTCCCATGAGCTTTGGAAACAGAAGGTTAAGAGAATAAATCCAAATTCAGCCTTTTATTATTTCAGGCAAGTTATTAAACTCTCAGTTTCTGTTTTCCCATCTACAAAACGAATACAACTACTTCACAGGTGTTTAATCACAAATATTCAGTTTATATCAAGAGTCTGGCAAACTTGTAGATATTCCCTGAGATTTAGCTTCGGCTTTTCCCTCTACACTCAGCAATTTTTTTTTTTTTTATTTGTAGTAGAGACAAGGTCTCTCTATGTCACCCAAGCACGTCTCAAACTCCAGAGCTCAAATGATTCTCCAGCCTCGGCCTACAAAAGTGAAGTTACAAGTGTGAGCCACTCCACTCAGCCCCAATCCTTTCTGTGTTTGATTTGTACTTTTCACCTTTTAACATCACGAGTCAGACATTTATTTACGAACTTTTTTCACCACTCCACCAATCACAGCTGGACTCTCCTTCACCATACCCAGAGCCTTCTGAATCAAACTTTTAAAATATTGTGTCACTTTGGTATTATTTTTATTTTGAAACAATTTCAAATTTGCAGACATATTGCAAATGTAATGTGAAAAACTTTCATGTACCCTTTAACTAGATTCACCAGTTTTATTCATTTTGTGATTTGTTTTAGAGTCTCTCTGTGTATAATGTACATAGATGCATACACATATATTAATAATTATCATACAAATTATATGTGTAGTTAATTTTTTTAATAATTTGAGAGTAGGTTAAATTCACCATGCTCTTTTACCCCTTGACTCTTAACAACAGTATAGTTTTCGAGTTCAGAATATTTAACAGTGACACAATGAATACTATCAATTCTACAATCCATATTCTTGTCAACTTTTTAAAATGCTCTTTATAGCTTTATTTGTAACCCCAATAATATCGAACTACAAGACATTCAAATAGAAAAAGGCATCTTTGTTACCATCGTTATGATGAGGTAATTCTCCCCTATTAACTGAAACATGAAACAAAAAAACAAGAAAGATAAATATATCTTTCCATCATAAATAACTTAGGGAAAGAAAAACCATTTGACTCATAATTGTGTACTTTTTTTTTTTGAGATGGAGTTTTGCTCTTGTTACCCAGGCTGGAGTGCAATGTTGGCGATCTCGGCTCACCGCAACCTCTGCCTCCTGGGTACAGGCAATTCTCCTGCCTCAGCCTCCTGAGTAGCTGGGATTACAGGCACGTGCCACCATGCCCAGCTAATTTTTTGTATTTTTAGTAGAGACGGGGTTTCACCATGTTGACCAGGATGGTCTCGATCTCTTGACCTCGTGATCCACCCGCCTCAGCCTCCCAAAGTGCTGGGATTACAGGCGTGAGCCACTGCGCCCGGCCAATTGTGTACATTTTAATGACGGACCATTCTTTCTGAAATGTGTTCAAGGAGGAAAAAAGCATATATTTCAAAAGACAATAGTGATGACACTGGAAATTATGTTTTCATGCTAAACTAAACCCATTAGGAAAGAATCCTGAGAAGTATGAGCAAGCTGCACAGAAACCTTGCATCTCCTCCCTCTGTTTGCCTTCCTTTTCTCTCCTTCAAAAGCAGGCGCAGCTGGAGTTTAATTATTAAGTGTCAGTGAGATCAGAGTTGTTCGATAATGTGATGTGGTCTTTAGATCAGAAGTTTTTTATAGCAATCATACCAACCTATTCTGCCTTGGGCTCAGTGAGTAGTGGGTATCAACCAGATTCCCCCGGGAAAGTTGATGATTCTATTCACACACAATATTTATCCAATTGATACAGAGATAGCTCTTCATCTAATCCTTCTAACTAAACAAAAATTGTAGCAATATAGCAGTTCAGACACAAATTCTTTGCTATATTTGGAGAGATCTTGGCAACTAATCCAGATCTTGAGAAGGCAAAATTCAAATGCTATTTTCTTCTCTCATTCACCCTACTTTTATTGCATGTCTACAGGACCATTGCATTTGAGCTAGTTAGAGAAGTAAAGACTAGCATATTTAACTATTACCTGTTCATGTGTCAAATCCTCTTAAAATCCTCTTCTTTCTTTATCTTTCTCTCTTTCTTTTCCTCTTTCTCTCTTTTTCTCTTTCTCTCTTTCTCTCTCTCTCCCTCCCTCCCTCCCTTCCTTCCTTCCTTTTCCACATCATTTTGTCAATAGTACTACTGTAGAATTGAACATATCACATTCCAATCATCCAATTAGATATTTTCTTCTCCATTAGATGGTCAATTTGCTCATCTTTATGAGAATACATTCTCCTATATAGTAGCATCTGGCAGCATGTGGCTATTTAAATTTGAATTTCTATAACAAAATTAAATTAAAAATTTCTCTTTTACTGTAGCCACATTCACATGCTCAATAGTCACATGTGGCTAATGGCTGCAACATTGGGTTGAGCTGAAATAGAACATTTCCATCAATATAGTAATTTCAGTTAGACTTTTTAATAATAGCCATTCTGACTGGTGTGAGATGGTATCTCATTGTGATTTTGATTTGCATTTCTCTAATCATCAGTGATGCTGAGCTTTTTTTCATATGCTTATTAGCCACATATATGTCTTTTTCTGAGAAGTATCTGTTCATGTCTTTTGCCCACTTTTAATGGGGTTATTTTCTCTTGTAAATTTGTTTAAGTTCCTTATAGGTGCTGGATATTAGAGCCTTGTCAGATGCATAGTTTGTAAAAACAATTATCCTATCTTGTAGGTTGTCTGTTTATCTGTTAATAGTTTATTTTAAGATGCAGGAGCTCTTCAGTTTAATTAGATCCCGTTTGTCAAATTTTGTTTTTGTTGCAACTGCTTTTGGAGTCTTCATCCTGAAATTTTTGCCCATGCCTGTGTCCTGATAGGTATTACCTAGGTTGTCTTCCAAAGTTTATATACTTTTGGACTTTACATTTAAGTCTTTAATCCATCTTGAGTTAATTTTTGTGTATGGTGTAAGGAAGGGATCCTGGCAAGGCTCTGGAGAAAACGGAACACTAATACACTGCTGTTGGGTATGTAAATTAGTTCAACCATTGTGGAAGACAGTGTGGTGATTCCTTGAAGACCTACAGACAGAAATGTGACCCAGCAAATTCATTACTGAGTATATACCCAAAGGAATATAAATCATTCTATTATAAAGACATATGCATGCTATGTTCATTACAGCATTATTCACAACAGCAAAGACAGGGAACTAACCTAAATGCCCACCAATATTAGACTGGATAAAGAAAATGCAGTACATTGTACACCGTGGAATACTATGCAACCATAAAAAAGAATGAGATAATGTCTTTTTCAAGTACATGGATCGAGCTGGAGACCATTATCCTTAGCAAACTAACACTAGAACAGAAAACCAAATGGCATGTTTTCAGTTATAAGTAAGAGCTAAATGATGAGAACACATAGACACATAGAGGGGAACAACAGACACTGGGGCCCATTGGAGGGGAGAGGGTGGGAGGAGGAAGAGGATCAGGAAAAATAACTAATGGATACTAGCCTTAATACCAGGTTGATGAAATCATCTGTAGAATAAATACCTATGACACAAGTTTACCTATGTAATAAACCTGCACATCCTGCAAATGTACTCCTTAACTTAAAATGAAAGTTAAGAAAAAAGAAATTTTAGTTGGATAATTCTAATCTAGTTTCTTGGTATTTGAAGGGTGGTCCACAGAATAGCAGTGGCAGCAAATCCTAGCAATGCAGTATTTTGAGCCCCACAAGTCTAATCTGCATTTTAGGGTATTACAGGCTGATTCTCATGCATATTATAGTGTTTAAAGCACTGGACTAGCTCATTATCATAGTATGCAATGTGTTTGTTTAATTTATAAACAAATGAACGGAAATGTCTTCTTTCATTTTACCTACAAGAAAAAAGGCACTCAAAGTCAGGTGACTCTGTTTTATATCAGTCACCAATTTTTTCTTAATTTTCTTATTTCCTTTTCAACACCACTGTATTTTTTAAGGAGAATAAGTTAAAGATTAGGATATGTGAAGTATGTAGTTGATATATGGTTGAGCAAAATACTTTACATTTTTCAGCTACTGTATTCATCAAAATATATTAGCATGTCTCTATAATCTCTATCTGACATTTCTTAGCTGTTGATTCAAGGCGTGACAGCCATGATGATGTTTCTTGATGCCTAAAGAGAAACACTGAATGATTTATTCACAAAAATTTGGGGGAAGTTAGTCATGGGGAATTTAAGTTTAATTGAGTAGAGAAGTGTAGATATGTTATTTCTCCATCTTCTGGGATCTTGAGGGAAAGAAGATATGTTAAGAAAATATTTCCTTTCTTTAAAAATATTACAGATATTAATCTTTAATGCTTTGTTGTGTAAATACTCTGCTAAGTTGAAGAAGTTGTGCTGAGATAAAGATTTTCAAAAGATTCTCATTATTTATCTGTGCTGATATTATCACCTTGGCTAATGGAACATTGTAGCTACTTTTTAAAAAAAAAATGGATTTTTGTTTTCATATTACTTAGCTCCTTTCACTTGGGTGGGTGGGTATATTGGGCTTATCTGTGTCATCACTGAAGTTTGAAGGGGATGGTTTGTTTCCTATATTCTAAGGAAAGATCTCTAAATGATGGTATTTTAAAAGCCCCCTCTCTCTCTCTCTCTCTCTGTCTCTCTCTCTATATATATATATAAAATATAATTATATATATAATTATATATATAATTATAAATATAATTTTAATTTAATATAATTAATTTATTTTAATATAATTAAAAATATTTAATTAAATATAATATTTAA